>ML789181.1:550834-622582 GCA_009831015.1 Picea engelmannii
GTCAACACATAGTCAGTTGGATTGGATCATTCCTTTATCAGATAAGTGATTCATCTTTATTCAACTGACTATGATTGACTTATGTGAATGACTTATTTGAATGTTGAAGAATAGAACAATTGTATGCTCATGTGTGTGTGTGTGTGTGTGTGTGTGTGTGTGTGTGTGTGTGTGTGTGTGTGTGAATGTTTGATTCCAAGAGATTGCTTGTGTACTTAATCTATGATATGAATGTGGCAAGATAAGTGACATAGTGATGAATATTAATGCTTGGTTAAATTGTAGAAGTGAATGAACACAAGTTGCTACTTGTTAACATACCCCATATGTCTCTGGTGTGATGAGCCTGCAAGTCATATGACGTATTGACCCTAAGTTGGAAAAACTTTAGAGACTTCAGAATCATCTTAACTCCTTGAAGGTTAGAAGTCAAAGTCTATCAAGACTCAAAGAATGGCTAAGTCCTTGACTGGACAATTATAACTCCATAAACCTTGCATTGGTCGATAAGGAACCACACTTGTTTATATGAATAGATCATGATCGTTGATCGATGGCTAGTCAGAGTCATTGTTTTGAAGAGATCCCTCGAGCATTGTGGGAAGGGATTCGAAACAAACTTATCAGAGTGAGACCTTCGAGAGGAAATCTCATGTACTATGAGATAACCCCAATGAAAAGATCCCAAAGATAGACTATCGCAAACCATAGATCTTTAAGAGAAAGGTATGAAATTCTAGTCGTTGATCATTATGGGCCCCACTAGTAATTCAAAAGAACGAGAGTTGACGGGGGGCGTTAATGTGAAAACGCATGTCAACATTTGTCTAGGTGAATGAATTTAGCACGAGCCTAGTTGGATCAACATTGACTATTTTAGGAATGAGACCTTGATGGATTCGAAGAATCCTCCGATGAACTAGAAGTGTGAGTTCGATAAGGGATGTCAGGATGAAGGTTCAACCCAATGGTTGACATGGCTTGCTAGCAGGATGGTTGGTGTGAGTTAAAGTGACAAGTGTCACTTACCCAAAGTTGGATGAGTCGAGTGGAGAACACCTGGTGGAAGAATTGTAAGCTCTGAGTCAATATCAATTGTCTATTGGGAGATTGTGATTCATGCCCACAACTGTCCATTTAGGATAAGGGTATATTCCTCGATACCCCTGTTTTGGAATAAGGAAACTGCATGAATTGTTCTAGCTCTGGATAAATGGCATCAAAGAGGAATATTCTTCAATACCATACCTTTTGGAGAAGTCATAAGAATACTAGTAAATATATTGAGTGATAGGTTCAATGGTTCTACGTGGAGAGAACTCATTGATGGAATAATTTCACAGGTGCCACGTAGGTGCAACATAGTCATAATGGTGAATGGAGAATGTGACAAGGTGTCACGTGGTTGCCATGTGTCAATGGTTAGACATTTTAGAGAGAGAGTTTTAGTGTGACATGACTAGATTCAATGGATGGGTGTGTTACAGAGAGGTATCCGAGCAATGTTCAAACCCTAGGCTTGAATGGGTCACTAAAACCACGAAAGGTTGTTTAAAAAAAAAGGAGGACTTATGTCGTCTGAAATGCCCGAGTTAGAATATTCACATGAAATTCTAACTATGATCATTGTTTCAACATGTAGGATGAATTGAAAAAACTCACGGAAGTGAATGGTACAACACAATATGGATGACCTCATGAACCTCAAATATGAAGAATATAACATCCAAAGGGATAGGGAAACCCCTCCCAATTTGATGGCCATGGTGAGAAGTCTAAAGGAGGATAATGAGAGGATTATGAGGGCCCATGCCAAATAGACAGAGTTGAATGCAGTTCTACTGTAGATTATGTCTGAAATTCAAAAGCATATATAGCAAGGTCCTAACAATGCTGAGCTACAATAGTCGGAGAGGTTGAAAACCCCTTTAGATGCCCAAAAGCACGAAATAGCTCATAGCAATGCGGGAAGGATTTCTTCTAAAATAAAGCATCGAAGTGCTAATAAAGGTTGATCGATTGGAGGAAATTCCATGGATTCCTCTGATCAGGAGACTAATCTAGTAGGACAGTCCAGTAGTGGAACAAAATTTAGTATTTCTAGGAAGAAAAAGAGGAAGAAGTCTCATATTTTCCTAACTGAAGAATTCAAGAAGGCTAGGTCGTCTAAATTTTATGGAGAGATAAAGAAAGGAGAGGAGGTTGAATCGTGGCTATTCAACTTGAAAATGTATTTCTAAGTACATAACTACTCAGATAATACCAAGGCAAGGATTTCATTGTTTAACTTGAATGGCAGGGCTTCCATTTGGTGGGAAGACCTCAAGGAAATCAAAAGGATAAAGGAAAGAAATTTAACCTGGAAATAATTTGAGAGATACTTTCACAAGGCTTACCTATATAAAAAGTATTATGATGAAAATATAAAGAAATTTTATGAGCTTAAGATGGGGAAACTTACCTTGGAGGCGTATGCAAAAATATTTATGGAACTGTTGAGATATGTTCCCTACCTTAAGGATTAGAAGGAAAGGATCCATTGTTTTCTCAGTGGGTTTCCACATTCATACCATAATTGGATTGAATTCGACAAACCTGAGACACTAGAAGACACCATTCAATAGGCTAAATGTTGTTACGATGAGTCCAAGCACAAGCATGATCCTCGTAAGGACCGGAAGAGAAGGGACAAGAGTGGATTCCATAATAAATGAATTAATCCTTTTCCCTGCAATAATTATGTGAAGGATGCACAATCGGAACATCCAATAAGTAGCACGCATCAACAAAATTTTCCATCCCAAAGTAGGAATAAACTAGTGGAGCAAGAAAAGGAAAGAGCAAAGGAAACTAAGAAATGACCTTTGTAATGTTGGGGATGTGGGGAACCACACCTATTGAGGGATTGTACCCACATACAACATGACAATAAAAGAGTGTATAGCATACAAGGGGACACTACAGTCAATGATGTAGCCAGGTGCATACCGAGAATCTACGCGGCAATGGAAAATCGACAAGCATACCACCAAGCTTTTGTGGTGAAATTGGAAGGTATCATTATTGGATAACCAATATCTATTTTAATTGACCCGAGATCTAATATTAGTTATGTTTCACTTCAATTAGTTGAGGCATGCTCATTATAGAGAAATAACACACCAAGGCATGGTTAGTCTAGTTAGCCACTAGAAAAAAGAGGAAAGTGGCGAACATTGTTGAATTTTTTCCTATTCAGATCAAAGGATTTCAGACCCAGGCAGATCTGAATGTTCTATCCCTTGGATCTCATGACGTATTATTGGGAATGGATTGGTTAGCCACCCATAAGGAAAAAATGAACTCCTATGAGAAAAATCTAGAATATGAAGATGAGGAACGCAGTACGAGAATTTTCCAAGGCATTTGAAAGCTAGTCTCTGTGATAAAAATACCATATTTTCAGCTCAAGAAGTATAGCAGAAGAGGGTTTCCTTTGTATGCTATACAAGTACTAAATTCAATAGAAATTTGTGAGTTGAAGGTTGAAGAGCATCTTGTTTTATGGGAATTCAGGGATGTGTTTCCAGAGGAGGTTCCTAGATTACCTTTGAAAGAGACCTTGAATTTTCAATTGATCTCATGCTGGCAGAAATGCCAACATTGAGAGTGCCTTATAGGATGAGTGCGCCATAGTTGGTGGAACTGAAGATGAAGTTGAAATAAATGATGGATAAAGTTTATATCAAACCGAGTGTATCCCTGTGGGGATAACCATCCATGTTTGTAAATATGAAGGATGACACCTTAATGTTATGTATCAATTATTGAAAGTTGAAAAAGATGACCATCAAGAACAAGTACCATTTTCCCAAAATAGATGATCTATTTTTTCAACTCAGAGGGGATACATTTTTCTCAAAAATAGATTTGAGATCGAGATATCATCAAGTTAGGATTAAGGAAGAAGACATCCACAAGACAACCTTTAGGAAAAGGTATGGACACTACGAGTTTGTTGTGGTGTTGTTTGGACTTACAAATGCACCAACCATGTTCATATGTTTAATGAATAGTGTGCTCAACAAGTTCTTAGACAAGTTCGTATTGGTGTTTGTGGATGACATTTTCATGTATTCCAAGAATCGAGAGGAGCATGGAGAACATTTCAAAATGGTTTTATAGGTGTTAAGAGAGCACCAATTGTATGCCAAATTCAACAAGTACGATTTCTTTAAAAGAGAAATCTAGTATCTAGGCCACATAATCTCATCCAAAGGAGTCGTAGTAGACCTTGCAAAGATCAAAGAAATCATGGATTGGATAGCTCCTAGAAATGTGACGGAATTGAGATCCTTCATGGGATTGGTTGGATATTATAGAAGGTTTATCAAGGGATTCTCCAAGATCAGAAATCCTATTACATCACTACAAAGGAAGGGAAAGAGATTCATGTTGTCACCATAATGTGAATATAATTTCTGACAATCAAAACAATAGTTGACCAATGCCCCAGTTTTAAGGATCGTGGACATATATATGCATTGAATATATGGAGACATTACCTATTTGGTAGGCGATTTATCCTCATGACTTACCATTGTGGTCTAAATTATTTGTTCGATTAGTCAAAGTTGAATGCTAGACAGACTAGGTGGATGTAATTAATCAGTGAGTTTGACTTAGAAATCAAGCACATAAAAGGAAAAGAGAACAAATTAGTTGACGTGCTTATCCAAATGGTTCCAATACATCTACTAGCAGCAAGTGGAGGTGAGTCCAACATTCAACATAGAATTAAGACCCTCTTGTAAGAAGATGAGTTCTTCAACCTAGTAAGGGGAAAGATGCATTGAGAACCTAAGGAAAAGAGGTACGAAGGATATCAGCTAAGGGATGATAACCCGTTAACACACAACAAGAGGATATACATGCTTGATTCAACAAACCTGCGACAATTGATTATGGATGAGTTCCATAGGATAACTTACATCGGTCATCCTGGTTATTAGAAAATGGTGACAACAGTTAGGAAACTATATTATTGTCCTAAGATGAAGAAATATATTTCTCAATACATATTGAAGTGTCTAGATTGCGAATAAGTGAAGGTCGAGCATCGACACCCTGCGAGAGTATTGCAAACCATACATATACCAGAGTGGAAATGGGAAGTGATTTCCATGGATTTCATCACGGGTTTTCCAAAGAAGGTCAAGCAACATGACATAATCATGGTTGTGGTGGATACGTTGAGCAAGGCAGCTCATTTTATTCCCATAAATTATAACTTTAAAGCCATAGACGTTGCCAATGTTTTGGTGAAATAAATATTCAAGTTGCACGGTTTTCCCAAAACCATAATTTCATATAGAGATACCAAGTTCACCTCAAATTTATGGCAAAGCTTGTTTTCAGGTTTAGAGATGCAGTTGGAATTCAGTACGGCCTACCATCCTCAGACCGATGGTCAGACTGAAAGGGAGAAACAATTGCTAGAGGATATGTTATGAATGCATGTGATGCATGAACCCAAGCAGTGGGAAGAATATCCACCTTTGGTAGAATTTTCATACAACAATGGTTATCAAGAATCATTGAAGATGATCTCGTTTGAAGCTCTATATGGAATGAAATGAAAAATTCCAATTAGTTGGGATAGCCTAGTAAACAAAGTTACACTTGGACTTGAACTACTGAAGGAAATGGAGCAAGACATGGTTCAAATAAGGAAGAATCTGAAAGTTTCCCAAGATAGACAAAAGATCTATGTTGATAGAAAGAGAACCCCCAGAGAGTTCAATATAGGATACCATATGTATCTTCGGGTGAAACCAAAGAGAATTTCCCTAAAAAATGGGAATGTGTGCTAAGTTGGCTCCCTGATATTGTGGGCCATTTGAAATCCTAGAAAGAATAGGACCAATAACATACATACTTGGTTTACCACATAATATTAGAGAACATAATGTATTCCATGTGTCTTTTTTAAAGAAATACATGCATGATTCTAATCACATTATTGATTGTACTATAATACAGGTGGAACTAGAAGGATCATTCCATCCAGAACCCAAACGCATCTTAGAAAGGAAAGAAATGATGCTCTAGAACCGAGCCATCGTGTAGGTAAAGGTGCAATAGAATCATTTTGGAGCTGATAAAGATACATGTTAGCTAGAAGATGCCATGAGATTGGCATACCCATTTTTTTTACTATATAATTGTAAAAAAAACATGGTGTTTTGAACATCGAGGATGGTGTTTTATTAAGGGGGAGGGGAATGTAACACCCTGTTTTCTCGAAAGACTGTAATTATGCACAAACCTTATATGTTAATAATATGAGGCATGTAATTGTATTTTGATTTAATATAAACACCAAACTCCTGACTGAGAGGGAACAACCTTGATAAGTACTGGCCATGATACACCAGAGGAAATTGATGAAGTAGAGGACTGATGGGATTGTTGAGTGAAATGAAGACAAGATGCTTCAGTGAAGAAAATAGGAAGCTTGCACAACAAGCTTATCTATTCTTACAAACATGATGATTTCACCACCAACACACTAGAATAATGGAAGAGACCACATGAACATTAAAGAAAAGGTCATAAAGGTGGTTGGGCAGTAATGACTACCACAATTGGCCCATGTGTGGAAAGAATGGTCAATTGAATGGCTGATAGGAACGTACCAAAAAATACCCCTTTAGATTGAAAAAGGGTGGACTACATTTTATGTCTGCAAGATTCAACTGAGAACCCGAGAAATGGAGAGATGGAGATGGAGAAACTCAGACAAAGGAACAAGGAAGAGAGCCTAGAAAAATAAGCAACAGAGCATAGAAAGCGAATGTGTTTATTGAGAAAGAAAAGGATAGATTTATGGAATAAAATAGGAAGCTTGTCCAAGATAAGGATGATCACCCTAAATAGAGATGACCCAGATCCTGAACTAGATCAATAGTGGGTTACAACTTGGTGCTTACTGGACAGAAACCGACACTGGTAAGGGGAGGTCATTGAGGGACAATTAATCAAAGAAGGGACTCCCTTGTGTAGAGGAAATCTAGTTGAGAAACCACCTGATAAACATGCAGAGACCATGAACTCAGTAGGAAGTGGAAACTATTGATTAATTTGGTTGGTTGTCATTGATGTCAACCCTTGAAGAAATTCTGGTAGCGAATTTCGATAGCACAAAGGTTTGGGTAATGGACCCAAGTTTGTTTGATGTATAATGGTATGAGTTTTGATATATTTGTAGGTAAGACTATTCTAGATGGATATTACATGTCATGTCATTTCTGGTGGTATGTGGAACGTCACATAACTCCTCACGGTGTGAGATTTATGGCCTTATGAAGTTGGAGGACCCTCATATGTTGGCTTGAAACCCTAAAAGGTCAAAGAAGTCAAAGTGCTTGCAAAGAAGAAAATATTTAAATAATAAAGTGAAGTGACAAAGTCAAAGAAGAATATTCAAATAATAAAGTGAAGTGACAAAGTCAAAGAGGATTATTTAAATAATAAAGTGAAGCGACAAAGTCAAAGAGGATTATTTAAATAATAAAGTGAAGTGAGAAAGTCAAGGAGGATTATTTAAATAATAAAGTAAATGGAGAACTTTCTAATTATGGAAAGTGGTTATAAGAAGGTTAAACTTAAAATGAGGAAAATGGGTTAAGTATTCAAGTGGTAATTGGATATATGGATAAGTGGAAATTTGGGCAAAGTTGGACATAAGTGACTATGTGGACAAAGTGGCTATGTGGACAAAGTGGTCTAGAATATGCTTCTAAGGAAGCTACATGAAAGTATAAATAAGAGGCAAGGCTCTCCCATTTCAATCAAACTTGAGCATATTGAATATATACATGTGATTAAGGCAACCAAAATGTATCTAATCCGAATTTCAGAGCGAAGGTGAAGTAAAGAAGGCCTAAATTCAAAGGAGGATAAATTCTTTTGATGATGCTTTCTAAGGTATGTTATTTACAGGTCATCTCACCATTTTCACAATAATTTTTTTTCTATAATGATTTAGACCGTGAAATTGGGAGGCCATTGAGGAAACATATCCAAATAGTTGTGGTACAAATTTAATCTTGTGGGTCATTGTATTTTTGGAGTTACACTCCGTGGAAAATAGGGTTTGTGGCTAGTCCTGAAACTAGTCTAAAACAAGTGTTTCGGGTAAAAACGTCATAACTTCTTCATAATAGATCTAAATTCAGTAAGAAAAAATGTGTTGGTTAGAGTATAGTCTGTAGTATTCTTTGTACAATTTTTCAAATCAATACAATAAATATTTTGTGTGGGGAACACTCTACAAGTTCTCTCTCTAGAATAAGCTAGAATTCAACAAGGTATGCCATTTTTCCTATAACTCCTTTTCTAAGAGGTTCCAAGTAGTGACACCTGGATGAATTGTATAAAACACATTGAAGAACATTTTGTACTATTTTCATATGTTTATTCATTACAGGTACATAGTTATGATTATTTCAAGTTAGGGTTGTTGACTAATCCAAAACTAGACATGTGAGACTAAAGTAAAGTTTGATGAAAATGATAGTCTCTTGTTGTTAAAGTTAAGGAAGGTTTGCAGGTATGTGATCATATAAACCAGGTCTATTACAAAGTTATAAATCATATTTGGATGATGAAATTGATGAGGGATTTTGGTTGAGGTTGATGTACAGGTTGGTGCATGGTTGATGCACTTGTTTATGGTACATGTTGAATACAAGTTGAGGTAAAGGTTGATGCATGGTTCAGGTTATTGGTATAGGTTGTTTGGTGTAGGTTGATTGGTACAGGTTTATAGCAGTATACCTCACAGTGATAGTGTGACAGTGGTTCCAACATTCTACTTATACATTAGGGTGGTTATACGGGGTAAGGACAGGTGGTTGTAGCCACCTTCTGGTTGTAGTTGAAGAACATATGGGGTTGTAGCCTCCTTCTGGTTGTATCCGGAGAATTGGGGAGTTGGAGCTTCCCTTAGGTTGTAGCCTGAGAAACTATGGGGTTGGAGCCTCCTTCTAGTTGTAGCTTGAAAACAAAGGAAGTTGGTGCTTCCAATGAATGTAATTCTTCAAGACATATAAGAAAAAACATTCTGTGGTTTTCTCCCTCTTTGGGTTTTCACGTAAAAACACTGGTGTACTATGTATGTGTATGATTTTTCATTTGTTCATTATTTATTTACTCTGCAAATATTGGATGATAATTCTACATTGATATAACACTTGCATTATATGGTTAAAAAGGATTAGATTTCTCTATTATTGATTCATCCCCCCTCTCAGTAATCCAACAAAAACTTATGTTGTGTCAGAGGGAGAAGGAGAGTAACTTTCTTGGATCATCACAGACTTGGAGCCCTATTGAGTCAATATCCTTGGTTGTATCATGGCTTGGCACGGGGGTAGTGTCTTTTAGGAAGTGACTCTACAACAAAACCTAAGGTTGGGAGGAAAGGCATCCTCTCTCAGTCATTTGGATTAGATCATTCCTTTATCAATAAGTGATTCATCTATATTGAATTGATTGTGATTGGCTTATGTGAATGACTTATGTGAATGCTTAAGGATAAAACATTTGTATGCTCATATACATACATACATACATACATACATACATACATACATACATACATACATACATACATACATACATACATACATACATACATACATATATATATATATATATATATAGAATGTTTGATTCCAAGATATTTTTTCTGTACTTAATCTACGATCTGAATGTGGAAAGATAAGAGACATGGTGATGAATACTAATGCTTGGTTAAATTGTAGAAATGAATGAACCCAAACGACTACCCATTCACATACCCCATATGTCTCTAGTGTGATGAGCTTGCAACTCATACGATGTCTTAACACTAAGTTGGACAATATGTAGAGACTTCAAAATCATCTTGAGTCCTCGAAGGTTAGAAGTCAAAGTCTGGCGGGAATCGAGGAATGGATAAGTCCTTGAACAAATGGTTACAACTCTATAAACCTTGTATTGGTCGGTAATGAACCACATTCGTTGATATGAATAGATTGTGACCATTGATCGATGACTAGTTAGATTCGTTGTGTCGGAGATATCTCTCGAGCATCGTGGGGAGGGATCTGAAAAAAACCTATCAGAGTGAGACCTTTGAGAGGAAATCTCATGTACTGTGAGAATAACCCTGATGAAAAGATCCTAAATATAGACTAGCGCAAACCATAGATATGTAAGTGGAATGGATGAAATTGCAGTCGTTGATTATTACGGGCCCCACTAGTAAGTTGGAAGAATGAGATTTGATGGGGAGCATTAATGTGAAGACATGTGTCAGTAGTTGTCTAGGTGAATGGATTTAGAGAAATCTTAGTTGGCTCAACGTTGATTGTTTTAGGAATTCAAACTTGATGGATTTAGAGAAATCCTTCGATGACCTAGAAGTGTGAGTCTGATAAGGGATGTCAGGGCGAAGGTTCAACCCAATGGCTAACATGGCTTGCCAACATGATAGTTGGTGTGAGTTAATGTGACAAGTGTCACTTACCCAAAGGTGGATGAGTCGAGTGGAGCACACCTGGTGGGAGAACCATAAGTTCTGAATCAATCTCAACCATCTATCAAGAGATCATGATTCACACCCACACATTTCCATTTAGGAGAAGGGTATATTCCTTGATATCTCATTCTCAGAGTAAGGAAACTACACTAATTTTTCTAGCTCCGAACGGATGGAATTGAATGGGAATATTCTTCGATACCATACTTGTTGAAGATAATTCATAAGAGTACTAGTAACGAGTCTGAGAATTAGCTTCGATGGTTATTTATGGAGTAGACTCATTTCAATGCATGATTTCATAGACACCATGTAGGTGCAATGTAGTTGTCATGGTGAACGATGAATGTGTCGAGGTGTCACTTGGTTGCCATGTGTCAATGGTTAGACAATTTAGAGAGAGAGTTTTAGCATCAGTTTGGTTACAACCAATTCCACCTTTTTTGGAGGGGGCACTTCTAGTGCACCTTTTCCATATGGATCTTTCTTGTTCGTTAACATGGTCAATTATTCAAAGTTAAAAGAAAAGGAGGTATAATTTTTTACTAGAACTCATGATTATGGTAATCCAGTGTTGTCATTGAAAGGCAAAAAAACTTTTGATCATCAGGGGCCTCTCCAGATAGAAAATTTGAGAAGGAAACGATGTTGCACATACCGAAAGGTGTGTACAAAATAGCATCGCACAACCCTAACACCAGAGCCTCACCCAAATACTCTATTGTATAGGATTTAGCTCAAACACCATGTGCGATTTCTACTTTTGAGGTACTTTAAAGTTGACCCACACAACACACCACATTGTTATCTACGATCAGAGTGATGGATTCTTCTAGCCCACTCACTATGAAGTTTGATGCTACTCATGTGAAGCCTCACCTTCCTTATCATGTAGCCTTCCATATTGACGTTGTTTATGCAAAGCATGTCATCAATAGGACCGTCGTTGATGAGGGAGCTTCCACGTGTGTCATGTCTTTGTCCCATTGGAAAGTTATTGGATCTCCATACATCACACCTTCTCCGAATTTGTTAACCATGTTTGATGGATGATCATTTAGGCCACACGTGATTATTTCCTCTTTTCTAGTTGAGTTAGGAGGAAAGTCTGTTTTCGTAGAAGTATAAGTAGTCTACGCATCGCTTGACTATAATATTTTATTGGGAAGGAGTTGGACTTACGTGATGAAAAATGTCGTCTCATCAATATTTCAAATTTTGTTCTTTCCCAGTGAGGGAAGGATTGTGACTATCAATCATATGGATTTTAACCATTCTAGATCTGCGACAAATCAAGGATCCATGGTCCCGTGGATTGAGAACTCTTAGTCGAAAATTGAGAGAATCGGTGTCGGAATGTGCCCTTCGCTCAAGGGAAATTTTAATTTCCCAACATCGATAACCTTATATTCATGCCACCATGGTCGGCTTTCAAGATTCGAGTCCTCTATCTCTGGTAATGAGAGTTGTGTCATTTAGAACTTAATATCTACAATATCCATGGGTGTTTCCCTCATCATGTGAATCGGTCGATGGTTTCACACATGCCAGGATGGCTATGCCACTGTCTGCAATTGATATCTCTTACCAGTCTATTCAATGAACCACTACAAACCTTGATCAGACTCTTGCATGGATAGAGGATGATCTATTTATGGAGCTCATTTGGGATCATAATTCTTCAATTTCTCAAGACTGTTTTGAAACCATCTTGCCTACAAACAAAACCACCATTGAGGCAATGATGGGAGTTGAAAGGTCATGGGAGGATATGCATCATAGATCGCATTTCCTACATGAGATGAGTGTTGTGGAAAATGGATAATTTAATTCAGTCATGAGTAGGAGTGTTGATCGGATGGTAAACCCCTTGGTCAAGCATGGTGTCTATGTCAAGAGGAATATGGAAAATATATCCTAAATTGTCCCCATTAACATTTCTAGAACCCATGATGTTGTCAAAAATGTATTTATCGGGGTGGAATACTTTCAAGATGAAATTTTTCAGTATACGACTCTCTTTAAGGAATTTCTATATATGTTCGCTTGGTCATATGAGGAAATTCCTAGAATAGATCCTCAAATAGTTCAACATGAGATTCGAACCTACGAGAATGTGAAACCAGTTTGACAAAAGTTGTGACCAGTGAATCCAAAAAAAGCAGCAAAAATTAAAGTTGAGGTGGAAACATTGCTCAACGTTGGCATTATTTATCCAGTACCATTGACGAAATGGTTTTCCAACCCAGTTACGGTCAATAAGAAATAGGGAACGATTCAAGTGTGTATGTATTTCAGGGACTTGAATAAATTTTGTCCAAAAGATAACTTCCCCACATCGTTTATCGATCATATTATCGATGAGTGTGTAGGAAGCGATATTTTCTCTTTCATGGATGGTTTTTCGGGTTATAACCAGATCAAGAATCGATCGGAATACCAACATAAGACAACTTTAATTTTTCCTAGGGGAACCTTCGCATACAAGAATATTCGACTTAAAAACGTTGGAGCTACTTTCCAGTGGGCCATGATGTTTGATTTCCATGACTTGAAGCACATAGTGGAGGCTTATTCGAATGATCTTACAAGTCATTATCGCAAGAGAACTCAACATTTATTACACCTCCTCCTATTCTTTGAGAGATGTCATCATTGTAGAATCCATTTGAATCCACATAAATGTATTTTTTGCATGACTTCGAGACATCTTTTGGATTTTATAGTTTCAACTAAAGGGATCATGGTTGACCCTTTGAAAGTGGAGGAAATCACTCAACTGCATCCCCCCGCACACAGTTCATCGGCTTCAAAGTCTACAAGGAAAGGAAAATTTCCTTTGACACTTTGTACCTAACTATGATAATATCACAAAAGGGTTTATGTGCCTTTTGAAAAAGGGGGTTCCATTTTGTTGGGATGAGGTAGCACAATGTTTGTTTGATGTGTTAAAGACAACGCTAGTTTCGACTCCATTATTAAGTCCCATGTATTATAGTCGTGATTTCCTATTGTATTTTGCAGTAGCCGGATCATCAAATGGCATGGTCTTAGTCCAAGAAGATGATGAGCTCCAAGAGCATGTATTCTATTATTTAATTTTTTATTTATTGGGACCTTAACTAAAGTATTCTCACGTCGAGAAACTAGCCTTAGAATCATTTCATGTTGTTCAATGACTTCGACATTACATTATTTTCCGCAAGATAACCACCATCGATGACATTAATCCTTTTTAGTATGTATTGACTCGACGAATAATTGGTGGGAAGTACAACAAGTGGGTTTTTGTACTTCAAGAGTTCGATTTGGATTTTCCTTCTGCGAAATCCAAGAAATTTTCAGTCTTCTTCGAATTGGTTTAAAAGTTCCTGGTAGAGAATGAGGATAAAGAAGTAATGGACTCTTTTTCAGATGAGCATATTTTCCTCATCTCTTCATCTGATCCTTGATATAGAGATATCCTTATATATCTCCAAACTCTAAAGTTTCCTCCGCATTTCTTACGAGACAATTGATGATGGATTCGTCAATTAGAAAAGAACTATCTCATTATCATCGACACTTTGTATCGACGAGGGGTAGACTCAATTCTCTGTCGCTACCTCACTTATGAGGAAGCAGAAGTGGTGTTAAATGAATACCTTGGTGGAGCATGTGGTTGTCACTTATCAGGGTTGGAAACACCCAAAAATATTTTGCACACTGGTTGTTTATGGCCTATGATCTTCAAAGATTGTCTCGAAGCGGTCAAGAAATTTCATCCTTGTCAAATATTTACAAAAAATTTGTGTGCACACCCGACTCCTATGATTCCCCTCATTATTGTCGACCCCTTCACCAAGTGGGTGATATATTTTATGACATTCCACCTAGCCTCATCTAGGGGGAATCGATACATCATAGTGGCCATTGACTAGTTCACTAAGTGGGAAGAAGTGATGCCAAAATTTGTTAATGATGGTGAAACCACAAGACTTTTCGTGTTCAATCAGGTCATCTCTAGGTTTGGGGTTCCGAGAAATATTGTCACTGACCATGGCAGTCACTTCCAAAACTGCATGATGTCTGATTTAGCATCAAAACTGGGTTTTAGACAGGAGCACTTGCCTCCTTACTATCCTCAGGCTAATTGTCAGGTCGAAGTCGTAAAAAATTCCTTAAAAACTATATTGAATAGGATGGTTAACTCAACCAAATCAAATTGGCATTTGATGCTATATCTGGTATTATGGGCTTACCGAACCTCGGTCAAAAATACAACAAGATTCTCTCTTTTTCAACTTGTTCATGGATTAGAAGCAGTTTTTCCCATTGAATTTGAGATCCCTTCGTATAAATTGTTGCTAAATTATTACCCAACATGACGCAACTCGAATAACTCCTCATTTACTTTGAACATCTTGATGAACATCACCGAGATCCAGCTTTAGCAAATGAAGCGCATAAGAAATGTGTCAAGTCTCAATATGACAATTCTGCTCACCCGAGGGTGTTTTCTGAAGGAGACCTTATGTTAGTTTATGACCAGGACAAGGATACCTTGGGGGTAGGAAAGTTCAACCCCATGTGGCACAGTCCATATATCGTGCGACAAGTGTTGGAAGAAGGGTCTTACGAGTTAGTAGATTATGAGGGAAATGTATTGTTGGAGCCCATACATGGGCTCTACCTTAATAAGTACTATAATTGTGCGTGACATCTCGAGTATTCGTTCTTTTTTAATTATTTTTTATTGTTGTATATAGTTTTGCAAAGGTTTTTTTATTTTTTCCATCATTTTTTACTATTGTGCTTCTAATGTGTGGAAGATGCTAGGAGAGTCCTTGGTCTACTTTGGATTTGTAGAAGGTGCTAGACACCACACTCAGAATTTGGCTTCCACTTCTTGGGTAATTTATTCACCCACTAACCAGCTAGTATCTACTGGAGGTGTTTTTCTAGGGGAAACTATGAATAATGTTGTTGAATATAGAACTGCCATCGAGATTTTGTGAGACACTCTCTCACTTGGAATTCAATGCCTTCAGGTGTTCTTAGATTCTTAGTTGGTTGTGTCACAGTTGAATGATCTATACCATATTCATGATCCAATATTGTTATGGTGATTCATTAGGGTACGTCTTCTGGAATGATCATTTGAGTTTATTACCTATGAGCATGTTCCTAGGTGCTCTAATCTGGTAACTGACACATATGCTAATTATGTTTTATATTGGAATTTTTCCCATTCTTAAAATAAGCACACACATTTTACACATGTAAATATTTATCATTTGTAAATAGAATATAAAAATAAAACACAAAAAGATAGATATACATACATACATACACACATAGATCTAGCTACAGAGTCTCTAAAAATTACTTGTCGGTTATGCTACCATGTATTCCTAAAAACTTGGAGCTATCCTTTGCCACCGTGGAAATCTTTTGCTTGTAGTCAGACAAAGTCATTAGGTTGTCATTTAAAACCAGTAAGCTAGGAAGACCTTTCTTTTGCAAAGCATCAATCTTGTTGAAGAATATCTGAACTCTAATATCCATGTTCTGGGTTCTCTCCTCCAACTGTAACATTAGTCCTCTCTTGGTCAGGACTTTCTTGACCATGAGGATATTCTCAGTCCTATCCTCAATTTCCAGACTTTCCAGCTCATCCTTAATCTTTGAATTTAGAAACCTGATGATTTCATTTGCCTCTGTGGGCATCTCCCCCAGCTCTCCCTTGGTCCTGTCAATGGCTTGCCTGCTCCTTAACACCAATTCGTGCTTCTGAAACATGATATGCACGAGTGGCCAAATTTTCGCCATGGATTTTTAGATATCCATCCAAATATTCTCTTTGGCTTCTGCTAATGTTTTGCCCACAAGTTTTTGCCTTTGCAACTACTGTATTTCCTGCTTAATTTTTTCTGATGTGTGCCTCTCAGTATTGTAACTTTCCTGGAAGGAGGATTTAAGTTTCTAGAGATTCTCTATTTCGTGATGAAATTTTTTAATTTATGCTCCTTGTAGGGTCATTTCCTCTATTGACTTTGCTAGAGCTTCAGATGTCCCTAGGACTATCACTGGGGTAGATGATGGAATTTTTGTTGTGGTAGGTGTTGATGTTGTCATTGTGCTAACTCCTATGAGGGGAAACAAACTCAGTGGAATGAATTCCATGGGCTCTGTTTGTTCCTTTTCCTTTACTAACCTTTCCAACTCTGATTCCATCTCCTTAATCTATGTGTTCTGTTCCATGATTAACTTGATCATTTCTTCCTTTTGGCCTTCTGTCTTAGCCATCTCTTTGGCCTATGAGTCTTCAATAGATGACAATTTTAATTGTTTCCTCAAGGATGCTATGTCGGCATTCATTTTTTTTAGTAGTTCTTCAGCTACTATCACATTGGAGGGGTCGTACCCAATTTTAAGTACCATCTCTTCTAAATATTTGAGCTTGTTGTCCTTTGAAAAAGATGACACTTTCTCTAGCTTTAGTTGAGTATGAACATTGTTCAGAGACACCTATAACTTTGCAGCAGTTGTGGAAGTGTTTTCCAATGTTGAGAAAATCATTTATCTGGTTTTTCTGTGCAAGTCCATCTGGTCATCTGTATATACCTCTGCAACATCAAATTCGAAAGTTGACCTTTTGTAGTCAGAAATTTCCTTTGGTTGAGGCACCTGTGCCTGTAAGAAATCCATATGCATTCTCCCCTTTTCAGTATCAAAGGCGGAGATAAGTCTATGTTGTGCTATTGATGTTTGCTTCCAGAATTGGGCATAGGTGCTGCTGGTCAACATCTCATTCTTTTTCTTAATCAAATTGTATTTTTCAAAATACTTAGTCCTGTAGATCCTTGTGATGGCTGGGTGGTCAAGGTGGTGTTAGTCTACTTCTTTGATGAAGAGGTAGATATCATTTGTTGACTTCTTGAGAACAATGGTGAATTTTCTCCCTCTATTATTGTAGTAGACTGGGTCTTTTCTCCCCTTGATCTGTCAGGGGTATGACTAATCTTGGGATTTTTCTTGTAAACCCGAAAATCCTCTGTTGAGACTTCAGTGACTGATGGGGAGACTTCCTTTCTTGGCCTCTCCTCTACTGGTACCTATGGAGTAGTGGTTTGTGAAACACTGGCTGAAGGAGGTTGTTGTTCTGAGTCTTCCAAAGTGTTCACTTCCCACTCTGTCTGATTCATGAAATTCTCAATTTCGGGTTAAAGAACGTGAGCGTATGGAGAGATTTTATTCTTTAGCTTTGTTTCTGTGATAATTCCATAGGGATCATATTGCCATGAAAAAATGATGTTGAACTTCATCTCCTTCAAAATCTTATCGGCCATTTCCCATGCAGCTCGACTGTTACAGATGAAAGGTCCTATCTGTCCCTTGATCCTCAATTGTTGTTTCTTCTTGAAGACTACAAAATGAATATCATATGAGTTAATCATTTGCCTAATATATTCCAGGGCAAAGATACGCAAGGGGAAAATATCTGGGCAATTTGTAGGGAGCCATCTCGCATCCATAAATTCTAATCTCTGTGTGGTTCTGGTACAGGTACCAGTCTTCGGTCTTGGTGAGGTTTGAGAGGTGTAAAATTCGTTGGATTTCTTCATTTATCCTTGGTTCTCGTCAGCCACTGAGCATACTTACTACTGGATGGTAGAATTGATCTATGAACTGATTGAAGGTGAAATCTAGTGAGTTCCTTCTCAACAGTGATGTCAAATATGTGACCGACTATGGTTTGCCATTCTGATCTTTCTTCTGCATGGAAAATAAGAATGTGTCTGTCTAGAAAAATACAAACAAGTATGCCAGTATTGAAGAATACTGGAACATGCCTTCTGTGGGAAACTTGAATAGTTGTTTGTGGATATTCTCGGCCAAGAAACTGCTGTATTCGAATTGAATTGTCGTGTTTTCCTCGATGGAGAAAATATATAGATAACCCAAGATTGGCTCATCTACACATTTGTCTGATTAGTATCCAAGTAGGCTACAAAGAGAAGAGATAATTTGATTTCTTTTTACTGAGAAAATTGATGACTGATATGGGGGATTTGCTTTAGGTAATGGGGCACTCTCAAGGAGGAAAATTTCAAAGATCTGCTCTCTTTGGGGAAAAGACAACTTTTGATACATTTCGGTTAGGATCCCAATGGTAAAAGGAGAAAAGGATTCGACTCTGGTTATTTGTAGCATCTAGTCGATGTCTTCCGGTGTGATAGTGAATAGGGTCTCTCTAGAGAATGAAACAATAGCTATCTAATCGGGAAGGTAATGAGCCTAGCACTTGAGGGAAAATTCAGGGAAATTATGAACTTGGGGAAACAAGTATCATGGGAGATTGGAATCCCAGAGTCCAGTCTCGTCACATTGGTCTAAGAAAGTGTCTCTGAACCACGCGTGTAGCTCAGTGAAATCAAATTCACATTTGGGCTCTAAAATAAGGTAATCTTTGTCGGCCATAGGGATTTGGTCGATGTCAACTGGAGGTGGAAGGAAAGGATTTTCATCAATTTTCGATTGTTTGGACTTTGGCGTCATCACTTCAAAAGATGTCTACGAAATTTGAACAGAGGATGATGCTGACTATAGATTTCAGGAATTAATGGGGGTTGTGGAAGGAAAGAATGCAGGGAAAAGTGATTTCAGAGGTGTCTGTATTGTGAAAAATGGAAGAATTGCAAAAAAGAACGAGATTATTGAGAAAATGAGTATCCGTTGGAGGAGTAGGGAACATGTCAGTAGGCTAACAGATATGTTGGCCTATACTAATTAGCCAATGGATAAATCGGGTATGAGGTGGACATTAAAGGATGGGTGATGGGTGATGTGGAAAGTAATGATTGGATGATAGGTGAACAAGATCTGACGTGCGACCGATGAGTGGAGGGGAATATGTTGGCGATAAAATGAGACATGACTTGTGGGAGACAGTAGTTGAGTGTGATGTCACGAGACGATGGTGGTATGAGAGACTAGTATGGCAGTTTACTCATAGCGGGGGGTAGTCGAAAACCGGTTTAGAGCAAGGGGGGTCCGAGTTAATAGAATGGTGACATGTTAGGATGGGGCCCACTGAGAAATACCACCAACTCGGACCCCCCCTGCCATTAAAGTTAGAATGGTCGGGGGGGTCCGATATTACTTGTCAGTCGTTGATCTGAGCATCGTTTGCTCAGTCGTAGATCTCAACGCACTCTTTAATCATGGGGCATGAATCATATTGCACCGCAGAAACTTAGGATAGCGTGGATTTGTGGGTTTTTTGCGTTATTTTCTTTCATTCTACCACCAAGGGGTTAGAAAACAACCTTCTAACATCAAAATAATGAATCTCATCAAACATCATGCTTTTTTTATTGAAGGGAATCCAACTAACCTATGTTCTAACCTATTTACATAACACATTTAACCTAGTTTAGATTGTTGAGCTAAAAATTACTCTATCCTGGGGCTATTTGATCAAGTTTAAACAGTTTCATCAAATTTATTCACTAACTAACCTATATACTTGGCTAAGATTAAATAGTTTAGCTAAGATTTATTCACTAATCCTATCAACATAAATTCAAAAATACTGGCCATGGTTTAAACTATAAGGATCAAGTCATTATTATTGCATGGGGCCTTATCCATTTTTCTTTTATGCCCTCTTTTATTCTTTTTCTTTTCTTTCTTTTCTTTTCTTTCTTTTTTCTTTTCTTTCTGAAAATAATTTGCAAAAAGTGAAATATTGTTTACAACCAAATTACATCAAGAGTAAAAATTTCCAGTCACCAGTTGATCCTATGAAACATAGGGTTATAAAAGGGTATATATAATATATAATCTAAAACAAAAATTAAATAAAACAAAATAAAGGTTACCTATGCCTTGAAGCTCGTCACTAAGAGGAATGATGACATCAATATCTCTAGAGAAGTTCATTCTGGTATGTGGATAATCCTTGATAAAGGGTACTTGACATTCCTACCAAGCAAAGAAGTCATTGTCATAAGGATTAAACAATTTCCCTCCTCCTAGGTAGGCCAACAACTCCGTCCATCATACCATAGAAGGCCATGGTCATAAGTGTCCTCTAACGTAAGCTTTCAGGCTCATCAGTGGCTCCCTCTCAAAAACTAATGTGGAGAGAACGTTGCCAAACCAAACATTCTTGTTCTTTCACAACTTGTAATCAATGAGTTGAGTATTCATGCAAGAAAACATTGTGGTGCTCCAATCAAACATTATACGTCTTAATCACCCAACCCAATATTGCATTTGTGATAAAGAATCCAAGTGCAAGGATTTATATCCCACAATGTGCACTATAGTATACAATGTCACCTTTAGACTCGGGTTGGTGATGTGCTTGATATGCACTTGTGAGACTATTTTCTTTGTGCCATCCTCGTGGTATTCATTTATGTAGTCATTAATAGTCTAGCCACCTTCCGCGTAGGTTGTGAAGTTAGGAACTTCACCTCTACAAATAAACCGGTGATGAAGTAGATGTCTTCATCTGTCATGGTCAGTGACTTCCCACCGATCATAAATGCTTATGTGTCTGTATGCTAATAACTAATGAGGAGATTTAACAATCTCCTTTGAGCTTGAAATCCACCAATTTGGAAAAAATTATACATGTCTCATTTAGTAAGAGATTCTTTGGCATCATCAAACACTGCACGATCAACCTCTTCATGCTCATGTTCCCTCTAATGAACAAACATCCTTCTCAAGAATCAAAAGAAAGAAAATTAATCTTTGATTTTTTCAAGTTTATTCTGAGAATTCACGGGTCCTTGTTATGATAGTTGCGGGTATCCACGACTGGTGTTTCTACCAATCGTGGATATTCATGGGCCACTTTAAGGAAAACCATGGATGTACAAATTTGTGAGGAGAAAAGGAGGGGTATCTCTCAATTTCTCATAAAAATAAAAAATTGAATGGATGAAAGTGAAAGCAATAGACTGAATACTTACTTGGTCAAGACAGTTTGTGATTTAGTGACTCCAAGATCCAAAAATATCCAAGTGAAGTTGGAAGAGTTTCTCCAAATTTGGGTAATTTTGGTTCAAATGTTAAAAATGATATTGTAAAATGGTAAAATAGCCTTATTTATGTAATTTTTTAGAAACCCATTTTCTATGGTTTCTCATTGTTCCATAAATTGAACTAATGTCAAGCTATATTGTAGTGTTGTGGTTTCCATTGTAGGTTATAGAGCTATATTTTGGGTAGTTTTGGTCCTTTTATTGATTGAATGAGTCATTATCAAGACTTTGGGAAGGTCATGTTTTCATGTAATTGGCATTTGGAGTAGGTCTCATATGCCTTCAATATTTTCATTAACACTTTCCATTGCCACCTTAACCTAGGGTCTGTCCCATTAACAATAAACAAAACCTTTACATCTACTTAAGAACGTCGTTTCATTGATGGTAGAGCCTACCTTCCATGGGCGCCCTAGTTTAGACTCCCTTTTGTATTATGGCACTCATGCTGCAAGTTTTCTTAGGCTTGGGAGTCCTATTTAGTCCTGCCATGACTTTGTGTTGAAGCCACATTTCTTCTACTCAATATTTTTATGGACATTACCTATGGGACTCCCTCAAACATATGTTGCTATGTATGTCAACACTTTTTGGATTCTTCAAACATGTATTGTGTTCCTTACTATAATATAGAGTAGGTGTCACTCTCGCTTGCACTATGGATATATTCGTATCGTTCATAGATCTTCCATAGGGTCCACTCCATTCGTTAATGACATCATACATTTCCAGTTTTTTAAGTATGTCACTTATGAATGGTAGATATTACCTCTCCATGGGTGTCTTAGTTAGTACCTCACTAGCATTTTTTACATCCATGTTGTAGTTTCTTTGTAGGCTCGGAAGCCCTCTTTAGTCCCTCCATGTATTTTCATTGAAACCTCATGACTTCCTCTCAATATTTTTTTGTTTAACTCACCTTCAGGGGATTCCAAACTTTGTTGAGTTGTAATTTCATTGCATATTAACTGCTCACTCTTTTAGGCATAATTCTATCCCCGAATTTCTGTTGTTGAGACAATTCCTTATGCATTCCTATCAGTTGCTAGCCTTGCAATTTATTCCTTTGTGACTTGATAACTTAACCTTGGAGGAAACATCCCCTGAATGTCCTTACCATGCACATGCTTCATTGAAATGAGAATATGTATGTTCCTTGCATTTTGGAATTAGTTTTATTTCTCATGACACTCATTTCCACCATTGTATTATAGCATTCTTTTATTCTTTTTCAGGATTTAATAACATGAAAAAGAAAAAAAAGAAAAAAACCAAAAAGAGGGGGAAAGTGTCTATCTCTTTTTATTGGAAACAATATTGAGTCAATATCTAAATATTTTTGGTGTAGTATGGCTTTAGGAGACTCTTTCACATTTTTTAATACAATCTCCCCTGGTTGGTTATTAGTCCAACCATATGGAGTGTTTGTGGATGCCTCCTATATCACAAATGTATTCTAGTTTATAGTCATGTTTCCTAAGTCATGTAATGTGTCATGCTTTTGTTCAAGGGAAGTTCTATCTTGAATCATCCATTCTGCAGTAAGTCTCTGACCTTTCAAGTAAACCTTCTTGAGTCTGTTAAGTTCATATCATTATCACAATTATCTATGTCTCTTACTCATGCTAGTATAGAAGGTCCTCATTGACTTCTTGCTAGCAGGTATGCTCTTATCGACTCCGACACATTGCTATGAGATTATGACCTAGAGTATCACCCTAGGCCTATTTCCATTATTGATAGGTGAACTTGCACTCAATAGATGAAAAACCATCATTTATTGTTGACTGAGCAGTTTCCCTTGTGTTCGACGTCAACAAAAATCATCACACATAGGGATTTGTGAAATACCTTGATTTCCATTTGACTCCATTGGTGGATCCATCGACTTTGTCAGTAGTATTCATTATTGGATACTATTCAGAGAGTCTTTGCCATGTACTATTCCATCTTGTGCATGTCAGAATCGTACCTCGCTGTGGTCCTTACAATTTGTTCGGTCAAGTCCTTCCAAATCTTTGACCTTCTTCTACCCCTTGTGTTGGATGATGGAGGATTCCTTAATTTCTTCCTTCCAACGGATCTCTTCCTATCGAATTCAACACATCTTGCTATGGGACAGGGATATAGAGTCATATTTGGTACCTTGGGCTTGCAATCATTAGTGGCAGGTTCCCTTTCTATTGACAGTGGGAATACATTAATGTCCCTTTCTCAATAGATTCTACCAGGTGTTCAACATTAGCTCATTTATTCTCACTTGTTATATTGTACCATGGTACCTTAACTCTCATTATCATCATTGGTGGGTTGTCTTGCATTTGTTAACGGTATTCATCAATGATCGGTAATCAAATAGTGTCTCACTTTGTTCGACCTCGACAAATTTATTCACATAGTGTAGACTTGTACCATGATGGATCATAGTGAATAATTTGCATGAGGTACGAGAATCAAATATTTTGTTCTCCTACCCGACATATATTGTACCACCCCACAGACATTGGTACTTGCAGAGGATCAATTTGTTCACTCCATTTGGTCCCAGATATCCTATGTTTTTTATTTTGAGACATAACTCCACTGTGTATCTATTTGTGGCTATGATATAATTTCACATGGATCCACCGTGTATTCCCCATGGTCATGCTTTCTACTTTATATATATCACATGGATCCATTGTGTATTGCTCATGGCCATGCTTGCTACTTTCTATATATCACATGGATCCACTTTGTATTTCTCGTGGCCATGGAAATTAGTCATACTTTCATATATTCCATTGATCCACAATGCATTTTATTTGTAATCCATTCTTACATCACTCCTGAGCATGGGTATTCCTTGATTAGGAAGAGAATACTCTTACTTGATCTATGTTGGCGGTTTCTGTTCTTGGATTAATTGTTCGGGAACCTTCATTGTCTATACTTCAATGAATCCTCGACTCTTAGAGTTATAATGTATTTATGCCATCAGTTTCCCTTCTGACCTCAGACATTAGAGGGCATCTGTAATACCACAATTTGATTCACCATTTTCATTGTGATATGTCTTAGTCCTTGTCCATGACTTGTAAGTTTAAATCCAAACTTTCCTCATCAAAGCCACTAAAAAAATAGTGTTTTTGCTTATATTTGTGGGTCACCTTTGTGAAAAACGTAGACATCCATGCCTTGCTAGTGTACAACCCATGTATTCCCTCAAAAAATATGAAAAATAAAATAATTCCACATTTTTTGGGCAAGTATTTCGGTTGGGCTCATTTCCCAACCTCCCTAAGCCTGTACCAAAAAAAATTCAACCTCCTTAACTTCTTGAGGATGGTATAAAGGCACATTTGAGGGCATGGATGAGGAGGACAACCTAGGTGTAACTTTATGATGAATAAATTGCAAGTCTCTTTATTCCCCTTCATCCTCTAAGTAGCATCCCCTTGACCTAGAACCCTGGTTCCAACATTCCTTCCTTTTCATTATATGACCATAAGGTGTGTTCCTATCCTTATTGGTTCATCCAAGGAAGCGAAATATTGTTGAGTGATACTTGAAGGAACTTTTGGAGGAACTTGGTTGGTTGGCTTGGAGGCAGTGTTTGCGGTTGGAGTCAGGTTGTAACCGCTTATTTTACTGTTTCTAATAAAGATTTCTCTTTTCCCCACACTTGTGTAGTATTGATTCAATTTGTTTATGTATGTCCAATTATTCTTCATATTTGAATCTATCTATCAATTACTTGTATGATTTTATGGTATAACTACCTTGTTGCAACATTTTCTTGATCTTATTTTGCAGGTTAACTCAAGCATAATTCAAGAGCAGTACTAGGGTCGAGAGTAGGGAACGACAACAAATGTAAGGACACAAGGTGTGAAACTTTATTCCCTCTCTGATAAAGTAGTTATTTCATTACAAATCATGTGTGTGGGTTAGGGTTCTATATTTTACTTGGTCAATCTTTGTGGTGACATGACCCAAAGTCATGGGGAAAAATCCCATAACAATGATCCTTTTCCACTTCACTAGATATGATCCACCATTATCTTTACTGCCTCTCCAAATAAATTGGAAGCATAATTTTCTCACCTTGTTCAAAATTCCTTTTGGGAATTTTTCAATAGTTTCCCAATAAACCACAATATTGTTTAGTACCAAGTTGATCAACATTATTCTTCCTACCCCCTCGATATCCATCAGTAGGACCATGAGGCAATACGATTCTATATTTTTTTAACAATCCATGCCCAATATTCATAAGAATATGTATTTTCCTTAAAAAATAACCCTAGATATTTGATACCATCTTCGAAGCTATTCATTTCTATATTCATTGAGATCTATAATTGAGCCACCACTCTCTCTTCCAGAGCACTGGTTAAGATCACATATTTAGAGACACTTATTTTCATTCATGTAGATATACAAAAACCATATATAATATCCTTCTAAGCTTTGACCTCCTACACCAGACCTGCAACAAATAAAAAGAATTCATCTACAAATAACAAATGAGAAATATAGACCTCCCAAGAAAATTTTAATCCTTTTATTAATTTTCTTTCAATGGCTTGGGAAATAAGCCTGCTCAATACATCCACTACCGAGAGGAATATGAACGGGGATAGAGTGCATCCTTGCCAAATTCCACTAAAGGGATAGATGAAGGAATAAGGAGATATGTTGATTGAAACCACCATTGACAAGGACTCTATACAACCCATTATCCAATTGACAGTTTGAAGATTCAATCCAATTTGAATTAGGGCCAACCTCATGTGTATCCACCTAACCTTATCATAAGCTTTAGCCAGGTCTAACTTCACCAAGAACCCAAGGACTTTCTTAGTTTTGAAGGTGTTGAGAACTTTCTACGTAATGTACACTGCTTTATGAATTTGTCATCCATAAAAGAACCCGAATTTCTGATCAGAAATAAATCCATTCACGATAGGATTAAGTGAGTAGATAATATATTTTCAATGAGCTTGTATATGATATTTCAACACGAGATCGGTTGAAATTCCTCCACAAAGGATGAATCTTTCTTTTTTCGAATTAACGCCAAGAAATTTTTGTTGAAAGAGAGCCAAATTTTACCCATTGACTTGAAATCATTTACAACCTTCTTCAGGTACTCTTTAATCATTTCAAAGAAACCTAGGTATAATTCTACTGAGAGGATGTCAAGACCCAGACTCTTTCCCTTCTAAAAAGCTTCCAATGTGTAAATAATTTATTTGACATAAATGTCTTCTTTAAGAGAATCATTATCTTAATCGGATATGAACTTAGGGAAAAGAAAAACTAATTTAAGGATATATTCAATCGAGCATCCAGGAGGGTCCTTGAAAATCTATGAGAAATTTGGTTTTCCTCCAGTTGCAATGTCTTCAAATGAAGAGATCATCTCCCCCCTAGAGTTTTTAATTTCCCATATGGAGTTTTATTTTTTTCTCTGGCATGAAAAATTATGGAAGAACTTAGTATTACCATAAACCTCCTTGAACCAATGTTGGCACAGGGGAATACCCAAGGTTCAACTCCTCAACAACACACCAATAAAACCCTAACTACTGACCCTTTCGACAACACCTGCGAAGTAGGCAAAGTCTCACCCAAGGTAGAAGAAGGGGTGGTTACAGGACTCAGATGTCTGTAACTGAGCTAGGACACAGATCTATGATAAAAACACTTTGCAGAGTACTCTAGAAACACTTAGAGAATGATATAAATTAGTTCATTAGATTCATTAACATCACATAACAAACCCTAAGATAGATCGGCACGGTAACAATAAATATTAAGTGCTTCAATCATTCAACACATAGCACTGAGTTAGATCGAACATTTATTCACAAGTAAAGAACTAAGAAACAACAGACTTATCTATCATACATAATAACAAAGGCATTTAGGTGATTCATAATATAACCAACAAAGAAAAAAGAAAACCAAGACATAGGATATACGTGGTTCACCCCAGTGTGGGGCTACATCCACCAACTACTTTGTCTTCTTTATTATTCTTCAATCTATTACATTCATCTACTCCTGTGCACTAAACCACAGAGTTGAGCTTCGTAGAGGACAGGAGATCTGCGCACTGTGCACCATATCCTCCTTCCCAAAACTAGGTCATAGCACAAAGCCAACTTCTTTATCGAGAATAGAGTCTTACATACACATTTTGTTGCACAAAGCACTCAAAACTACTTGCAATTAGCCTTGCAAGCTTATTGACTTCTTTTTTTATTATCTATTTCTACCATACGTTTTTATCTATTTATACTTTTACATTTCCTTACAAAAAGGCCTAAAATGGGTAAGCCCATGGTCCGACATCCCATAACCTATTACAAAAACCCTATTGAACCCCTTGTTGGGTCCACATAGACCGCAAAACAAGTGAGATCCATGATCTCAGCTCCACCATGGCACTCCATCTTTGACCAGCCTGTCGAAGTCCAAAAAGTGTTCCAAACCTAACCAAGGTTTCCTCAAAACTTGGTCGAGGGCCAACAGGCCCCCAACACTCACCCGTGACTCATCCTGACTCACTCAGGTCTGGACAATATCACTTTGAAGGCCTCAAGCTTCACTCGAGCTACCTCAACTTGTTGATTCACCTGAGCCTCCTACTAAATTAGCCCTTGGATCGTCTGCACCGTAACAATCCCTTCCAGGTGTTGTTCCACTATTTCAACCACGTGGTCCAGTTCCGAGCCCTGTCCTTCAATTTATTCAAACACCTTGCAGGCTTCGTCCTACACAGGTTGTAGTTTCTGCATGACTTCCATTACTTTTCCCTCGATGGCAGTAATCTGTGGTTGGACTGTGCACTTCTCTTGTGATCTTTTCATTATCTCGACTACAATGAGTATCTTCATCTGTGCCTGCACAGAGGATGCATGTTGTTGTTCCTCTTGTCGTTGCGCTTCCAACTTCCTTAGCTATGGATATTCTGCAAGGTGTTCATAAGTCTGTGCACTTCTATCGCTAAAAAAATTTCACTCTAAGGCGAGGGTCCTGATCCTTATTACTTCGTTCTTGGTGGCTTCCTCTCTCTGGTCATGCACTTATTGCGGGGTGCTCGGTACTACTTGGACCTCCAACTCTGTTATCCTCACTTGAAGCTGTTGGATGGCCTCAACGAGCTTCACCACTTGAACCTCGACTAACTCATGTTCCTCCTGTGTCAATCCTGGCACATAGCGAAGTGTTGTATTCACCACTTCTTTGAACATAGTCTACTCTGCGAGAAGTTGGTCCTTTTCTTTCTGCAACTTCGCTTTGTCCTCCTTGAACATCGCCCGAAACTCATCTCTCTCATTTTCATAGGCGGTTACATAGTACCGCGCTACTCATAGTTTCTCTAATAATTCTTCTTTCTCTTGTTTCAAGGCTTCTGTATCCTTCTCCTTTTCTTCTTGGATTCTATGAATTCAAGCCTCAATCACATCTACAATTCTTCTTAATTAGGCAGGATCATCCCCCAATTCAAAAACATGTGATGAAGAAGGCATAGTAGGGATTGTGCAGATCACTTGAATGGATTGTTGTATTTCCTTTAGTTTATTCTCAACCTTGCCATACAATTCCTCTTTCTTCACTCCACATCTTTGCAATATTTCCTCAGAAGCATCCTCCATGGCTCTGTGGACTAGATCGATATCATCCTCTGTGAGTGTGGCCTCTAATTGGGGCTTTCTAGTGCATGTCTTATTTCTTCCTGAAGGTTTCTGCGGAGAAATATTCCTCTTCTACGATGTTTCAGTAGGGGGATATTTTGGCAGTGTAGCTTCACCTTCTCATTTCTTTAATCCTTCATCCCCTCCTCCCTATCCATCTTATTGGTCTTCTCCTCCTCCTCCTCCTCCTGTGGGCGAGCTAGATCCATTTTCTTTAGAGGCATTATCCTCCTCATCGGTCTCTATGTTCTGGACGTCTTCCTACATCTTCTTATTCTTCATCCTGCTGGACTGTCCAACATGCTCGACCCAGGTGACCAAGGGGCTTCCTATGATGTCAGTGTCAGAGAGTTCTGCATCATCGACCGGTACAAGAAAATCCTCTGGCCATTCCTTGGTGATATGCTCCATGTTGTCATCTGTCAATTTGTAATATGATTGTAACTCTTCCTTGCTCTCATCTCTGTGCACAGTGATATAGATAAAATGTCGATCTGTGTGGAACTTAGTTAGTGGTTTGTACTGGTGCAGGGTACGTGGTGTCATGTGTGGAAATGCTTTAATGGAAACCTTCACTTGTTGATAATACACATGGAACATAGCGTTCAACTTATATTTCTTCGACATGTCGTTGGTGTACCAAAAGGTAGAGAACCTAGCGGCCAATGGCTCTGATAGTTCGATCTCCGGGAAGGTGGCTCCTTCAGGCATTTTCCAGGCGACAAATACAATCAACACGATCAGTCAGTTGAATTGGAACTCAAATCCATGATATTGAGCTTCACGACAGTCTTTCTTGAGTTCATTGATGAGGTAACTTGCCCAATTCATTTGCATGCTCTCCACACATTTTCCTGCGAGGTACACCATGAACCCGGTGACCTGTGTGGGGCGGTTCATTTTTACGAGCTTGCAACTATGAGTTGGAAAACAAGGCTCACTGCGCCATCCTAGATGGAGTCTACCTTATAGCATCTCTTTCCATTTCCAACTTCACTATAAGCCTCCTTGATGCGCTATGCCAGGGAGCGATATGAGGCCTTCTCTGGGTAAAATTGTTGAGGGTCAGGTCCCTTCATGCTTAATCCTATAATCAAGTGGATCAGCGTCAGATCCAAAATAATCCGTAGGTTGATCCACATGTGTCCACCATGGTAGCATGACAAGAGGAGTTTAACGCAAGTGTTAACCTCCTGGTGGCGACCAAAATGGGGAATTTTAATCACATTTAGCACAGTGGACTGCGCCAGCTCCTTAATCTATGGCTAGGAGACCAGGCGAGGCTTCTTCCCAGTTGTCTTATTCAAGTATTTGTGGGGTGAGAGCATAGAATAATTCTTTCTATCTCCAAGGTTGAATTTGATGTTCTTCAGTAGCAGGAATAGATATACTCTGGCAGTCCCCCAGTCGACGATGCCTGGACACCTTCAGAAATAGATATATCAGCCATAAATTTCTTAAGAACCTCCTTGAAGGACTTCTCTAACTCAATGCGTTCGCTCGACATTCTCACTATTAAACAAGCAGGTTGGGGTAGGCAAACGGATAAGCGGGGTAGACAAGCGGAAAATGACATCTAGTTTCTAAAATCACATCTCGACACCCAATCAATTCTCCATTGGCTCATTTAATCACGGGTGGTAAAAATTGGGCCCAGTGTAGCGACCAATGGGTTAAATAAGTGAGCTTCGTAACGGATTATTCCAATGGGCAGGAATGCTTCCATCAATGTGAATATGTCTATTATGGCGCGGTCTCAACGTTCAAAAACTCATAAATTCTTTTTCTAGCCATTCTAGAGTGTCTTTCTAATGATCGAGGTGCCTCCAACAGTCATATAGCTTCGCGAGGGTGAAGTCCCATTCTATGTGGTTCTGTTGTTCCGACGAGGTTCAAGTCTTATGGACATGCCTCCTATGAAGTCTTCCATCTATTCTCTATAGCTTCCTGTAGCTTTTCTAACTTGGATTTCTTTTTACTGAGCTTCCTTTCCTTCTTTCCTGTGATCTGAGTTCCTCTATCTATTTCTGGAATCCTCTTTCCATTCGTATTCTTATCTTCTCCTAGTGTAGTGACTTCGCATTGTCGATGTTCTCTCAAAGGGTTCGAAGTTAATATCCCTTCTCTTATTAATTCTAGGGTGGGTATTCTTATTTATTGCATGGATAGGTCCTTCAAATGTTCTTGCATTCTTTCAACTTCGACAACTAAGTATCTTTCCCTCTGTTGCTTTGAATTATCTTCTCATTCTTCTATTAGTCGGTCTATTTTTCTATCTATGAAACCCCTTAGTTCTTTCTTTTTATTTTCTGTAGATTCTTCCTCTTATTTCCTTATGATATAATCCTTCTCAATCCAAGTCTTTCCTAACAAGAGTGGGAAAGGGGCGTTGTTCTCAACAAACTTAATGACTTCAAATTCCTCTTTAGTCAATGTTCCATGAATAATAATAGGTACATTAGTAACTCTTCCACATAGATTTATCATCTATCCTTTAAACAACCCTCTCCTTCCCAATGAAGGTACCATAGCAGGATTTCCCAAAGTTTCCCAAGTTTCTTCTATCATAATATTTACTTGTGTTTATTCATCTAAGAAACAGTCTATGTCAAAGTCTTCTATTCTTGCACTTATGTATTGTTTTACTTTTTCGATCTCTGGTAAACTAACATATTTGTGAACATAAATAATTTTTTTCAACTATACTAATGTAGTTTGAACTTCCTCTGGTCCTTTCTGTTTATGATTCTCTAACATACCCTTAGTCTCTTGAATTCCTTCATAGTTTTCTTGTCTCGTGTTCATGCTTTCAACTTTAGCAATCATCCTTGGACAATCCTCAACCTCATGAACAAAATTTTTACAACAAAGACAAATAGGACCTGTACCAGGACATTCCCTAGTAAGATGTCACGGTCTCCTGCAGTTAGAACATAGTCTAAATCCTCTCTTTCTTTTAAATGTTCCCCAACCTCTTATGTACTGTGCACTAGGATCACAGTGATGGACCTGCAATCTGCAAAAATTCTTTCTAGGTTCCTGCATCCACTTATTAGTCGAAAAATTCTTTCTATGCATAGGAATAACATATTGTTCTTCATTTCTATTAGTTTTACTTAGATGAACTATTTCTTCCAACTGTTCCCTAGCTTTCAAAATAGGAAAGAATATATTAAACATACTTAAATTCATTCTTTCGAAAAAAAACTTTTCACTTATCTTACTCTTATCAAAGCACAAAGATTTACCTCTTTTTTTCAGATTGGATTTCTCTCTTAGCACAAATATTCACAAGTCAAGTAGAATATTGCACACTTCAGCAACATATCTATGCACATAGCTTTTCTTTTCTTTACTTCGGTTCCAGACAATCACAGTTTCAGGTCCCGACAACGGAACCATTTGTTGGCACAGGGGCAGACCTAGGGTTCAACGCTTCAACAACACACCAACAAAACCTTAACTATTGGCCCTTTCGGCAACACCTGTGAAGCAGGTGAAGTATCACCCAAGGTAGAAGAAGGGGTGGTTACAGGACTCAGATGTCTATAACTGAGATGGGACACAGATCCGTGATAACAATACTTTGCAGAGTACTCTAGCAACACTTCGAGAATTATATACAATAGTTCATTAGCTTCATTAACATCACAGAACAAACCCTAAGATGGATCAACGCGATAACAATCAAGATTAAGTACTTCAATCATTCAACACATCGCACTAAGTTGGATCTAACATTTATTCACAAGTAAAGCAATAAGCAACAATAGATCTATCTTTCATACATAATAACAAAGGCACTTAGTAGATTCATAACATAACCAACAAAGCACAAAGAAAACCAAGACACAAGATATACGTGGTTCACCATAGTGTGGGGCTACGTCCACCAATTGCTTCATCGTCTTTATTATTCTTCAATCTCTTTCATTCATCTGCTCCTCTGCACTAATCCACAGAGCTGAGCTGAGTAGAGGACATGAGATCCGTGCACTGTGCACTAGATCCTCCTTCCCAAAAAAAGGTCATGGCACAAAGCCAACTTCTTTATCAAGGACAAAGCCTTACATACACATTTTGTTGCAAAAAGCACTCAGAACTACTTACATTTAGCCTTGCAAGCTTATTGACTTCTTTTCTATCTATTTCTACCATACGTTCTTACCTATTTATACTTTTACATTTCCTTACAAAAAGGGCTAAACATGGGTAAACCCATGGGCTGAAATCCCATAACCTATTACAAAAACCTTAATGAACCCCTTGTTGGGTCCACATATCCCACAAAACAAGTGAGATCCACGATCTCAGCTCCGCCATGGTGCTCCATCTTCGACTAGCCTATCAAAGTCCAAAAAGTGGTCCAAACCTGACCAAGGTTTCCTCAAAGCTTGGTTGAGGGCCAAAAACCAGATAACCCAACTCTTGAGTTTCCACTTGGCTTCTTCATATGCAATAAAATATTGTTTTTTCTGAAGTAGGAGCTTTAGTTCTTCATTAGTAGAATCATATTCTAATCCAGAAATATATCTTATAATAATTTCCCCCATATAGACTTCAATTTTGCAGAGTTCCTCATTGACTTTCTTATTGTACTCCTTGTCCCATTCCTTAGTGGATTTTGAAACTGTATAAATATTTCTGGCGAATTGGCTCATGAAATATCCTTCAAATCTATCAATCAAAGGGGACCACAAAACTTTAACTAGCTCTTTGTATTCATTTATGTTCAACTAAGCATGGTTGAATTTCATCAGCAGAGGAGGACATCTATAAGGGACACCAACTTGGATCATGATAGGCATATGGTCAGAGATTCCTCCTACTTCCACTCTGTATTTGAATCTCCATTTTTTAGACAAAATATTTTTCGATAACAGTAATCAATACAAACTCTTGGCTATTGATTCCTTCCCTTTTGTCTCGTTTCTCTAGGTTTGAGAAATTTTCACTGGTTCGATGTCAACCAACTTATGCTTCTCAATCCATTTCAAGAAGAATATTTCATGAGGGTCTTGTCTAGGCCTAGACTCCCATACCTCCCTTAAAGATAAAGTAAATTTCAAGTCTCCTCCAAGAACCATGTTGGAATCTTTTAAAATATCAGAACTCCCCAACGACTCCCAAAATGGAAATATATCTACGTAAGACACATAGACATTAAGAACACTCAGAGGATAGTTCAATGCTTTATTAGATATATCAACAAGAATCCATGACTAGAATAGAGATGAATTAATAACTAAGAATCAAGGCTTCAAAGTCATTAGAATACCCCTAGACAACCCCATTGCATCAGAAGCGATAAGGGTCCACTCTTTCAAAAAAATACTAAAGACTTCTTTAGATTTCTCTACTTGACACATTATTTCTTGTATCATCACTATATCTTGATTCGAGGTTTCAATCAACCATTTGAGAGCTATAATTTTAGGATCTCTTCCTAGTCCTCTGGCATTAAAGGAAAGAATGATCATTGATTCACTCCTTCTTGGGTTGATCCCTCTCTAAGGGATCGAATGATAGTTAGTTATTGTCCACTTATGATTTCCTTCAGGGATTTTGATTGGTTTAAGGAAATGAAGGATTTCCTTCCTGCCTATCCTCTTGGACCTTTATTTAGCGCAAGCCCCCCACCTCCATAGGATTCCTCCACTCTTAAATTTTGAATGTAGAAAATAATTGAATCTAACAATTTCGTGAGATTGAGAGGATATGGAAAGAGAATCCTTCTCTATAGAAGGATATTCTTCCGATGATTTACTAGACTTGTATTCTATATCTAAGGGAGAAAGTTTAACTTTAGACTTAGAAAGATCAACAACCTTCTTTCCTTCGAACAAAGACATCTCTTCCTTCTTAGGAAAATAGGGTCATCCTTCTTCCTCCATGATAGGAAGAAGAATCTAATCAGACAATAGACTATGGGGAAAATTTTCTGGGACATTAGAAGGAAAGGAACTTGTAAAGGAACTTTTACTTTTTTAAAGAAGAATTTAGGGAGATATTACCTTGAGCTTGGATTTCCTTGGAATATCCATTAGATACCACCCTTTGATGACTTTCCCATTCTCCCAATGTATATTTTCACTTCCATACCTTTTTGAAAGGAGGGAAATATTAATTGGATCTGCTACATTCTTCTTGAATATGCTTGACTTGATGACAACTATAGCACCAAAAAGGAATCCTCCAATAGTCAATTTTCTGCACCCAACGAAATTGTTCCCATACTAGTTCGATTTCCTCATAAAATCCTTCCTTAAGGTCAACCGCGGAGTCATTAACCACCTTTTTGTCCATGCAAGAAGAAAACATTGAGGTTGAATCCAACATCTTGGCATCAAACAGGTTAAAGACTAGATATGATAAATTCAAAAAGAAACAGAGAGAGGATTCCCCTGCCTCCTCTAACCCAACCACATATGATCCTAAACTTGATGAAATGACCAAAACTTTGAAGGATTTGACATCTCAAATAGCTAAGCCAAAATGGGAATCTAAACAACCAAATAGAGGTTTTCAAGGGGGTGGGAACATAAATCCAAACCAATTTAGAAGGTCGAATGATTCCCCTCAGATAATACAGAGGGGGAGGAGGAATTTTGATGATCAAAGAGTAGTGCCTCCTTTCCAAAACAATCATATTGAGGAGATGGATGTAGATAGTGATGTTTTGGATGATGTTTTTGTACTTTTCAATGAAACAATTTTTTACACCAGTCACTTAATGCAGCAAGATTATGAGGTAGTAGAACTATCAAATCAGTTCGATGTTGAGATAGGGGAAGAGGGAGTTATTCAAGGACAACCCCAAAAGAAATATGACTTGAGGCCCATAAAAAGAACTCCCAAAGCTACCACCTCTAATCAGAATAGAAAAATAGAGGTTCCTCCCAAGACAAATCCAATCAAGGGTGCATTTGCTAAATCTCACCAACCTCCTCCATTTAAAACCGCTACCCCTGAAGTAAAGGAAGTTGATAGGCCAAAATCATATTTAAGCCTAGAGCATGAGTTGAGAAAGATCAATATCCCTGTACCTTTGTCAGAATTGTTGAAAAATGAGACTTTCAAAAAATCCATTATGAAGGTTCTGTTGCCACCTACTTTTGTTGTAACTTCTTGTAATGTCCCTAGCTACCCAAGTCGGGAAACACCACTACCAATATTCTATGTTACCAAGTGTAACATACCCAATCTCCCATAGAACGACATGCCACACCAAGAATGCAGTTATTGGATGATTTGAAGACTCTGATAACACTTAATTAATAAAGAAGCATAAAAGGCATACATGAAAAGATCAAGATTCATACTACAACATAAAATACATGCACAATATACCATGCACACCATTAACTAGCAAGCATGCATATTATAAGTACAAATCTCAGATATAATAATTTAATATGCAGAGGAAATAAATACATAAGAAATGAAACCTCTCGAGCTAGGGCTATGAATCCATAAGGATGGTTCCAGAGTGTTACTTGACTTCCCAAACCAGTCAACGTTCAAGCTCTCACAAGCTTCTCCAGCACTAACAACAATCCAAGTATCTATCTCTCCTTGCAAACAGTGCACCTCATGTCTTCTTCTTTGGTTCCTAACAAGGGACACCTCTGGATTTCTTAAGGAATATTTAGATGCATAAAAATTTCTTGTCGAGTAAGGAGGTGAGTGGTGTCTATGAGCTCTTCTATAACTTCTGGAATAACCCTCTCTTCCATGATCATTTCTTCTTTCATGAGACATGCCTTCTTCCTCTTTCTTTGATCTATTTTTGGCTTGACTTTGAAACTAATTTAAGCTCTACAACACTCGAACATTTATCTCACTTTTCTCCCTCATCAACCTCTCGTTGTCCTCATTGTAGCTCTGGACTTCTATTTTTAGGCTCTTCATAGTTTCTAGCAATGTTTCTTGCTCACATCTAACCTTGTGTCCGTTGGATTCTGTCTCTGCATTGCCAATTTTGGGATTATGGCCTTTCGCCTCTTTATCATGGTTGGAGGCTTCCATGCCTTCTTCCATTTATTCAATACACATTCTGAGTTGATGTGTGTAAATCCATTAATTCATGTTATCGCTAGCTCAATACATAAATCAATTCTGCACAGATGCTTCCTTCAAATCACTTTCCCAAGTGACCACGGCTCGAAACCGCTGGCCAAATCCTTCTTAGCACTTTTCTGCTCTAGAATTACTATATTGGAGATCGTGTGGTTGAAAATCAATCGAGGGTTGATATTGGTGATCAACAAGAGATCTGGGATTCTGAATTCGGGAGTTCCTAACTGTCCATGCTCTCAACTCTTCTAGAGTTCCAAATCTCTCGATTGTAGGATCTGTTGCCACGTATCTTGTCTCGATCAATGATGGAGATTAACCCCAGCCTTCGGGAGTTCTCGACCCAAAAAACTTGCAACTCAAAATATTTGGAGTACCAAGTCTCTGGACCTTGGGATCTTGTGCCATGTGTCTACTATACTCAATGGTTGAGATGGACTCCAGCCTACGGGCCTTTGAGATTTCTTGACCCCAACTTCTTATGCCTTGAATCCTCCGGAGTGCCAAGTCTCTGGACTATGGGAACTTTTGCCACGTGGCAGAAAGTAAGGAACAGACATGTGGCCCTATCTGACAGGTGACATATGTCATAAAATAATTGGCACGAACAGTCTTTGAAAAAACACGAAACATGGTGACACGTGACAAGCTTCATGTGTTTCCACATCTTCCTAGGTGACGTCAGCAGGCCACATCACCCTTGTTCCTTACACCTTCGAGGCTTCAAAAATTTGGGAGACTTCTCCCCACTACACCACAAATCCCTTGAACGTCAAACTCTTGACTCGACTGATCTGCGGACACGTTTTCTCAAACACGAACGGTCTAGATTTACTCTGGGGTTTGGGGCTTTAGAGGTTTTTCACTATTGAACACCACCACACCGCCAGACTGTCAAAAATTGAATTTATGAACCCTTTCTAATCTTCAGGCACGTGTACATGAATATGAAGGGTCCATATTTACTCTGGAGTTCGGGACTTTAGAGGTTTTCTGCTGATCCTTATCCATCGGTCATCAACGATCAAAGATTTTCTTTGTTTGGGAAAGAGAAAAACTTCACCAAAATCTGTTGATCCTTGACCATCAGTCATCAACAATTGAAGATTTTCCTTGGTTGATCTTCAACCCTTCAGCCAATTCCCTGACCCCCGACCATCGGCCGTTGGCAATTTTTTTGTTGGAAAACTTCCACACTTGGAATTTTTGAAAAAATCACATGTGAATCTAGTTCATTGATCTCTCAACCAAGAGGATATTGACCGTTGGTTTCTCCAACTCCCCAAACAATCAAAATCACTAGGAACCGTCGATGTTCCTCATTTTTCAAATCTCTGAATCAATCCCAGTCGTTGATTTGGTAATTTCGTCAAACCTTGCAAACATTCAATTTTTTTAAAATTTTCAAGGACGAATTGAGACCGTTGATCCAATATCGAACATGATATCAACCATCGATTCTCCAACTATGTCCAACATTACAACATCCATTAAAACTTGAATTTTTGACCTTCCAAATTGAATTCATCTCTGCAACTCCGTAGATCAAATCCATTAACATCTTAGACAATCCTAGAATCATTCAAACTCAGATATGTTCATGAATTTGGGGGATTACACTCAAATGCTTCCACCATTTCCCCCCAATTCGCAGAGATATATATAAAATATGTAACAGTGAATATTCTCGATTCACACTTGTTCTAGCCCGTAATAGTCTGGTGTTTTAACTAGAAGCTCTGATACCAATTTATAATGTCCCCAACCACCCAAGCCGATAAATTCCACTACCAATCTTCTCTGTTACCAACTGTAACATACCCAGCCTCCCACATGACGACATGACACACCAAGAATGCGCCTCTTGGATGATTTGGAGACTCTGATAACACTTAATTAATAAATAAGAATGAAAGGCATACATGAAAAGATCAAGATTCATACTACAACATAAAAGACATCCACAACTTACCATGCACACCATTCACTAGAAAGCATGCATATTATAAGCAAAAATCTCATATATAATAATTTAATACGTAGTGTAAATAAATACATAAGCAAGGAAACCATAACAGAGAGCACTTGTATTTTATAAAAGAAGACACCAACTAGTTGTAGACCAAGGACATTCCACCCAACCATAGACATTGTTGTCCTAAGTCTCAACAACAATGTCACCCTCGAGCCAGGCTATGAATCCACAAGGATGGTTCGAGAGTGTTACTTGGCCACGTAGTCCCTCAAGGAGTCCCCCTCCTTCTAGGGTTCCAATGTATCTGGTCCAGAATCTCCATGATGGGACTCTCAGGACTCGTAGTTATGATCAAATTTGATCACAGGCTAAGAAACTCAAACATTCAAGCCTCAAATTATGGTTGGATTACACCAGCAATCTCTACATCCAACAAAACGGTGGCTTCTCTTCTATAGTTCGTCTTCCTTTCCCAAGACAAGATACCAAAAATGAGGAAAGATGAGTGAGTGAAGGAATGGATGGAGTACAGACTCCATGAGAGAGGATGAATAGTGAATCAAAATGGGTGAATGAATGCGTGAGGTGATGAACAACAACTATAGATAGAGAATGGGAGTGAGAGAGAGAATAAACCCCTTCCACAAACCAAGGATGGTTTTTTGTAATTCGTGGGGGTCAAGAACCTCTTGGCCTTCCCCCAAGAGCTAACGTAATTGATTTTCCCCCATTACACAAAATGGGTAATATAAAATAAATAATCACTTATCCCCTCAAGCCCCCTCTCTCATGGAATCATATCCCCCTATAACTCTAGTCCTTGTCTGACTAGCATCCAACGTTGTATTTATTATTAATAATGATCAAAACATTACATTTCTTAGGGACACTGTCCTTTTAATAATTTTTTGGGCACTCTAGCCTCTCAACAATGTAACAATACATTATTTAATATGGGGGCTCAGAACCTAAGGTGTTACACTTCTAATGTAATTAGTCTGGAAGATGAGAACCCGACCATTACTGTGGGACCACACATTGAGGATGTCTCTGATGCTCCTCGATATTTCTATATATCTTTAAATGTCCATGACAAGATCCTACATAATTGTCTCATGGAATCATGTGCCTCACACAATGTCATGCCTAAGGTTTTTATGGAGGAACTAGGTCTGGAGATCACCAAGCCCTACCAAGACCTTTACTCCTTTGAATCCAAGATATTCAAATGTTTGGGATTAATAAAAGAATTGTTGGTTTCTTTAGCATAGCTACCCATGAAGAGTGTAGTGATGGAAATCATTGTGGCTGACATTTCCCCCATGTTTGGTATGATTCTGTCCAGGATGCGGGCCAAGAAGGTTGGGGGTCATTACAAATGGACCTCATATATGCCACCATCCCTGTTTTCAGAGGAGAAACAAGAGGCTATACAGGGAGGTCATATTGGCCTATATCATCAACAAACATTAAATCCAAGAAATCACCCAATTTATGTTGTTGAGGATGAGATTGGCTCATTTATTTTTCATATAAATGGTGATGAACCAGAAATTATAGTCATCAAATGAAAAAATCAGTCTTTGACATATCAACAGAATAAAGTGTGGAAGATGTATTTTGATGGCTCTTCATAAAAGGAAGGTTTTGGGGCTAGTATAGTCCTCATTTCCCCTGTGTAGGATATTATAATTCTCTCTTATAAGATGGAATTCGAGACTACTAAAAATATAGTTGAGTATGAAGCTCAGGTACTTGGATTGAGAGCTACTAAAGACATGGTCGCTGAAATTTTGGCAGTCTTTGTCGATTCTGAGTTAATTATCAATCAAGTCAAAAACATCTATCAAACTAATAAATAGAGGCTCAAACAATACAGGAACACGGTGTGGGACCTGGTTGACAACTTCTTTATGGCATTGAATATCTCACTCATTCCTAGAGAGGTAAATCAGAAGGAAGATTATTTGGCATTGGCTGCCAACACCTTTAGACCTCCCATTGACCCAAATATCAAGTATCAGGTGGAAGTCAAACATAGGAAAGCCATACCAGACAACTTAAAGCATTGGAATGCATTCAATGATGATTTGTAGTTTCAAATATTTCTACATACCATTGAAGAATTCTACAGTATCTCAATATATCAAGAGGGTGGAGATGATGAATCATCTTATCAACAAACATCATAGTTGTTGAACAAGGTGATTGGCCACAACATTGTGGAACTTAAAACAAACCACATCCCCACGGGTCTAGTACCACTAGAAAGGTTATTTGACAGTAATGATGTCTCCAGAGGAGCTGCCATAAAAAATAAAGAAGAGGAAGTGATGGACTACAACATTGGGACTGTTGAAAATCCCAAAATAGTCAAATTGTCCAAGGCACTACCTCAAGAACAAAATGACAGGTATGTGAACCTCATGAAAAATTTTGCTGATATTTTTTCATGGTCGTATGAATATTTGAAGACATTTGACAATGAAATCATCCAACACAAGATTCCTCTGAAGGTTGGTTATAAGCCATTTAGATAGAATATCAAAAAATTTAATCCCATGCTAATTTCCATAATTGAGAAAGAGATAAAAGGAATTCTTGATGCCAAATTTATTGTGCCCTTGAGGTACTCAGATTGGGTAGCCAACTTGGTACTTGTGAGGAAAGAGAATGGGGAAATATGCTTGTGTGTGGATTTATGAAATCTCAACAAGTGTTCTCTAAAGGAAAACTATCCCCTGCCCAAGATGGACCATATTTTTCAAAGGGTAGTGGGTGCCCACAAGATTTCTTTGTTGGATGGGTACTTTGGTTATAACCAGATAGAATTATGTGAAGAAGAAAAAGAAAAGACAACATTCACCACCCCATGGGGGACATTTATGTACGAAAAAATGCCCTTTGGGATGATGAACGCATGGGCCACCTTTAATAGGGCTATGGACGTAGCCTTCGTCGAGGAGAAAGAAAAATTTATGGTTATATATTTGGATGAAATCACCATTTTCTCCTAATCAGATGATGAGCATTTACAACACCTTGAGTAGATTTTCTGAAAATGCAAAAGGTACGCGATTTCTTTGAATCCCAAGAAGTCCCACTTTGCTATGCTAGAGGGTAAACTCCTAGATCACATCATATCAGAAGGAGGTATAAAAATAGGCCATAAGAGAGTGGAGTCCATTTAGGAAATTACAATCCCCAGAAAATAAGAAGTCTATTTAGTATTTTATAGGCAGAATAAATTTTTTAAGGTCTTTGTGAAAAACTTTGCTGAAATCATAAGGCCTATCACCAACATGCTAAAGAAAGATGTTGTTATCGAATTGTCACAAGAGGAAAAATCAACATTCCAAAGGATTAAGAAAGATTTGGTTGAAGCCCCTATATTGGTGATCCCTGACTATAACAAATAGTTATTTATCTTTTCTTTCTCCTTTGAGGAAATCATTGTTGTTGTGCTACTCCAAAAGAATGAAGAAGGGCATGAAAAGCCCATATCCTTTTTTAGCAAATCCTTCTGATATGTTGAGATGAAGTATGACATATTAGAAAAAAAAGGCATATGCGTTGGTCACATCTTTAAAGGCCTTCAGGGTGTATGTGTTATAGTCTAGCATAACAACCTATGTGCTTAGCAGTAGTTTCAAAGAGATTCTGGTCTAGCCAAATAGTGAAGGGAAAAGAGTGAAGTGGATTGTCAAATTGTTGGAGTATGACCTGCACATAAATCCCACCAAGTTGATTAAGGGGCAGGGACTTTCCAAGTTATTATCATAATCAAACTATAAGGTGTTGGAATTGCATCAGACCTTCACCCAATTCGATGCACCCATGACACAGCCTGGACAAGACAACATGCATGAATTTGAAAACTACTCTTCTTCACCTTGGTATAGAGATTTTATTTACTTTCTGCAGCATCTAGAATGCCCACCTAATTTGAAGAAGAAGGGGGTCAGGTCTCTCAAATTAAAATCTATAAAATTATACATTTAAAATCAGAACTTGTATTGGAGGGATCATGTTGGCATCCTATTAAAGTGTCTTGATGAAAATGATTCTAAACAAGTCACAATAGATATGCACAAGGCAGTGTGTGGAGGACACCAACATTGGAAAGATACATCCCTCAAGATCCTAAGGGCAAGGTACTACTAGCCGACCCTTTTCTCTGATGTATTCACCACAGTAAGGGCATGCAATGAATGTCAAAAGTTTGCAGGGAAACATAAATTACTCTCACTTCCCCTAAAACCTATCACTACCAGTGGCCCCTTTCAACAATGGGGATTAGATTTCAGAGGTGAGATAAATCCACCCTCCATTGGGTAGCACAAGTGGATCCTCACTACCACTGACTACTTTACCAAATGGATTGAGGTTGTTCCCACCAAGAATACTATTGACAAGGTGATTATGATTTTTTTGGAAACCAATATATTTGCCAAGTTCGGCTGCCATAGAAATCTTATAACAGACAATTCCCAGGCATTCAAGTCCAAATCCATGATTGAATTATGTGGTAGCCATAATATCTCCTTGACACATTCCACACCCTATTATCCTCAGGGGAATGGGTTTTTCGAGTCATCAAACAAGACTCTCATCAGGATCGTCAAGAAATTGTTGATCAAAAACAGGAAATCCTGGGAATCTAAATTCAAGTATGCCTTATGGGCTGATAGGATCAACACCAAGAGATAGATGTTGTCTATGGGATAAATGATGTCTTCCCTACTCAAATCTGTCTACCAGTTCTAAAATTCCTAAAATAAGAAATAGAGGAGTCAAATGGCATCCAGAGGAGAATCTTTCATATTATAGAGGTTCAACAAAAGAGAGAAGCATTGAATCAGATAACTGAGTCATACCAAAGAAAGATCAAATTAGATTTTGAAAAGAAAACCAAGAAGGAGATCTTTCAAGAAGGTGACCTCATCTTGAGGTGGGATGCCAGAAGGGAAGAAAAGTATAAGCATGGTAAGTTCGATGACCTCTGGTTTGGTCCTTTTAAGGTGGTTGAGGTTCTAGAAAATAATACATTTTTTTTACACAATCTAGATGATACTGAGATTTTTGGAGGCCGAGTAAATGGGCGCTTCCTGAAACACCATTTTGCTTGAAATACTGAGGGAAGGTCCCTCTTGTACCATAGTTGCTTTATTTTTTCATTTGCATTTGGTTAGTTAGTTTGTGTGTGAATAAAGACTCCATATCCCAAAAAATGCACTAGGTTGTAGTTACAATTTTGGATTCAATAAGATGCATGGATGACAGATAGTAGCATATGTACATGGTTGATAGACAAAAACATAGGTAAGAGAAGGACGGTGGGAGAAAGTTATTAAATTCCAAGGCACTAATCTGTTTTTCTCAGTACCCCACAAGGGGGTGTTGTCCTCAGTTGGATCCAATGTTGAGAACTAAGTCTACACCCCTGCCCCTCCACTCTCATTTCCCTATGCCTTCATCAAAATCATTCCTCTTCTGGTTGGTTAAGTTGGTTTCCCATTACTAAATGACTCAATTTTTTATCATTATATTGATTGATTGATTCTTTGCACCAATTATTTTTGTTTTCTTAAAGGATAATTGAATCTCGTGGTTTGAGTTATAAATATTTTTCATCATGTTTACCATTGATTGAGAATGCAGTAGGTTGACCAAGTAAATTTTTTGCACAGGAAACATCCAAAATAAAAACGCAACAATTCAGAGCAGTGGATTTCGGGCTTAGATTGTGAGCAAATAGACAGGTTAAATTTTCAATAGTGGACATCCAACAGTCAATTAAGATAAATGGATCTTTTGTAATAGGGGTTTAAAAATCTCTTGAGGTTTAACAACAAGGATATGAAGTTTCACTCCTGGAGATTATCACTCCGGGAGATTTAAATCTAGAACAAGCGCGAACCTTTGAAGTACCGGGGCCTTGAACTACCATGTTATGTCATGAGTTCGATCATTCAGGAGATATCCATACTCCACATTCAAACGTTCTCGAACGTCAAAGAGTTGGAGATGCGTGGCACTCATATGTCAATGACGTGTGGCACTCATTTGTCGATGACATGTGGCACTCATTTCAGGAACCTTTGGTTACGTCATCTTATCTATTTCAGGTGACACATGTCACTCTTGTTTTTATAACACATCACTGACTATGACATCATGCGGCCATGTCACTCAAGGATATTCTCAAAATCTACAATCAAAAGTTCCCCGGAGCTCCGGAGCTATGAAGTATTGAAGTGCCAAAATATCAAAATGATTAAAGTCTTAATCTCGGGTTAATTAGTGAAAATATTTGGTTAATGAATCTGTGATATTGTCACTCTAGGATATTTTTATCCACAACAAACATGGTTCCCCGGATTGTCGGATTTATGAAGTTCCAGAGTGCCAAAGGGCCAGAGCACCTGAAGTCCTGAAATATTAAAGTGATTAAAGACTTAATCTCAAGTGAATTTTCTTAAGTGATAAACATTGTTTAATGACTACATGAGTTTGGTCATTCAAGAGATATGTATACTCTGCTCTCAAAATCTCCCGAATGTCGAATGTTTGAAGTGGATTATCCTCATTTATTGCATGTTTTGAATTTTTTAAAAGGTGCCAAACGAAGGGAACGTCGAGCTAGTCTACAACATCATATTGCTTGTCTAGTAGAAACTTGATGACATTCAATAGGTGCATAAACTGAAGCTACACGTCCAATCCTTGCAACACCATAATCAAGAATTGGAGAAACTATACTCTAGACTGCACAAGGAATACCAAAGACTCTAGAAAAAGCGTCAGAAGACTTGCTTCTTTCCCCAAGAGATAAATTGAAGAAAAATGTTTCCAACACATCCAGTTATCTCGCAGTTGGCATCCAACATCGCGCATGGATACTAGTGCTCTATACAGAACTCATTTCTATAACTCCTATTTAGTTTTTGTTAGAGTTCAGTTTATTCCAGCATATGCATTAGTCTAGTTTATCGCTAGTGGCAGTTTTTAGTTATTTAAAGTTCAATATTGTTTAGATTAAGTTAATAAGTGGTATTTTATGTGTGATAAGAACCAATCTTTTTTTATTAATTCAAGCTCGAAGTATACCTTAATATACTCCAGCAGTGTTTTAGTTAAGTTAATAAGTTGTTTCACAACTGATGGTGTAGAGTTAAGCCTCAGATCCAGATGGACGAGGGCCTCTGCAACTTTGATAAATATGCAGTTTTTGTGTGTTTTGAGGGTTCAATTTTTGGGGAAAAGAAGATCAATACATAAATTGGTTGAACATATCATATGCATGTATTAAATCTCTCTACTTGGTTAATATACTTATGATGACAGTGTTTTTTTCCAAACCTTCATGTGTTTTTTAATCTTATCTTGAATGCAGTCTTTTATTTGTGAGAAGTACATTTCATTTCCTTCAGCTATTGTATAACTTGTCTTTACTAATATGAAACCTGTGGGAGTAATTGTGTTTTTGATACATGTTAATGTCTTGAAATGATATTTTAAGTATTAAAATTCATGCAACATAGTATTCATTGAGTGGTTTGTCACACACCCGTTGCGCATAATAAATTTTTTTTCGATTACTCGAGGATCAGAATCCCTGAGATACTTACAGGGGCCTAGTGTCAGCTAGTTCCTCATATGTCCACCTCCATGTGATCATGGGTCACGACTACGGGCCGGACCAATACGATGTATTTTCTCACTTCGCGATTCAGTGCTACCAGAACGTCGAGTCTTTCGACTCTACAAACCCCGAAGCTCAAAACAGTGAAACACTGAATCCCGACAGGGCTAGCAAGTGGCAAGTTTCCCACTTGGGGTCTTGTCCACGTGACCTTGTTCCATTTCCATGCGCTTAATCCAGCCAAGTGCTTATCAAATTTTTGCGATTCGGGAAATTGTGATGCATGATTTCTACCTTTCCCCATTCAAATCCCTGAAAATTTTGAGGTCTCCAAAGTTTCCCTCCAAAGGGAGATCGACGGTCGTAAGCCTCCCCTGATCCAACGGTATGGATCCTTTTGGGGTCTCGGTACTCGGGAGTTTGAAATGCAACTAATCCAAGACTCCTTGTCATTCAAATCTCTGAATTCCGTTATGGAAATTTATGTAAGAGATCGATGGATCTTAAGAGGGTGGATCTAATGGTCCATGGGATTTCAGGACTTTTCCCAAAACTTTGACAGCTCATCATGTGTCTCCTTTGATGGACAGTCTAGATTCTTTCAGGACTTCTCCTCTCCACTACAGCGAATATCAGGATTTCATGATTTGTAGGGGCAAGGTTTTTTGTCCCTCTGGTTTCCCGTATGCCGAAATGTCGACCGACAGCCACGTGTCCCTCCGATGGACGGTGGCAACCTTCAGCCAAGATCAACGGTTGTGATATTTTTAGGATGGTCAATGGTCACGATCAAATCCTGGCTTTCCTTAACATCATTCACACCTCACACCATTTCAGGGTTTCGGTGATTGGGATTTCACGACTCACGAAGACAACGGTTCTTGCCCTTTGGTTTCCCAGGTGTTGAAACACCGAAGCACTTACCAGCAGCCACATGTACTCTATAGATGGATGGTCTAGGTACTTCCATGGATCATGGGGTCTACGGTCCCGATTTCTTCATTTCTTGCAAGGGTAAAAAGGGTCGTGGCATTAATGCCTACGTCTCTCCCTCAAATCTAACAGTCATTACAGACCTTGGACCCTCTGAAAGGATTTCGTGTGTTAATCAAGACTTAACCACACACTACCATTTCGAGATCTCGCAAATCGGGGTTTCGGGACTTGCGAGTACGTGAGGACTCACACTTGGATACCTTGGGTGCTGAAACACCGAAACATCATAACTTACGAGAACCACTCTCTCTCTCTTGCCAGATTTCTAAAATGTACTCTATCAAATCCTCTTTCAAGTTCTTGGTAAGGTTCGCTAGATTTGAAAGCCCGACTGGAAGGTCTCCAGATGTCTCCGAGCTATTAACTCCTGTGACTGGATAGTGAGTCATCTTGAGGGCCTATTAAGATGACGGTCTTATACCGGGGGTTTACCCAGGCTCTAGAAAGTGAGGGGACTTTCCCAAAAAGGGTGCCCTTGTGGGAAGGTCTATCTGGGACATTACCTAAGGAAAATAAGGGAATAAATTTTCCCAACACAGACTTGAAAACTAAGTTAGTTCAGTGGATACATATATGTATAAACGTGAGTCACGTGGAGTCATTCTATTTATACACAAGTAACCACTATTTCTGATCATAATCCACCACACAGACATTATTATATAGAAGCAATTCATAATTTCACAACCTTGAGCATACATGTCAGATTATTCAATTCAAGATACAGGATATAACACTTATCATAAAAACACCAGGTTTGATGCCTTCCACCACCTTTCTTCAGCCATCAAGATCTCTTTTTCCAGCACACCCCCCCCTCTCATTAGTCCTGCAATATATATTCATAATATTATTTAAATTCATCAACCTTTTTCACAAGGTCCATACACATCACACATTCACATTTCTGAGTTTGCCACAATACTTGGCCAGTATAGTTATTTTTACAGACTAGGGGAAACAAGGTGTTACAATTCTCTCCCCCTTAAAGGAACATCATGCTCGATGTTCTATTTGTCAACTTGACATGTATGTACAGATGTAAACAAAATCGGATATGCCCGTTTCATGACATCCTCCATTTCCCATGTAGCCTCATCTGGGCCAAAATGTTTCCACTGCACCTTGACCTATGAAATGGTTTGGTTCCAGAGCAGGGTTTCCTTTCTATCCAGTATGCATTGAGGTTCTGGTAGAAATTCTCCCTCCGGTTCCACCTGGGTCACAGACCAGTCAATTATATGGTTAGCATCATGTACATATTTCTTCAATAATGAAACATGGAAAACATTATGTGCTTTTACTGTGGGAGGAAGTGCTAGCCTATAGGCTACAGGTCCCACTCTATCTAGAACCTCAAAGGGTCCACAATACCGAGGTTCTAACTTGGCACAAGCTCCCATTTTCAGGGAACTTTTCCTAGACCTAACTCTGAGACATACATGATCTCCCGCTTTGAACTCTCTTGGAGTTATCTTTTGGTCGGCATAACTTTTCTATCAATTCTGAGCGAACTTCAAGTTTTGTTTTATCTAAGTCACTTGTTGTTCCATTTCTTTCAAAATGTCGGGTCCAAAAGAAATCTTGTTTACGATATTACTCCAGCTGACTGGAGTGTTACACGGTCTACCATAGAGGACTTCGAAGGGACTCATCTTTAAGGGTGCTTGGTAGCCATTGTTGTAGGCGAATTATACCAGTGGCGGGTAGTCTTCCCACTTCTTGGGTTGATGCATTACATGCATTCTTAGAATGTCTTCAAGTATTTGGTTCACTCTTTCTATTTTTCCGTCGATTTGAGGGTGATAGGCGGTGCTAAACAACAATTTGGTCTCTAAACCAGCCATTAGTGACTTCCAAAAGTTGGAAGTAAATTTCGTGTCTCTGTTAGACACAATCTCTTTTGGCATACCATGCAATCTGAATATCTCCTTCATGAATACCTGGGCGATATCGATTACTTTGCAAGTGGATTTGACAGGGTTGAAATGGACATAATTTCTCAATTTATCCACCACCACCATAATGACATCGTTCTGTTTGGTCGAGGTTGGTAATCCGGTGGTGAAATCCATGGAGATGGTTTCCCATTTCCATTCTGTGATTGGTAGAGGTTGTAATAATCCTGCTGGGTGTCGGTGTTATGCTTTAACCTGTTGGCACTCTATGCATTTGGCCAAGTACTCAGCTACGTCTTTCTTCATTCCAGGCCAATAGAATTGTTTCCTAGTGGTTTTGATCATCTTCTGGTATCCTGGATGACCATAATAGGGTCTTTTATGTAGTTCATCCAGTATGAATATCTTCAATTCGTCACAATCTGGAATATAAAATCTGCTTCTGTAAGTGAGCAAACCTCCTTCAGTCATCTGGTAGCCTTCATATTTTACTCCGACAGGTTCTTGTTGTAGGTACATGGTCACGGTTTGGACGAAGGGATCTGTTTCTTGTGCATTTATGATTCTTTCCTTGACATCTGTCTCGCAGGTGCTCACCACTGCCAAGTGAATTGTTTTCATACTTCTGCTAAGGGCATCGACCACCCTATTTTCCTTTCCTTTAATGTGTTTGATCTCGAAATCAAACTCGCTAAGGAGGGCCATCCACCTAGCATGTCTAGTATTGAGCTTTGGTTGATCAAATAGATATCACAATCCACAGTGATCTGTCATAAGTACAAATTTTCTTCCCAGGAGGTAATACCTCCACATTTTCAAGGCATGCACTATGGCAACCAGCTCTAGATCATGGGTCACATAGTTGACTTCATGCTCATTCAATTTTTGGGATTCATAATAGATCACACTTCCTTCCTGCATAAGGACTCCTCTGAGCCCTTCCTTACAGGCATCTGTGCACACAAGGAAGTCATCTTCTGGATTGGTGATATTTAGCATGGGTGCATGGGTCAATAGATGTTTCAGGGTTTGAAATATTTCTTCACATTTCTGTGTCCATAGGAATTTTGTTCCCTTCCTCTGGAGGGCAGTGATTGGACAACCAATCTTAGAGAATCCTTTTATAAATCTCCTATAGTATCTTGCTAATCCCATAAAGGATTTGATGTCTGAAACATCCTTTGGGGTAGGCCATTCCATGATAGACCTAATTTTGTCAGGGTCTACCGCTACTCCTTCTTTGGAGAGAACATGGCCTAAGTAATGTATTTGCTTCTGGAAGAATTCACATTTGCCAAAATTGGCATAGAGTTGATGTTCTCTTAGCACTTGCAGTACAAGTCTAAGATTCTCTTCATTCTCTTTTCTGTTCTTGGAGTAGATTAATATATCGTCAATAAAAACAAGCACAAATTTGTCTAGGAATTTGCTGAGTACATTGTTCATCAAGCACATGAAAGTGGCAGGGGAATTGGTTAGCCCAAATGACACTACCATGAATTCATAGTGACCATATTGTGTCCAAAAGGTAGTTTTATGGATATCTTCACCCTTGATTCGTACTTGATGGTATCCCAACCTCAAGTCAATCTTTGAGAAAATAGATGCACCCCCCAATTGGTCGAACAGGTCATCGATCCTGGGCAAGGGGTACTTGTTATTTATAGTTACCTTATTGAGTTTCCTATAATCTATACACAATATAAGGGTACCGTCCTTCTTTTTCACGAATAGGACTGGTGCTCCCCATGGAGACACACTAGGTCGAATATAGCCTTTATCCATCATTTCTTTTAATTGCAACTTGAGTTCAACTAAGTCAGGTGTGCTCATCCGGTAGGGTGTCCTAGACACCAACACCACTCCTGGTGCAAGTTCTATCAAGAAGTCTATGTCCCTTCTCAGAGGTAGACCCAGTACCTCTTCCAGAAACACATCTTTGTATTCTCTCAGGATAGGGTGATCATCCATGCTTGGTTTTTCGCCTTCAATTGTTTTCAACACTTGTATTTCATATAGGGGACATCCCTTTTGGTAATACTTTCTCATTTGCAGAGCTGATATTTGTCTCACTGAGACAGGTTTTCGAATCCCTTGAAGGGTCATCTTTTTCCCTTCCTTACTTACACATTCTAAGGTTTTATGGTAACAGTCCAATATGGATTTATGGGAGGCTAGCCAGTCCATATCAATCAACAGATCATATGATCCCAGAGGTAATAAGTTAAGGGCTGCTTCGGTGGGGAATTTACCCAACATCAATTGGCAGGCTGGTATAACCTCTGCTACCCTTCTTTTGGTGCTAGTGGCTAACTGTACCAACCATGGCTTGGTATGTTTTTGTGGCTGTAGTTTAAACTTATCAACAACTTTAGGGGCTATATAACTCAAATTTGAACCAGGGTTCATCAAAATAGACACTAGATGGTTGGAAATCATACCTTTTATTTCCACCACTGAAGCTTGGTGGTTAGCTTGGTTATTATCCAAGGCTGCATAAATTTGCAGCACACTCCTGGCCATATCATTGATGGTAGTAGCTTCCTGGATGTTATAAATCCTCCGACTATTCTGTTGTCAGTGTGGAAAGTCTCTCAATAGATGTTCTTCCCCGCAGCCCCAACATTTCAAAGGTTCTCTCTTTAGGTTATCARYCTTCACTGATATGGGTCCATAAGTTTTATTTCCACTCAAGGAGGGAAAATTTTGCTAGTGCACACTCCAGGCTGGGAAGCTCATTCTTGGGTTCTTCTTATAGTTCATAAATCCTGGGGATTTAATCCCCTTTTTTCTAAAATCTTGAACTACTCTTTTGCTTCCATCCTTCGCGAGGTTTTGCTTGATGCCCAAACTATTCATGACAATAGGTTGCCTTTTGAATAGTGCCTTCTAGAGTCTTTGGCTCATCAAATTCAATTATGTTCTGATAGTCCTTAGGTGGTCCACTGATGAAGCGTTGCACCTTTGCCTTTTTCGCTTTTATATAGGGTACATACCTCAACAAATCGAGGAATTTGTTGACATATTCTTCTATAGTGAGTTGTCCCAGTTTGAGTTCATAAAACTCTTTAGTCTTTTCGTCGAAATATTTTTCTGACAGATACTTCTTCTAGAAGTATTTCTCAAACCGTTCCCAAGACAGGTTCTCTTCATGAACCCCTTTCACATTCTTAAGGTATTCCCACCAAATGGAAGCCTTTCCATTCAAGTTGAAGGTGGCCACTCGGGCCTTCATATTTTCTAAAAAGTCATGGACTCTGAAATACTTCTTTAGTCCAAGCAGCTAGGCCTCTGCTTCCTCTCCCCTCTTTATTTCACCGTCGAAGGAGGGTGGTTTGGCTTTTCTGAATTCTTCAAATTTTCAACCCTTGGAAGGCTTTTGCTTCTTCTGTTTCTTTCGGGAATATGAACTGGTTCTGCTGCTAGAAGAGACCTCTGAATCACCAGCTTCCTTCTTAGAGGAATCATTCGACGCTTGTCCTTTACCTCTGGGGTGGACCTTTTTCAAGATGCTCCTCTCAGTGTGACCAATGATATGACCATGTTTCTGAGTTTCAGGTTCATGCTGCATTTGTCTTTGTAGATCGGATAAACTCTGCAGTAAAACTATGTTAATTTATGTTTTCTTTTCTTGTTCTTTCATCATGCTTTCATTGTCAGCCTTGCAGCTTTGTAATTCGACCATGAGACTCCTCACAGTCTCGGCTAGATCTGGAGGGGTCCCTACTACCCTCCTTTTGTCAAACTCTTCATCTCTATTGTGGGAGCCCTCTCCCACTTCATGGTGAGTAACCATACTATGTGTTGATAATTTCCCGTGGTTGATCTTCCGCTTGTGTACAAAAGGGAAAAACGCTAGTTGTTAGTCAATATTTATATTTATTTATAACTAGTACATAATTCATATTCTCACATGTACACACAAACAATAGGGTTTTTTTTTTTTTTTTATTCTTAACTTCGTCCTTTGATTAGGAACGTTAAGACCGGGGGTTACTCCTTTTAGGAGTGTTCCAAATGGATCTTCTGCGCAACTCATTCATGAGCCCAAGTAGGCCAAGTGTTGTAACCATGCTCTGATACCAATTTGTCACACACCCGCTGTGACATAATAAATTTTTCGTCGATTACTCAAGGATCAGAATCCCTGAGATACTTATGGGGGCCTAGCGTCAGCTAGTTCCTCATATGTCCACCTCCATGTGATCATGGGTCATGACTATGGGCTGGACCAGTATGACGTCTTTTCGCACTTCGTGACTCAGTGATACCAGAACGTCGAGTCTTTCGACTATGCAAACCCCGAAGCTCGATTTGTCACACACCCGCTGCGGCATACTAAATTTTTCGTTGATTACACGAGGATCAGAATCCCCGAGATACTTACGGGGGCCTAGCGTTATCTAGGTCCTCATATGTCCACCTCCATGTGATCATGGGTCACAACTATGGGCTGGACTAGTACGACATATTTTTTCACTTTGTGATTCAGTGCTACCAGAACGTCGAGTCTTTCGACTCTACAAACCCTGAAGCTCGAAACAGTGAAACGCCAAATCCTGACAGGGCTAGCGAGTGGCAAGTTTCCCACTTGGGGTCTTGTCCATGTGACCCTGTTCCATGTCCACGCACTTAAGCTAGCCAAGTTCTTATCATCTTTTCGCGATTCAGGAAATTGCGATGCATGACTTCTACCTTTCCCCATTCAAATCCCTGAAAATTCCGAGGTCTCCAAAGTTTCCCTCCAAAGGGAGATCGACGGTCGTAAACCTCCCCTAATCCAATGGTATGGATCCTTTTAGGGTCTTGGTACTTGGGAGTTCGAAATGCAACGAATCCAAGACTCCTTATCATTCAAATCTCTGAATTCCATTATGGAAAATCATGTAAGAGATCAATGTCTCTTAAGAGGGTGGATCCAACGGTCCATGGGATTTCGGGACTTTTCCCAAAACTCTTACAGCTCACCACGCGTCTCCTCTGATGGATAGTCCAGATTCTTTTGGGACTTCTCCTCTCCACTACAACACGTATCAAGATTTCGCAATTTGCAGGGGCAAGGTTTTCTGGCCCTTTGGTTTCCTGGATGCTGAAGCGTCGACCGATAGCCACGTGTCCCTTCGATGAACAACAAAAACCTTCACCCAAGATCAACGATCGTGATCTTTTCAGGATGATCAACGGTCACGATCAAATCTTGGATTTCCTTAACCTCATTCACACCTCACGCCATTTCGAGGTTTTGGTGATCGAGATTTCACGACTCGCAAAGACAAGGGTTCTTTCCCTTTGGTTTCTTGGGTGCCAAAACACCGAAGCGCTTACCAGCAGCCACGTGTACTCTATATATGGACGGTCCAGGTACTTCCATGGATCATGGGGTCTACGGTCCCGATTTCTTCATTTCTTGCAAGGGTAAAAAGGGTCGTGGCATTAATGCCTGCGTCTCTCCTTCAAATCTAACGTTCATTACAGACCTTGGATCCTCCGAAAGGATTTCGTCCGTTAATCGAGACTTAACCAGACACTGCCATTTTAAGATCTCATAAATCGGGGTTTTGGGACTTGCGAGTACGTGAGGAATCGCACTTGGATACCCCAGGTGCCAAAACACTGAAACATCATAACTTATGAGAACCACTCTCTCTCTCTTGCCAGATTTCTAAAAAGTATGCTATCAAATCCTCTTTCAAGTTCTTGGTAAGGTTCGCTAGATTTGAAAGCCCGACTAGAAGGTCTCCAGAGGTCTCCGAGCTATTAACTCTTGTGACTGGATAGTGAGCTGTCTCGAGGGCGTATTAAGACGACAGTGTTATACCGGGGGTTTACCCTGGCTCTAGAAAGTGAGGGGACTTTCCCAAAAAGGGTGCCCTTGTGGGAAGGTCTATCTGGGACATTACCTGAGGCAAATAAGGGAATAAATTTTCCCAACACAGACTTGAAAACTAAGTTAGTTCAGTGGATACATACATACATACATACATACATACATACATACATACATACATACATACATACATACATACATACATACATACATACATACATACATACATACATACATACATACATACATATATATATATATATATATATATATAAACGTGAGTCATGTGGAGTCATTCTATTTATATGCAAGTAACCACTATTTCCGATCATAATCCACCACACAGACATTATTATATAGAATCCATTCATGATTTCACAACCTTGATCATACATGTCAGATTATTCAATTCAAGATACAAGATATAACACTTATCAGAAAAACACCAGGTTTGATGCAACCACTGAGAGGGGTGCTCGTTTCCACCCAACCGTAGGCTCAGTGATTCCCAACAGATTTACCACTAGCCAACCCCGAGCTGAGACCACGATGCTGTGAGACTACGTCTCTATTTTCCAGTGACCGAGAACAAATGTTACTCTCCTTCTTCTCTGCTATCACTCACTCTGTATTTTTTTCCAGAGTTCTTTCTTCTTCTTTCCCTCGCGTCCCCCCCTTGATCACAAACTCTTCCTGCCTTTTCTCCTTTCGGCAAGGTTGTGTGTGGAACAATATTTCTTGTGATGGTCAAGTCAGAGGACTCTACGGATGGGCGGTTCACCCCCATCCCTCATTACTCATGAGGAGCCATTTACCTACCAACTTGGCGAGTCATTTAATTCAGGGCCAACAAGATGCTCTTGGTTCTCTTGGCCAGTGAAGTCCAAATATGGTATTGGTTTTAGTGGAAGTTAACGCCACCATTCCAGGTGCCTTCCACCACCTTTCTTAAGCCATCATGGTCTCTTTTTCCAGCACACCCCCCCCTCTCAACAGTCCTGCAATATATATTCATAATATTATTTACATTCATCGACCTTTTTCACAAGGTCCATACACATCACACATTCATATTTCTGAGTTTTCCACAATACTTGGCCAGTATAGTTATTTTTACAGACTGGGGGAAACAAGATGTTACAGGTTTATTGTTTCCCTTTGTTTTTGCCTCTATTATCTCACTTGTTTATCATTTGTGTGCCACCAGCCAAGGAAGTCCCTCATCTATATCATTTTTCCAACCCCACCATGCTCTTGTCTTGGTAAAACCGACCCTCTAACTAACCAACAAAATAAAAAACCAAACATTCTAAACTTGAGGTGGCCTAGCTCTTCCCTTTAGCAGTCAGGTGCAAAGTTTAGGACCAACAAGCACAAACCCCACTCTTTTCTCATAATAAACTCCATATCCTTATGACTATAAAATTGGAAGCTAAGATAGCCTCGAGATAGAATATGAAAAAATGGACAATAACCAAGCTTCAACACCTATTTCTCATTTAACTAACCTTTAAGAGAAGACATACATACTAATTTCCCTATGAACCTTCCAACCACCCTTTTCCTGAGTATGTCTAGAATCTCCCCAATATCAACGCCATCTCCCACAACCATCCTCCTACGATTAGTTTTATCCTTCCAACACCTTTTCTTCTCTGGTATCTCAAACTTGTAGATACCTCTTTGCTCTACTTATGTTGGTTCCTGACCATTTCATGCAGATATGAAATGGATATTTTTTTCAAAGGAGACGAGAATGAACTTTGCATTTCCTTTCCTTCTCCTGAAAATGGAAAATCTCTAGACTCAAAATTAACTTCCTTACCTTCCTTTGGAGACCCCTCTTGAGATAACAGTCACTTGCATGTCTCTAAGAATGAGCTACATGGATCCAACAGATAAAGAGCGAACAAAGTCAGTGGATTTTTTAAGTTTTTGAAGTCAGATGAACCCATTTTCTGACAGGAAGGTTGAATATCGATCCTCCTTAGGATTGGAATAATCCACAAGATCGCACATCATAGTACTTGCATCGATCCTAGTGGATCTTCATTATTTCAATACAGGGTACAAAATAAATGTGGAGAAACATAGTTCATACCATACCTCCTCCCATTAAATGGAAAAGGATCCACTCAATCTCCATTCATTGATTATAACACCTTCCACCTACCTCTATACACATACTATGAGTATCCTAACACTTTTGTGTCGTTCCTACGAACCTCCATTGTTAGGGTTTCGAGCTCGGCCTATTATCTCCTATACAAATTTTGTTGTATATCATATATTATTTTATTATATAATAACATATAATTATAGAAGCAACTATCATGTATTATTTTATTATATAATAACATATCATTGTAGAAGAAATTATCATACATTTTTATATTATATAATAACATATAATTGTAGAAGCAACTATCACAATTTAGCAATATACTTTACGTAAATATTTAAGACACTTTTAAGTATAAGAATACAAAGTGTTTAAAAAATCAATCAATTATATACATGTCTTTTCTCAATATCAAAATATTACATTGAGTATTTATTAGAAGAGTTTGATGTGTTATTTTGATCCATAATCAACTGTGAATCACATTTGATTAGAGTTGAATATCTTCAACCATAGTCAATAATAGTCAACTATAGTAAACTGCAACCAACCATCTCCAACCATATTATCAACCTTTTAATGTCGTAATGTGACATAATATTGAAGTCAACCTATTAATGTCACAATGTCACAGAGTATTGAACTCAACCTCTTGAGTTCAAGACATCACATAACATTGAAGTCAACCTCTTAATCTCACAATGTGACATAATATTATAGTCATCCTCCTAATGTCATAATGTGATAAAATATTGAAGTCAATCATATTGTCGCAATGTTACATAATATTGAAGTCAATCCCTTCATGTCAAAATGTGTCAATCATAGTAAATCATTGTCAACCATGGCTAACCAAAGTTAACAACAATACAAAATAGTCAACTATAGCCAACCATAATCAACCAAAGTCAACCAGCATACACCATAGTCAGAAATATTCAACCATAGTGAACCAAGGTCCATAAATATCAATCATAGTCAAGTACATTCCCCTTTAGTTAATTATGACCATAATTACAAAAACTTAACCTCAATCAACCATAGTAAATTTTAGTCAACCTAAGTCAACTAAATTCAATCATAGTTGGAAATAGTCAACCATAGTTAGCCAAGGGAATAAATGTCAATCATAGTCCACTATACTCACTTTCAGTCAACTCTAGCCAATCATTATCAACAAGGGTCAACAAAAATCAACCATAGTCCACCATAATCAATTAGAGAAAACCAACTAAAGTCTATCATAGTTAGTGATAGTTAACCATAATCAACCAAGGGAAGAAATGCCAATCATAGTTCATTGCAGACACTTTTAGTTTATTGTAGTCAACCATTGTTAATGAGGGTAAACAAAAGTCGAAAAAAATCAACCATACTCCACCTTAATCGACCAAATTCAACTACAATAGTCAACCATCTCCAACAATATTATCAACCTCAAAATGTCATAATGTGACATAATATTGAATTCAACCTCTTATTATGTCATAATATCACATGAAATGGAACTCAACATCTTAATGTCACATTGTGACATATTAAGTCAACCACACTCACTCAATTTATTATTTTTTAAATGTTGAAATGTCACATAATATTGAATTCAACCTCTTAAATTATTACTCTCTCAATGTCACAAATGTGACATTACATTGATTTCAATTATATTATTATTTTTTTAAATATCATAATATGACATAAAATTTATGCAAACCTTTTAAATTATTACTATTGAAATGTCACTATATGGTAGAACATTAATGTCAACCATATTCTCAACCTTAGTCATAAATTGTTATCTTAAGTTATTCAAATGTATTTTTTGTAAGAAAAATTTGTCCCTTGAGACAAATTCCACTTGTCTTATGGTTAAGTTGGTTACAACCTCTTTGATAGTGCAAAACAAGGCAGAGGCTACCCACACCATGGATGGTCCTATGTCTAAGGCAGTGAAAGGGGAATAAGGAGAGGTAAGGGACTTGCATGCAAGCTCTCTTAGGACCACCCATCTTGGATAGTGTACTCCATCAACTCACTAGAGGGATGGAGAGGTTGGGAAATGGTGACTATGTGTATTGGATGTGAAAATAATATCATTAATTTTTGAACCACCAAACTAATAAGATTGAACAAAAAGTTGTTTTCTCTCTTGTAAGCTCAAAAAATTGAACTAGACTGGCTCCTGAGGTCCATCAAAGTCTAGGAAAACTTAAGTAATTATTTTTTATGCAATTGAGCATTGGAATTGAGTCAAATTAATAGCTAATGCCTACAACCATGTATTTTAATGTGGTTGGAAAATCTGTAAATCCAACAATAGTTGTGAACAACAAGTTGCTCACACTAAAATGAGCTTGGAAGTGAGTTTGAAATAGCCTGGAAAGTGCATTGGGGAAGGAAAATTTGAGTTGTGTTAAATTTCTCAAACTTGGAAGTTAAAATCAACTTGATAATGAGCTACTACAACAAAAATAAATTGAGTAAGAAGGATGGAAAATACTTCATAAATGATGGTTTCAATTTCCTACTAATTCTAGGATTGTTTCTAGATCAAATTGATAGCTAGAAATTTAACTTGTGAACGTTAAGAGTTTAAGACAACCCTTTATTTAGTTGTTTTTAGTCAACATAATGAGTTTTGGGTGGACTGAAATTTTTTTGACACATCAATCATGTACATTTTATGAAGGTTTATTTTAGTTAATTATGCAATCAAGGATGCCATACCATTTTTAAGGTCCTCCCATTTAGGCTCACACCATTTATCTTGCAACATGATCTTCTTGGTATAAAAAGAGTGAGATATTGTATATCACTTTGTTGGAACAATGAGTTCCCCATCTATTTCAGAGAAGGATGGGTTCACCCCTTCTCGTCGTTAGTGACTTTGGGCTCTTAAATCCACTTAGATGGAAGAAGGATACATGTGCAAATGTAAAACACCCATAAATATAAACACACCATCATCATTAATTTTCTAGCTGACTATGTGGAATCAAATGTTGACAGGGAAATATATGATAATTTTGTGTCAAAATAGTCTCTACATGGGAAAAAGCGAGGCATCCATGTCCAATTTTTCTCCAACCAGATAGCATTCTTGATGTGAAAGCTATGAATTGTGAGACAGGTTATAAATGTCAACTTCTTTAAGCTCATGCCTTGTTACATTGTAACTACTGTGCAAATCCTTTGTTGAAATTTGTTCACTGTTTATTGTGACTTTTGGATAATTTTCAGTTCTACCAGCTCTTACACTTACTTCTACTTCACTTACAAATTTCTTGCCACCAACAATTTGTGAGTTTTGGGAAGCTAATCAAATCTATATGACACATATTTCCTTTGAATAATATTAAAAAAAACGATCATAATAATTAGGGTTACTATAAGGCCTTTTAATCTCTTGGTATTGAAATATATGTGAGGGAGGATGAAACTGCAAAATGAAACAATAGTGACTTTGATGTTGTTATTTTGATGGAAAATAAATACTAAGAATCAATTAATTTTGTGAAAATGAAGTATTATGAAGTAATAAACGTAACAAGCATTATATCATAACTATCATTCAATTCTATATGTTTCTCTATGTTTCCAACGAATCAATCAAAACTATTTAATTATATCATTATGGTATCATTGTCTATGTTTCCAAAGAATTGAAGTCATTTTTGTCCTTGAGGTTTTCCATAATGTCACTCATTATCAACATATTTTGTCTATGTAATTTATAATTTTACGTGCCATTAAGGTACCAAAATAATTGTTATATGTTTTTTTGAGTTTTCATCATATAGTTTATTCGAGTAAGTTTGAAATGTCCCCAATACATATTAAGTTGCTAACAAGTACCATCATTTCAATGGCCATTTAGCCCTAAATTATGGCCATTTAGCCCTAAAGTCATGTTTTAGTGAAGAAGTTTGTATTAATTCTCCATGCCGAGGATTTTAATTCGGTAAATATTTCTACAAGAGGATCCTACGATGGAATATTCACATGCAAACTTCACCCAGGATCAATCTTCAAGGGTATGATTAGATGTACGCAAGGCCTGAAATTTATTTTCTTTCAAAAAAAAGACACTTCAACCATATTTAATAGACCATAACAAGACCGTGCATATATATTTTAGATCATCTTGATAATAATTCTCTTCACAACACCATGGTATATCTACTCCATGGTGTTAGTGTAGTAGAAAATAAAATATCCATGCAAAGTATTTAACAACTTAATTACAAATATTTCAAGGAGCAAAAATTGGGATATTCCAATCCCCCCTTGAAATAACATCGTCCTCGGTGTTTCTTAAGATACTTAATTTTAATATTTGTAGGAAAATTAAGTTTACAATCTACTGGTTCTATCCTTTCCAAAATTTCAAACGGTCCAAAATATCTGGGTGCAAGTTTCGCATAAGCTTCAAGCTTTAGAGAACTCTTTTGTGGTTTCACTTTAAGATACACATGTTCTCTGACTTTGAATTATTTATGCATTTTGTTTCTATTTGCATAACTTTTCTATATGTCTTGTCTTGTCTTTAGATTTTGCTTGATCTCGATAACTTCTTGTTCCAACTATTTCAACATTTATGGTCCAAGTGTGATTCTATTTATTGGGTTGACCCAACTTATAGGTGTATTACACATTGTTCCATATATTTCCTCAAAAGGAATCATTTTTAAATATGTTTGGTATCCATTTTTATAGGAAAAATCTACCAAATGAAGATAATCCTCCAAATTATTTGGTTTATTGATGACATATCTGCGAAGCATGTCTTCTAGTATTTGATTTTAACCTTTCTATCTGCTCATATGTCTTTGGATGATAGGTAGTGATGACATTTGACTAGTACGCCTTCGAATAATCCTTTTCAAAATATTGATGTAAACTTTCAGTCTCTATCAAATATAATCATGGTAGGTATTCCATGCAATATAAAATTTTCTTTCATGAAAATTTCTGCAATATTGATTGCTTTAAATGTGGAATTTATAAGGATGAAGTGAGCATCCTTTCTCAATTTATCAACTACAACCATGATGGCATCATTATTTCTAATTACTTCCAATTTCCATTCGAGAATGGATAAAGGTTGCAACAAACATGTTGGATGTTTATGTTCCTCTTTAACTGTGACATTCTAAGCATCTTGCAATATAATCATCAATTTCATTTTTCATTCCAGGCCAAAAGTATTGCTTTCTTACTACATTAATAATTTTTCGATAACCTAGATGTCTCGAGTAAGGTTTCATGTGCATTTCATCCAAGATAATTTTATTTAACTCCATTTAATTAGGAATGTACAATGTATCCTTCTTCAGTGATTTGATAGCCATCATATTTTTGTTCTGGTGGCTCGTGTTGTAAACCTTCCTTTATTTGTATAAAGTACCCATCCTTACACAAAGCTTCTTTTATTCTCGACTTCAAATCAAATTTGCAATTAATGATAGCTACTAAGTGTATAACTTGCATGCTCATGTTGAGTGAATATGCTACCTTATTTGCTTCATCCTTTATGTGTCTAATTTCAAAATCATACTCACTAATAAATTCTAACCATCTAACCTATCTAGCATTCAAGTGAGGTTGATTGAATAGATTTCTTAATCCATTGTGTCCCATCATCAAAAACATTTTCTACTGATAAAGTAGTGTTTCCACATATTTAATGCATGTATTATGGCTGCAAGTTTCAGGTCATGGGTAACATAATTCCTTTCATGCTCCTTCAATTTCCTAGATTTATAAATTATCACGTGAATATGTTGCATAAGTACTCCATCTCATCCTTCATTACATGCATATGTACACACTATGAAATCTTTATTTTGGTCTACAATATTTGGAACCGGTGTGCTAGCTAGGAGATGCTTCAACCATTGAAATATTTCTTCACAGTTGGTAGACCACAAACAATTTACTCATTTCTTTTGCAAAAATGCTATGGAATGTCCAATTTTTTTAAATCCCTCTATGAATCTTCTAAGTATCCTTCTAGTCCCATAAATTATCTTACATCTATCACATTATTTGGAGTGGGCTAGTTCATACTAGACTTCTTATTTTCTAGATCAATTGATATTCCCTGATTTGATATAATGTGTCCCAAATATTGTATATGTGTTTGATAGAAATCACATTTACTAAAATTCACATACAATTGACATTCTCTCATTATCTACAAAACCAATATGAGATGTTCCTCATGTTATTTATTGGATTTATAGTAGATAATATTTTCATCGATAAAAAACAATACAAATATATCCAGGTATTTACTGAAAATGTTGTTCATAAGACACATGAATGTGCTCAGTGCAATGGTAAGTCCAAATGGTACCACCATGAACTCATAATGACCAAAACTTGTTATGAAGGTCATATTATGAATATCCTCATCTTTAATCATGACTTTATGATATCCCAATCTCAAGTCAATCTTCTAAAATACTTTTCCCCTCTTACATGATCGAACAAATCATCGATTCAGGGTAAAGAGTACTTGTTTTTCACTTGTTTAAATATCTATAATCAATTCATAGTATAATAGTACCATCTTCTTTATTCACAAACAATTTTGGTGCTCCCGAAGGAGATACACGTGGTCTAATATACCCTTTGTCTAACAATTCTTGTAGTTTCATTTCCAACTCCATCAACTTAGTTGTACTCATTCTCTATGTAGATCTTGATATAGGTGTAGAACCTAGCATAAGATCAATTGAGAAATCAATATCTCTCTTTGGAGGTAAAACAAGTATCTCTTCTGGAAAATCATCCTTAAATTCTTGGAGTATTGGATAATATTTAAACTTTGAACCTTTATTTTTTGTTGAATCCAATACATGAGCTCCATATAACTGGAAACCTTTTTGGAAACTGTTTTTTATTTGTAAGGCTGAAATCTCTCTGATAGAGCTGGATCTTAGAGTTCCTTTCACTAAACTTGGATTCCCTTCATGATATATGAATTCAAAGGTTTTCTTGTAGCATTCCAACTTTACTTTATGTGTTGTTAACCAATCCATGCCAATTAAGACATCATATGAATCCAAAGTTAAAATATTCAAATTCACCATTATGAGCATTCCATTCATTTCCATTGGGTAATCTTCTATCAACTCATTGATATTTATCATAACTCATGTAGCCAACTAAATTAACAATATTTATTATGCTTATTTTTTTAAGAATACATGTTGTTAAAAACCCCTTACTCTAGCACCTAGGTACCTTGTTATCTAGTGATTCCCTTACTTCAAATCAGATTATCAACTCACAAAACAAAAATACACATTCAACTCAATAAATCTAGTGGAAGAAAAAAATAGAAACCAAATCATGCACACATAAACACCAATATTTTTGGGTAGATACCCCTGAAAAAACCCAGAAGGGAAAACAAGTGTTGAGAATGATTTTATTATGCTAAAATTAGGGCTCATGTTATAGGGATAATGGCCCACTGAGCGAATTACAACTGCAAACAAACCTGCAAATGTTTGATCTATTGTATGACCTGTAATTGCATGCTTTTCGAGATGTACACAACTATCCCTAATACTTACCCATGTGCATGCACCTATCTCCATTGGCACCCACATACATCTAGGGAAATCCTATATGGAAAACTTTGTACGATGGAACTCTTCCCTGTGAATTCACTTGACTGAAACCCACTGTTATCACTGAAATTTCGTCCGCACATAGCGACAAGAACTCCGCATTGTCAAAACAGGAATGAAGCTATTCATGGCACTGAATCACATTCACAACATTGCAAAAGGGTCAAAAACTATACAAAGTAACCAAAAATTGAAGGGCGCTTTACAGAATCTGGGTGCGCGCGCACATGCTCATAACAACAACGTACAATGAGCGCATAAGAGCACGATGCGCGGCTGTGGGGCGAAAAACCCGCGCACTTGCTAAACGACGCATTTATTGAAATTGGTCGGCCTCCCAACTACTAATGGATCAGCTCCCAAGCTGATTTGACATCAAATCTTAGCTGAATCCGCATGGTAGGATGGTCAAAGACCTAATTGAGCCCTAAAGATCTCCTTTTCACACTCCAAAGAGGTCACATAATCACCCAATGACATGCTATAAAAACCCATGAAGAACCATCATTTTCTCAAGGAATTTCATGTATTGTTATGTTGCTAAGATTGCTAAGGACTCATTCTTTGGCAATAACATAATTAGCACCATTTCATTTAGCTATTCACCCCTCTCTTGAGTGGATATGCTTGGATTTATTTCACCATCATTTTCATCTTTTTCATTGTAAGGAGAGCAAGTTTGTGAGGGTCTCAAGAGCCTTCCTTTGGAGGAAGAAGGAACCACAGTTCCCTTTCTTCATTATGCTTTGGATTTCATCAATAGACCAGCTCAAAACATTGGTGATATTGGTCTTGTTGTCTTTGTTATTTATTTTTCATATGCTCATAGTTTTAGTTTGTTTTAATTTATTTCTTGTTTATAGTTTTGTTGTTTCTCTTTCTAACCTTTCCTCTACAGTTGTCATGCCTAGCAAGACCCAACTAGGCATGTAAGCACCCTTTATTTKCTCACCAAGTGAYGAATTGGGTGCAAACAGATTGGCAACCATACTGGGGAGTTGGTATCGATTCCTCCCTCATTTGGGTTCATTTTTCTTTCCTTTTGATTTCATTAACTTGCAGGTTCACAAACCGGCCTCTACCGACCTGCTAACCAGTCAATTCACAAAATATTTGAGAAAAATCTATCTGGATTTTTCTTCTCGGTTTTTTTTCACAGGCGTGTGGATATTCCACCCCACAGGCGCGCATCGTGCGTGCATGCGCCTGTGCAACAATTTCTTTCTGCGCGCATGTGCTTTACTTCTCAGTTCTGTCAGCGCACAGGCACCATATGCGCCTCTGTCCACACTGGAGGCCGCACATCTGCACTAAAATTTGCATTGTAAGGTCTTGGATGTGGGGAAAATCATTTTCCTTCTTAAGAATGATGATATTCATTCTCTAAATACTGCACCACTTAGACCCCTCAACTTATAAAGGGGATAATCAAACAAACATAGGCACTTAGGTGGGTAAAAATCAATTTCCCTTATTTTCTTTTTTCCACATGGATGGCTTGCTTTGGTTTATAAATCTAAGTTGAACATCAATTCTAATCACATCTAAACTCACATTTGGGAGTAGAAGTTGCAAGTAACAATCTTGAGTATGCTCTTCTCTTGCGCCATCAAGCGATCTTGAGAACCAGAAAAGGATTGCGAAAACGATCTCATCTCCCTTAAAAAAAAATTCAAAACCTTTAGGAGAGGACAAAGGCCCTTTTTGGGACCCCTCTTAGTTTCATTTTTCAAACATATCTTAAATTTGTAACGGTCCCATACATGCCCACATGTCACAAAAGTAGGATAGTGGTTGGAATTTTTCTTTCTTAGATAAAAAAACTAGGAGAGTTAAAAGGTTTGTAACGGGCCCACACATGCCCACATGTTCAATCTAGGCTAGTTTCATGCTTTTCTAGATTAACTCACACATAGGGAGATAAAGGATAGTAACAGACCACATGTCCACATGCTAGTTTCCTAGGGCTTTTAAAATTCCGCAAGGTTGTACCAATGAAATCTAGCTAATTAGGTAATCAAACTCTTGTAAAGGACCAAGCGACGTCCACATGCTGCAAGGTGACATCTAAATAAATAAAATTTGGTACACTTTCCCCCCATAACTAGAATTACGGAATTTGATTCCCCCCAATCCAACCCCCACACCACCCATTACTACTGCTACCACTCAACCTTCCAGTAGTAAAGGGTTGAGGACCAAATTCATGTGTGCCATCTGTTCTGAGTATGGCCATTACACCCATCATTGTCCAGCATTGCCTCGTTTCCGGCAAGCATTAGCTATCATAAGCCAAGACTTTCAGAACAACCCACGCCCTGCCACGTCCTCCACAACAAAAAACACGGACATTCATTATGTCACCACTTCAGTCAATGAACGCATGAGATGCCCTTGCTCTCTTTGCGATTCATTGGCTCATTTTACCTACCAATGTCCTATGATCATAGAATATAGGCAACGTCAGTTGGCCCTACTGCACCGACCCGCCGAGGCAGTAATTGACCTTACTTTGGCACTAACAGATCTACCCGTCATTTCTCCTGAGACCGAGGCACTCCCTACACCTCCATGGTTCTTAGATGACGTAGCTGAGGATTTACCCTGTAACCCACCCAACTCTCCTGCCGATTCCTCTACGGAGACTCTCCATCCCACCACCACGGGTACCCCTCAGTACCTCAATATATGGTTTATGTCGAGTGAACCCTCACCCTCTCCTAGCATTCCCCCCTCTGTTTATTTATCAGGGGGAAACCACACTGTCACTGAGCTCACTCCTCACAATCCATTATATTCTCGTCATTTCCAATGCGACGAAGAAATACTGGAAGAGCTACAAGGCTCGGACTCTCCCTGGGAAGCACTCCATCATCGTGCTCTCTTCCTTTCGTAGGAAGCCACAATCCCGTTTACGCGGTCGAAACCAAAGATTTTATCCCATCAGGGCCTATCGATTGGTTTAACAATCCCATTCCTGCACCCGACGCTTTTGAAGAAGGTAATTTAGCCAACATTTCCCCCACCATCAAAATCGACATTTCCATTAAACCGGGCATCGTCGAAGAAATCATCATTGGAGTTGCTTGCACTCCTCAGGAAATCACCGCATATAAATCCCTCTTCCAGGAATATAGGGATATCTTCGCCTGGTCATACATGAAAATGCCTGGCCTCGACCCCTCTATCGTCGAACATCGCATTGACACCTGGCCTGACATCACACCAGTTCACCAAAAACAGCGACCGCTACACCCATCCAAGGCCGCGGATATCAAAGCTGAAATTGACAAATTGGGTATGGCCGGATTTATTTACCCCATTGCTTATACTTCATGGGTTTCCAACCCTGTACCCGTCGACAAAAAACAGGGCTCTATCCGCGCCTGCACCAATTTTCGCGATCTCAGTAATGCATGTCCCAAGGACAACTTTCCAACGCCTTTCATCGATCAGATTATCGACGATTGCGCCAGCCATGAGGCTCTCTCCTTTATGTACGGATTCTCTGGCTATAACCAAATTCAAATACACCCAGCCGATCAGTACAAAACCACATTCATTACCCTGTGGGGCACTTTTTCATATCGTGTCATGCCTTTCGGCTTAAAAAATGCTGGCGCAACTTTCCAGTGGGCCATGACATACATCTTTCATGATCTAGCTGCAATCATCCTCACCTACTTGGATGACCTCACCACTCGATCCAAGAAACGTACCCAACACCTCGATGATTTACGGATCATCTTTCAACGGTGTCGTCAATACAACATCTGATTGAACCCCCTCAAGTGTGTGTTATGTATCACCACAGGGCGCCTCCTTGGTTTTATCGTTTCACAAACCGGTATCACCGTGGACCCCCTCAAAGTCAAAGCCATCACCGAAATTCCACCTCCACGGAATTTACGACAACTTCAGAGTCTCCAGGGCAAAGCCAACTTTCTTAGACACTTTGTTCCTGATTACGCTATACACGCACATGGTTTCCTTCGCTTACTATGTCACGACATCCCGTTTCATTGGGACGACTATTCCCAACAGTCGTTTGATGATCTTAAAACAGCGCTTTCCAATGCACCTTTGATTAGTGCACCTGACTACAGTTGTGACTACATCCTCTACGTATCAGCATCAGCTATATCAGTAGCCGGTGTCCTCGTCTAGCTCAGAGATGACAATTGTGAACACGTCATTTACTACGTTAGTAAGAACCTCTCAGGGCCTCCCCTGAAGTATAAACATGAAGAGAAACTTGCTCTTGCAGTTCAGAAACTGCACCACTACATTCTGCTTCGCACCACCAAGGTCGTCGCAGATTCTAACCCTATGCAATACTTGCTCAGCCGTCGCCAAGTTAACGGCAAATTCGCTCGATGGATCATTATCCTTTAGGAGTACGACCTCGAGTTTTCAACACCTAAGAGTAAGAAGGCCCTGTTTCTCATTGAACTGGTCACGGCCCTTCCCTCTGACACACCTAGTGCCCCCGTCAACACTGACTTTCCTGACGAACATCTCTTTTACATCGCTTCTGATGATCCTTGGTACGGTGACCTTCTCGTCTACCTACAAACTCAAAAGTTCGGTAACCACCTATCACGAGATGATCGTCGACACATTCCCCATCAAGCCCCCCACTATCTCCTCATCGACGACATCCTATATCGGTGGGGTGTCGACACCATTCTTCGTCGCTGCCTGACTATTGACGAGGCCGACAGAGTCTTGAACGACTACCACAGCGGCGCATGTGGGGGCCATCTTTCTGGTATCTCCACCGCGCAAAATATTATCTAGGTGAGTTACTTTTGGCCTACCCTGTTTCATGATTGCATTCATGCCGTGAAACGATGTGAGCAATGTCAGCTCTATGCCAACAAAGCCCGTTCTCCCCCTGCTCTTCTTCACCCTATCATTACTTCAGGCCCCTTTTGTAAATGGGGCATTGACTTTATGACTTGTAATCCCCCCTCCAGCAATGGTCACAAATACATTATTGTCGCTGTCGATTACTTCACCAAATGGGCTGAAGCTATGCCCACCTTCAACAACACCGCTGACACTGCAGTGCGTTTTTTCTTCAATCATGTCATATCTAGGTTCGGAGTACCACTCCAAATTGTTTCCGACCATGGGAAACACTTCAAGAATGAGATCTTCGTCGAACTCTCATCTCGATTAGGCTTCTCTCACGAGTTTGCCTCACCATATTACCCTCAGTCAAACGGACAGGTCGAGGCAGTAAACAAAGTCCTCAAGACCATGTTACAGTGCACGGTTAATAAACATAAAACCAATTGGCATCATATGTTATTTTCTACGCTATGGGCTTATCGAACAGTAGTAAAGACCGCTATGGGTTTCACGCCATTTTATTTAGTCCATGGGGTCGAGGTAACTCTTCCCATCGAGTGCGAAATTCCCACCCTCCGCACCGCAATTGAGCTTTTACCTGACACTGCTCCAATGGAGCAGCGCTTGCTGAACTTGGAGTCTCTAGATGAAGATCGTCGATCCTCATTACAGAACAACGAGGCAACTAAAAAATGATCCAAGGCTACCTTTGATCACTATGTCAACCTTCGATCATTTCATGAAGGCGACCTCGTCTTGGCCTATGATATCGCCCATGATACCTTTGGCCATGGTAAATTCGAATCACTTTGGCATGGCCCTTACATCATCCAACATTTCCTCGCCAAAGGCGCATACATCCTGGCCTCCCCCGAAGGCCTCTCACTCAAGGAAGCCGTCAATGGGTTGTACCTCAAGAAATTTTATGCTTAAACGTAGACATGCTACTTTAGGTTATTTTCTTTTCTAGCATTTTTTAATCTTTTTTCTCCCTCATCTAAACTATCCTTTGTGCTATTGACAGATGCCTCCTCCACCAGCTTACCACATCGGTTACGCCGACAGCGCTAGCCTTTGGACACAAAATCTCGCTTCGACTGCTTGGGCTCTCTACACCCCTTCACATGACATGCTACATTCCAGCGGCATCTGTTTAGGTCCAGCAACCAATAACCAAGCCAAATACACTGCTGTCATTGGCCTCCTGACCGATGCCCAACATCATCATATTCGTCACCTTAGCATTTTCCTCGACTCTCAACTAGTCGTTCTCCAATTCAACAATGTTTACCATGTACGCGATCCATGCCTCTTTCGCAAATACCTGCAGGTTAGATTATTATCTCGACATTTTGATTCCATTACATTTACACATATTCCAAGACAATTGAATCAAACAACAGATGAAATAG
>ML789181.1:634114-656527 GCA_009831015.1 Picea engelmannii
AAGACCCAACTGGGCATGTAAGCACCCTTTATTTGCTCACCAAGTGACGAATTGGGTGCAAACACCCACCTCCATCAACCTTTGTTCTCTCTTTTCCTTGATATGATATCTAGATGGAAGTCCTTCTCCACCTATCCAAGATATTGAATCACAGTCCTTCGTGATCCAACTCTCTCTTTTCTCTATCAATCTCTCTTGATCAACCTAAAAAATATTTCTGAAGTATCTTCCTCCTTCACCATGGCATTTCTTTTATAATCATTAGTTATAATCTATTTCTAATCTTCAAAGTGATTGACGGTTGAGATTACTTCTTACACTCACTTGAGATTTTGATTACATGCTAATTACTTTTATCATTTCAAATAACTTAATTAATTAATTAATTAATTAATAAAATCACTTTACTTTAATAATTCATTTATCTAAAGTAAATTCAAGAGTAGAAGGCTTCAGAAGACTTTCGCATGCTAGACATGAGGCCTATGCAGAAATACTTGTCCAATAATACATGCATCAACACTCCCTCTTAGCGAGGAAGGTAGTTCCCTAAGAACCACATGGAACTAGTTATCCCTTCATTCATGGCACAATGTTGAAAACATCATCATGCCCATTGGAATCGATATAACCCTGTCGGTCAGTTGCTTCCTAAACACTAAAAGTCTTGGAATCGATGATGCTACATATCAATTCAAGAAAGTTTGGAAACTTCGTTGAAGGTCTACTCCCCCTCAATATAATCCTATAATCCTCCTACTCTTGAGAATACATCAATCATCTCATACCAACTCGGTCTCCTGACAGGAATCGAAGGGGATAACTCCCTCTTACCCTATGAAAGTTAAGTCCCCACACTAGAAATTTGTAAACTCTTCTCATCCTTGGGTTGTTCACCCTTCAGAGCCTCGTTATCCTCTTCCCATGCCACTGACATCGATCCATGATCCAATATTCCCTTGGATCCTCATATAGGATATCCCCTCAACCTATATAACATGCCCTCTCTAAAACTAATGTCGATTGTTATGGAAAGGATAGCTCCCTTTGAACATATGAGTACTTTCCCTCTTTGAAAAGTAACAACAAAACCCATGTCCTCCAAAACTGAAACTGAGAGAAAGTTCTTCTTCAGTTATGGTACATACAGCACATCTGCCACCTCTAGAGAACCTATTGACTCCATATAGAACCTAGCTATCCCAACTCCCTCTACACCACATTGGGAAAGAGTTCCAGGATCCACATGCAATTTGACTCTCTCTCTGGCCAACTGGTGAACAAGTCATGTGTCCCCATCATATGACGATAAGCACCATTGTCCAAGTACCAAGAACTCCTTGAGTTGGTGCTAGTAGAGAGGCATGAGAACATTGATAATTCCTTCTCAAACTTTGTTTCAAACTCATCTAGTTGTGTCTCTATCGATGTCATTTTCTATGTCTTCCCTTTCCTCTTCTTCTTCGGGCATTGTGATGCATAGTTCCCATACTTGTGGCACACAATGAAATTTGTTTTACTCAAATATTTCTTACCTTGTTGTGAGTTTGACTCCTCATGGTTACCCTTGGAACCCTTTCCTTTTCCCTTTATTGTATTACTGACAAGGTCCAGGTTCTCCTCCTCTGCATCTCCCTATTTGCTTGTTTTAGACTCCTCCTGAGTCTCTTCCTAGATGCAATCATCCCAAAGTCTCTGCCAATATGGGAGATTTTTTCGAGCACAAAATCCTTTGAAAAATGGTTCCCAATACTTGGGAAGACCATTCAGTGCCACATTCACAAGATCTATGTCCTTTGTTTTCTCCCCTATGGAAGCAAGTTGACCACACACCTGTGTGATCCTCATGAGATAGTTGGTAACATTATCATATCTAGACATATGCATTGATATGAGTTTATTTATTAAGACCATCTTCCTATTCATGTTCTTTATTTGGAATAAACTTACTAAGGCATCAAACATCTCTTCGTTCATCTTCTTCTCGGATAGGTGAGGAATTAGATGATCCTTCACCGAATCTAGGAGGACCCTCTCTGCTTTGATCTTGTAATGTACCTAATTCATACCCTTTGTAATTGTACATATAGGTTGATGAGTCATTGGTATCAATTGTAAATGTAAATGTACTTATAGATTGGTGAGTCGTTGGCACCTAGTTTTGGTTTTGCATGCACGTGGGTAGGCCCATGGAGAATTATTATCAAAGGAACTGTGCATGCATTTAATAGTGATGTGCATACATAAGTAGGTGTGTGGGATTACACATCAAAGGAAGGGTGTGTGCATTTCATAGTGTTTCATGCACTTGGGTAAGTGCACAGGAATGACCTAAGAGTGTGCACCAAGTCGAGTTATATATATGTATATATATGGTTGTATACATATGGAGGTTGGAGAGACTGTGTTATTATGAAGCTGGTGAGTTAGGGCATCGATAGGCCAGTGTTCCTATCCATGTGAAGTGTAATCATACTCAAGTTATTAATATAATATTACATCATTGCACGTAGACATACTTAGATAAAAAGAGATGGGGGGATAGCTCCACTAGAAAAAGGGAAAAGGGGGCAAGACTTATGTCTTAGGGAGTATTTTATAATATTTTCAAAAAAGTGTAATGTTGGACAATTATTTTATCCTAAGTTCCTAAGGTTAGGGAATGAGTCACCAAGTGGATTAAGCTAATTTTGAAGGTGACAAGTGTTGAGTTGAAGGCGTGCAATATATATTGTTGGCCTTAGTGCATTTTGGGGAAATTTTTATTCATTATTCACTCTCTCATGTGCAGAAGGGGGTCGAACCATCTAAGAGAGGGTGAATATTGCCTTATCTTCATAGAGAAGCTTGTAAGGGGTTTCTATATTGTAATTGAAGTTTTACTATCGAAGAGGCAGGTTGTTAGGCCCGTGAGAAGTCTCTCTGGGTGAGATACTTGTTGTTGAAGAAGCAGGTTGTTAGGCTTATGAGCATACTCTCCAGGTGAGATTTTTTCTGAGAATCGATCCCCAATGTGTTGGGCATTAGTCATAGGGCTTGCAGACTTCCTATCCGACATGTTTTTGGTAACCTTGGAAGGGAAGTGCGGCAGACAAGGGACTGTTGAGTAGAGAAGGGGCATGTAATACCCCATTTTTGAGTCCCCATATTAAATAATGTATTTTTTTTATTTGATAAAAGGCCAGAGTTCCCAAAAAATTAAAAGAGTCCAGAGTGCCTAGGAAATGTAAAGCTTTGATTATTATCAATAATAAAATACATTTTTTCTACTAGACGAACAAGGACCAAAGTTAAAGGGGTCTATGATTCCACAAGAGAGGGGGTTTAAGGGGATAAGTATTCTTATTATATTTTATTTACCCATGCTTGTTTTAATTGAGAGAATCGATTACATAAGCTTCTTGGGGAATTCCATGCGGTTCTTGATTTGCAAATAAATATATAAACACATTTTGTGGGTTGTTTGGGGGTTCTTCTTCGTTGTTCTTCTCTATTAACTCTTCATTCATTTTTTCCCTTTGTTCATGTTCTTGGTTGGGACTTGAGGGTGAATTCCTGAGGAAGAAGCCATTATTTGTTGGTTGTAGTAATAGTTGGTGTATTCCAACCCATAAATTCATACATGCATTTATGCGTTTCATTAGCATGTGTTAAGTTTTCTTCACATCTACGAGTCCTAAGAGTTCCCATCATGGTGATTCTTGACCGAATGCACTGGAGCCTTGGAAGGAGGTCGGAATATTGAGGGACTGCATGGTAGAGAAGGGGGTTCCTTCTCTTGGGTTGTGCAGGCTGGAGAGAAGAGAGATGGTGTACTTTGGATTATTGTGTTTTGAGAAATTTGTTAGAGATTAAGTGTTGATTGGTTTGGGAAGATAAGTGATGTTGGTTGTGGAGCTTGATTATCTTCTTGTTTCATAGTTATTTTTTTTCAATCGTGTTTATACCCCATGAAGAATGTACACCCCATAATACTATACACCCCCCCACATGGGGGGATTGCAAGGGAGGATTTCCTCGCTTGTGGGGTCTGGGGGAAAGTGGGCCCCCGAAGGAAAAAATTCCTTGTAAATGTATATTTTAATTTTATATTAAATTTATATTGTTCATTATAAGGTCACATATATGACAATAGAAGTTATGTTAGGGTTTTTTTACCTAGAAGGGAACCCTCCTTTTATGAGGGAAATGTATTGCAGTTATGCATCAATGCGAATATTGTAATATGAGAGAGGATATTGTGAGAGAAAGAAGATGAAGTTGCATCAGGTGTGTTGTAGGTTGTATCCCTTCATTTGTTGGATAATAAAAAGGAAGGAACTGGAAATTTCTCTGGTGGACGTAGCCCACACTGGGTGAACCACGTATATATGTGTCTCTATTGTATCTTTGTGTTTTATTTCCACACTTGTTTTTATTTTATTGCTCTGTGATCCTATTTTTCTAACAAGTGACACCTTGACACAGTCCTTGTGGGTTCATAGACCTGGCTTGGGGGTGACATTGTTGTTGAGACTTGGAACAACAATGTCTACAAATACTACAGTTGGGTGGAACATCCTTGGTCTACAACCAGTTGGTGATTCGTTTTATTAAAGATAAGTTGTCTTTGTCATGGTTTCCATTACTTGTATATTTATTTATGTGGTGTATTAATTATTATCTCTGAGATCCATGTTTATATTATGCATGATTTTTAGATATGGTTGTGAATGGCATGATAAATATTCTTTAAGAATTCATATTGATTCATGTTAAATGCACGTTCTTTTATCTTATCTCCCGCATGCATTCTTGAATTAATTTTATTACCAGAGATCGATTTTAATACTTGAGATTAGTCTTGTTATTTTCGAGATCCAGCCTATGGGTAGTTGGGTTCATTACAATGTGGTTTTATATGTTTCTCAAAGAGCATACTTGGATTAGCATGGCCCATCCTGATGGCTAGGTATGTTATAGATTGGTATCAAATCCTTGGTTTCAACACTTATGTGGATGAGAGACAGAGTTGTAGGATACAACGTCGGATCGTGAAGACCTGCTACAGAATATAGAATAAATCGGCCAATGTAAATGGAGACTCTTGATGTATATGTGTGTATCCCACACTCGTAAGGGAAAATCAATACCAAGACTTTATAAAGAAAATTTGAACATATATATGTTAAAAGAAAACGGGAGAGTATGAAACCCCATGTAAGGAAATGAACTTTTGTGAGAAAGAAGGATGAATACAGAGGCAGTTAACTCTTAGCCTTTGATCTATGGAGATCAAAAATTAGGATCAAATACTTGGAGAGGGACCGATGTTGGTGAGCCAACCCAACCATGTCAACACCACAATATCAACCTCATTGGTGTTCATATTAGTGCCACATCAGCAGAAACCCACATGGAGTATGGAAAGAAGTGTGGCATCCCCATGGACCTATGAACTCCAGGTAATAAGTGGAAAATAGGCTAAGTCCCAAGATGTCACGGAGGTGGAGAAAACATCAAAGGACCAAGGGTATGTAAAGAAGTGTGGTATCCAAGTGGACCCGCGAACCTACAGTAAGAAGTGGAAAATGGTTAAGTAAGAAGATAGCATGGAGGTGGTCAGAACGATGGAGAGTCAGGGGTATGTGAAGAAATTTTGTGACCCCATGAACCTGTAGTAAGATGTCAAAAATTGGTTAAGTATGAAGAATATATTGAATGGATATATCTCATAAAAATCAACTAAGTATCAAGAATTAGTCATACGGATGGGGTCATAGATATAAGAGCTAGGAAAGTATTGTAAACCCACCACCCACGATGAGAACTGAGAAAATGACTAAGTATGGAGAATCGATTGGGTGACTAGGATGTCACCATGTGTCATAGATCCAATGGCCAGGAGGTCTCCATATGTCATAGATTGGATGGCTAGAGAGTGAGGTATCTGATGACTCATGATGTATCATAGACCTGTGGAGAAAATAATGGAAAATAATCTAATTATAAGTGCAAAGTGAGTGCGACAGATCTAGAGGGTACAACTTGGAGATCGTGGAAGCTCAAAATGAAGAAGAGATATGACTTAGATCCTTGGTGAATCCATTAAGACATATTAAGGGATGATATCTAATCAATAAATAATCAGATGACTGGTGTGCATTACAATCACATGGAATTCCAATGAGCAGATCAATGGTCAAGTTTAAATAAGAAGGAATGATCATATGGTTGTTGAGCATTCCTACTATGTTACATGTGCTAATGAATATTCCTTCACATTTTTTCCACCAATAACTTTATTCTAAATAATCACAATTGGACAAGGGAATAGTCATTGGAAAGTTGATTTAGAGGAGAATGACCTGAAATTAATAGAATTGAGAGAATTGTGATATAAATCTTCATACATTGAACAGAAATGGGACATGTAGCATTAATTGACAAGTTTTTATTATATGCATACTTCTAACAAAAATGGTGTCTTGCACATTTTGCAGAATTAGGGGGGTATAAACATATCAGTTCAAGATAAGAGTGCATATTCAAGAAATGGAGGAAGCAGAGGGAGCATTTAGTCATGATAGAGAAGAAAAAGTAAAAAATATCAGTGTTGGTAATGCAGAGACATAATCAAATGGACACAAGGGCATAGGGGAGAAAGAAACATTAATAGAGACTATGAGAATCCTGAGAATAGAAGTACAAGTATACAAAACGACCAATGAGAGGATAATAAGAGGAAAAAATCAGATAAATGCTCGAGTGATGAAAATCCTAAATCAGTTGAAGAGACTAGCAAAGAATGGATCAAAATCAATATAGGAGGAAGAGGGAAGATATAATGAAAGAAGATATAACTACAGAAGAGTTGGTTATTTGAGAAGTGATAGAAGAACTAATAGACATCACTCACCTCCTTACTCATCAAGAAAAATTTATGCATCTGAAGATCCCATAAGTAGCCCATACGTGTCTCCTATTAGACACGAAAGAAGAAGACATGAATTGGACAGTTTGTAAGGAGAGATAAAGAAGCTTAAGCCACCATCCTTTAATGGTGAAAGGGAAAGGGAAGATGATGTTGAAGCATGGTTTATTGGACTCAAGAGGTATTTTCAATTGCATAACTACTCATCAAACCTGGAAACTAGAATTTCCACCTACCATTTGCATGGGAAAGATGTTATGTTGTGGGATCAGCTTAAGCAATTTGAGAACATAAATGAGAGAAAGATCACTTGGAATCAATTCAAGAGGTATTTTTATAAAGAGTAACTTTCATAGAACTTAAAAGGACAATATTTAGTATGATGATCCTAGGACTTGGATAGAGACCATCAGGAAGGATAAGTACCTATATGAACAAGGAAAGGGCAGAGAATCCATGCATAAGTCTTGGAGGGATAAGAATAAGAAGAAATTTGATCAGAGAAGGAAGGTATTCAAACCTTCCTTCAAAAGAAATATCCCAAATAAAAAAAAACAAGATCATCCTGGTAAGGATGAAACCAAGAAAGAAGAATCCTTGGGAAAAATATGAAGACTACCAATCTGATGTTGGGGGTGCAAATAAAATCACATACACAAGAATGTCCCTCACAGAAGAGATAAATCGAAGACTATGCACAACATCCAAGAGGCTACCACAATAGAAGACATGGGAAAAATATATGCATCCTTATAAGATCGACAAGAAGAGTACGAATCCAATATGATCAAGGTGGAAGGTAATATCATTAATCATCTTATTTTTATTTTTATTTATTCAAGAGAAATTCATTTCTACATTGATCCTAAAATAGAAGATAAATTACATTTGGAGAAAAGTAAGCTTGAAAAATCAAGTTTGGTCCATCTAGCTGCTGGAACCAAAAGAAGGAGCAATGAGGTGGTCATAGGTTGTCCCATAAGTTTTGATCACACAATAACTCCTTAAAGAATAGGGGATACCCCTCCAAATAACCAATTACCTTGCATACTTCCAATTCTCCCTAATAATGAATACATGATATCTTATATATAGTTATTCACACTTGCACATGAGGCCCCTTTATCATTAGGTCGACCCTATTACATATGTATTTACACATTACATGTACATTTAGGCCCATATATTCCCCACCTTGGGCTCATATAATATACATTTAGCCATATATATGCCCCCCTTGGGTCATAAAAAATACTATTGTTGATCTAAATATTATACCATTGGGATCTTATGATATTCTAATTGGAATGGATTTCTTGGACAATCATCATGTTGTCCTAGATTGTCATAACAAGACATCTACATGTCTTGATGAAGAATGAAAACAGAGCAATGTGAAAGGAATTCCAAGACCCCTTTCTATAAGGGAGATTTTAGCCTTACTACTGAAGAGATGTTTCAGGAAAGAATGTCAATTGTATGCAACCCATGTGGAGGAATCAGAAAATATAAAAGGGCCAAGCCTTGAATATTTTTCGGTACTGCAAGAGTTTGAATATGTGTTCCAAGAAATACTAGGATTTCCACCAAAGAGGGATATAGATTTCTCTATTGATATAGTACCAGGAGTCTCCCCAGTATCAAAAACACCTTACAGAATGAGTACCCCATAATTAAAATAATTACAAATGCAATTGGAATAATTGTTGAAGAAAGGGTACATACACCTAAGTGTTTAACCTTGGGGAGCACCAACACTCTTTTTCAAATATAAGGATGGAACATTGAGGCTGTGTATTGAATTTAGATAGTTGAATAAAGCCACTATGAAGAACAAATACCCTCTACCAAGAATTGATGACCTCATTGATCAGCTAAGAGGGGAAAATATATTTTGAAAAATAGACTTGAGATCAGGATACCACCAGGTAAGAATCAAGGAAGAAGACATCAATAAGAAAGTCTTTAGAACCAGGTATGGACATTATGAATTTGTAGTGGTTCCATTTGGATTGACCAATGCACCAACTGTCTTTGTGTGCTTAATGAATGGCATATTCATAGATTATTTGGAAATTTTTGTCATAGTATTCTTGGATGACATACTTATCTATTCTAAGTCAGAGGACGAGAATGAACATCACCTGAGAATGGTGTTGCAAGTGTTGAGGGAACATTATATTCCAAGCTTAGTAAGTGTTCTTTTTTCCAATAAGAGATCCACTACTTGGGACACATTATTTTAGAAAAAGGTATAGCAGTAGATCCAAAGAAGATTGAATTCATTAGAGAATGGAAAAAACCCAAGAATGTTTCAAAAGTCAGATCTTTTATGGGACTAGCTGGTTACTATAGAAAATTTATAGCAGGGTTCTCTAGGATTGCTCATCCCATCACTTCTTTGCAAAAGAAGGGAATCAAATTTGAATGGACAGTTGAGTGTGATCGAAACTTTAATTTTTTGAAACAATTACTTACTAGTGCACCTATTTTAAATATGGATGACCCAAATGACAGTATTGTGGTATGTACAAATGCATGCAAGGAAGGACTTGGTGAAATCCTCACTCAAAATGGACATGTAATTGGTTATGAGTCAAAAATCTTAAAGAACATGAGAGGAACTATGCCACAGATGACTTGGATCTTGCTTCCATTGCTCATGCATTGAATATGTAGAGACATTATCTCATGGGAAAGATATTTGACTTAAGAATAGACCATAGTGGTTTGAAATATCTTTTTGAACAACCAACTTTGAATTCCAGTCAAATGAGATGGCTAGAATTTTTAAGTGAATACAATTTTTACATTAAGCATATAAAAGGAAAAGAAAATAAAGTCATTGATGCACTCAGTAGAAGAGTACATCTCATGCATGCTACAACCATTAGTATGCATCAATCAGATTTGAACATAATTTTGGATGTTGTTATTAAAAATCAGCATTACCTATAGGTAAAATAAATCTTACAACAGGGAAATGTACAGTAGAAAATTAAAGAATATGAGATGAAGGAATATGGATTACTTATGAATAAAAATATAATATATGTTCTTCATTCTAGAGAACTTAGTAATTGTATATTTTTATAGCACAATTTTTATTTTCCCAAAAGCTAAAGGCAAGTGAACAATAAATTGGCGTAATAGGAGGTCGTCCTATCACTGTCACCTAAACAAGACACCTCTTTCTCTTTAGGAGTAGTACCCGAGGGGAGATGTCCCCAATGACCTGGGAGTTTGAGAAGGCTAAGGTAAGAGTACAAGAAAGTTCCACCCCTCTCATAGGTCACTCTGATAAAAGTTTCCAAAGGTTTTAATGAGATGAAGCAAAGTAATATTTAAGTGTACCTGCCCAGAACAAGACAACAAGAAAAATACTATTTGCAAGTACCATATGATGTTAGTACTTCATAAAACCATAGAATTTGATGAAAAGAACAATCTTATATAAAATTTGAAGAAACAAATGTATTTATAACAGCAATGTATATATAGCAATAGCTTCACAATTATGCCTCAATAAAGCTTCAAAAATGATGAAAAATGATAATACAAACTTGACAAAATGCTAGTAATTGTCAGAAGCAATGAATGAAATGTATAATCATCTTTAAAACTTGTTTTCAAGATGAAATTGTTGTTTTTATAGATGGTTGTAGAAATATTTTTGAACAACAACAAATTAGTTAGTCAATTAGTCTAATCTACAGTTAGCAATAGTTAGTAAAAGTCCTAAAGTAGATGGTTTAAGAGTTTTTTTAGTCAATCAATCACTTGAAAGGTATGAACTAGTGCCTTTTAGGGTAAATGGAGTCAATATTGCAGAGGAAATTCTTAGAGGGAAACAAATGATAATGGGTGAGCTAAAGGAAGAGGGAGGATGGTTGAGGTGTTAGTAACCTAAGGCCTCAATATCCAAAACCCTAGAAGGAAAAGATGCTAGGAAGTAGGTAACCCTAGGCCCTCATGATTTCCTTCTTCTTTAGGTCAAGATTGAAATAAAAGTATGAAATCCTAATGAAGAAATAGTACTTGAGTGCTACTAAGGTAGGGCTCCAGTATATCCTTCAAGGGATGTGTCTTCTAGAAAAATCAAGTAGGTGAAGAGATATAAAGGAAAGGACAATAACACGTGCTTTTATCCTAGGGTTTCACACTAGCAATTTCATAATCTTACAAATGAGCAAGTAAATACACCATAACCATTCAAAATAAAGAAGGATTTTCATATTTCTACTTACTTCATCAAGAATAATCTAGCCACAAACCCCAGTTGAAGACTTTCCACCATGAAAATGCAAAAATACACCAAGATAAGCTTCCTCCAAGAGTTGTGCACCACTTATTTCAGCCAATAAGCCTTAAAAGAGGCCGAATTTCAGACCCCACACTTGTGTGAGTGAAAGATGATGAAAAAAAAAGAGATTTTTCCCTTATTTATACAATACAAGTGACCTTTAATTACATTTTAGGTAAAAAAAGGCCGACATGGCCAGTTTACATCAAAAATCCATTTTTACATAAAATTGACAATTAAAAACCTAATTTTATCTTTTAGGGATGATTTCATGCCCCTCCTAGGGTGACGTTGGGCCCCCTCTTGGAACACTAGGACTCCAAAGTGAAATATTGGGGCTCAAAACCCCTCAGAAACTACCACACGTGCCAACCAGGATGTCCTCATGCCAAAACACCAATTGGATGATGTCAAGGCTTAGAATGATGACGTCAGGGGCCTTCAAGGGCCAAATTCATGGTGGGAGGGAAAGACCCCCTAGGTCTAGGCATTCCAAAGTGCCTCTGGTGGAATGCCCTCCCTTTTCTCTAGTGCAAGCCTCTGGTATCCCTCTGCCCCAGGTTGGGGTTTCATCATCCATCTGGTGGGATTTTAGCCCCATGGAGGTCCAATATAATCATCTCCCCATATGTACCTATGTGTCAGGCATGGTACTGTAGAAACAAAAAATATGCCCTCCATAGGCTCATAATTCATAGGGATCATAGTAAGTGTCAATCACATCTAATAATCAAGTTACCCAAACATGTGCGTCAAACCATCCTTTACCTAGACAAATGCTTGAAGACGTTATGCTATTTAAAAAGTCAGGTTTGGAGAGGGTCTCAGGATGTCCTATTGGGATAATCCTCCTCGGGTGTGGGGTATTTCCAGGTGAAGACCAATCTAGGTCATGTAAATGGATGAGATGGTGTAGGGGATGTTTGGGCAAGGGGTGCAGTGATAACAAGGAAATGTAGGTCTTACCTGTGGGTGCCTTTGTAGAGGGTGAGCTACACCTTGTCTTGGATGCAATTTTTCCTAGCCCATTCAATGCATTTTTACTCTTTGTCTTATTTTCTTTTTCTTTCAAGAGAATAGTCGGAGGACATTGCCCCAGTGTGGTGACCAATGCTGACAGTGTTACCCACAAGAATTTCATGAAGATGAGAAGGTTGGCTCATGATGAGACCCCCTTTAGTCAAATAGCCAGTGAAAACATCCTAGAAATGTCTCATAAAACCTGCCTATGTGCTTCATCATAAACCAAAATAATGATAAGTGAAGAACAAAAGTAACATGAATTAGAAAATGTATTGTATCATTGGAAATCATAAATTCTAGCTAGGTGGGAGGGAGGGAAAAAATCATGCCAATTCACACCTTTAGAAAAGTGCTCAATCCATCTCAAAAAGGGATTGTGAAAAATCAAAGGTTCGATAGACTGACTCAAAGAGTCTGAAGGTTGGCTACCTTGGATGTCTTCACAATCTAAGGTCTGGGAAGGAATCAGCAAGAACCTATGGGATGAATGGAAATTTCTTAAGGAAAGGTTGGAATATTGAGATAACACACTTCTTCTTGAGGTATTCAACCTACCCTTGAATTCTAAAAGTTAGATTTTCCTTAGAGAAAACTTAAGACAAAGGGCATGCTTCCCAACTACACCTTTAGTGACACATCAAGATAAAATAGTCAAATGGAGCTGGAAAACATTGTCATAAAGATCCTTCTTTGGGAAATAAATGTCCTCACCTTTATCAATATCCAAGCAAAATGGTGGTTGATAATCTTCTTCATGGAATAAATCCAATTTATCAAGGGAATATTCATCAAAATCCTCAAGGCATGACCGAAAATAATTAGGATAAATTAGCACCAGGTCATCCTTGGGTGTCTAAAAAAGGTTTGTAATCATATCATCTCCTTGTTTCTAAATGTCAAAACTATTAGTAACCTCATATGATAGTTGTAAAGGAAACTTTTGAAAATTAACCTCAATGTCGTAAATGGGATCCCCATCATATCCAATCACGTCCCATTTACGTTTTCCAACATGTATGAACTCATCAATATTATCAACATAGTCATCATATTTATCATAAAATGAAGGGCTTAAAACATTCAAGGGCTCCTCTAACACTTCTTCACTTTCCAAATCATAAAAAAAAAAAAGCATCATCAAACTCTTGGAAAGGAAAATAACTTATTGTATTTACCTCCTCTTGTGCAAGAACTTCGAGGATTTGGATAACTTCATTAAATGGAAAAACATGCATCATTGTTTTTCCCTCGTGACTTGTATCTACATAATAAGGAGGATCATTCGTGTCCAAAGATTCCCTTTCTTCTTCCCTCTCTGAATCATAGAATAAGGCATTATCAAAAACCTGAAAAGGAAAGTGACTAACCTCATCCTCTTCTTCTTGTGCAGAAGGAATAGGCTCGTGGATGGATTCATCATATGGAGGAGCACACGTCAATACTTCATCATCGTGTTTGATATATTCAGGCTCTCTCTCTTCAACCATGTCTTCGTCATCCTTGGTAGAGGTATGAGTAAGTTATTTCCCTTCCTCATGGGATTAGAAACCCTCATTAGGATTTTTCTCCTCAACCTCATGTTGGTTCATGACTTGTTCCCTTCCTTAAAAGATATCAAGGGAAACTAATCTCTCTAGACTAAGGGTATATAGGGTACTTTTGGGGTCATCAAATTTGGTTTCTAGAGAAAATATGTGTTTTTCCTTGGACAAAGAGATATTCTCCTCAATTTTTGTGGCCATGTAATAGGAATCATTGATTATTTTTGGCCTCTTTTTATTGAGGAGGAACCCTAAATTCACTGAGAGTGAATTGGTATAGAGATCAACGAGGTACTTGTCTCTAGGATGATGGCTTCTAGGAATCTAATATAGCAAGTTCTCAAACCTATCCTGGAATTCCCTGATAGTATCACTCTTAGTTTTTTTATATACTCGAGTCTTTTTAGTAGCATTTGGATATCGTCCAATTTAATACCCCATTTCTTGAGAAAGGTTTATTCTAGCTAGTCCATAGATGGGATGCTAGCATCAAGGAGATCGTCATACCATTTCCATGAAGAGTGGCAGAGAAAATTTTCATTTCCAAATCTTCAGCATCATTACTGATAGGGTGGAGTTGAAAGAAATCCCAAAAAATCATCCATGTGATTGTCGACTCTAACCCCATCACTACCATTGAATATAGGGAGCCATTTTTCATACCTCGTGGGTGTTTGTCAAGGGTGTCATGGAATTTTACTCATGTATAAGGGTTTGAAATTTCCTGGGTCCCATTGAGAAGCCATAGTTGGCTTTGTCATCAATGGAGTTGCCAGATAATCCTTCTAGGGATCATCAAAGAGAAAAGAGGGAAACACCCTTAATGGATTTTCCAAGCAAGCTTTGTGAAGTAAAGTCTTTGGATAAAGGCTTACCAAAAAAATGTCATTGAGGAGTATTGACTCAGTGTTCCCCGACAATGGCACCAAAATTTTATTGCGCAATTTGTACTAGCCCAAACGCCAAAGGAAAGTGAACAATAAATTGGCGTAACAAGAGGTTGTCATATCACCGTCACCTAAACAAGACACCTCTTTCTCTTTAGGAGTAGTACCCTAGGGGAGACATCCCTAGTGACCTGGGGGTTTAAGAAGGCTAAGGTAAGAGTACAAGAAAGTCCCACCCCTCTCACAGGTCACTCTGATCAAAGCTTCCAAAGGTTTTAATGAGATGAAGCAAAGTAATATTAAAGTGTACCTGCCTAGAATAAGACAACAAGAAAAATACTATTTGCAAGTACCATATGATGTTAGTGCTTCATAAAACAATACACTTTGATGAAAATAACAAGCCGATATAAAATCTGAAGAAACATAAGTATTTATAAGAGAAATGTATATATAGCAATAACTTCACAATTATGCTTCAATAAAGCTTCAAAAATGGCCAAAAATGATAATATAAACTTGACAAAATGCTAGTAATTGTCAGAAGCAATGAAGGCATTGTATAATCAGCTTTAAAACTTTCTTTTAAGATGAAATTGTTGTTTTTATAGATGGTTGTAGAAATATTTTTCAACAACAACAAATTAGTTAGTAGGTTAGTCTAATCTAGAGTTAGAAATAGTTAGTTAAGGTCTTAAAGTAGATGGTTTAAGAGTTGTTTTAGTCAATCAATCACTTGCAAGGTATGAACTAGTGCCTTTTAGGGTAAATGGAGTCAATATTACAGTGGCAGTGCTTAGAGGGAAACAAATGATAATGGTTTAGCTAAAGGAAGAGGGAGGATGGTTGAGGTGTTAGTAACCTAATGCATCAATATCCAAAACCCTAGAAGGAAAATATGCTAGGAAGTAGGTAACCCTAGGCCCTAGAAATTTCCTTCTTCTTTAGGTCAAGATTGAAATAAAAGTATGAAAGATTAATGAAGCAATAGTAATAGAGTGCTACTAAGGTAGGGCTCTATTATATCCTTCAAGGGAGGTGTCTTCTAGCGAAATCAAGTAGGTGAAGAGTTATAAAGGAAAGGACAATAACACGTGTTTTTATCCTAGGGTTCCACACTAGCAATTTCATAATCTTACAAATGAGCAAGTAAATACACAATAAACATTCAAAATAAAGAAGAATTTGTAGATTTATACTTACTTCATCAAGAATAATCTAGCCACAAACCCGAGTTGAAGACTTTCCACCATGAAAATGCAAAAATACACCAAAATAAGCTTCCTCCAAGAGTTGTACACCACTTAGTTCAGCCAATAAGCCTTAAAAGAGGCCAACTTTCAGACCTCACACTTGTGTGAGTGAAATATGATGAAAAAAAATAAGAGATGTTTCCCTTATTTATACAATACTAGTGACCTTTAACTACATTTTAGGTCAAAAAAGGCCGACATGGCCAGTTTACATAAAAAAATCCATTTTTACATAAAATTGACAATTAAAACCCTAATTTTATCTTTTAGGGATGATGTCATGCCCCTCCTAGGGTGACATTGGGCCCCCTATTGGAACGCTAGGACTCCAAAGTGAAATGAAGGGGCTTAAAACACCTCAGAAACTTCCACACGTGCCAACCAAGATGTCCTCATGCCAAAACACCAATTGGATGACGTCGAGGCTCAGAATGATGATGTCGGAGGCCTTCAAGGGCCAACGTCAGGGTGGGAGGGAAAGACCCCCCTAGGTCCAAGCCTGCCAAAGTGCCTCTGGTGGAACTTCCTCCCTTTTCTCTAGTGCAAGCCTCTGGTATCCCTCTACCCCTGATTGGGGTATCAACACCCATCTAGTGGGATTTTAGCCCCATGGAGGTTTGAGTTAATCATCTCCCCATATGTACCTATTCATCGGGAATGGTCCAACATAAACAAAAAGTATGCCCTCCATGGGCTCATAAGTCACACGGATCATATCAATTTTCAATGACATCTAATAATCAAGTTACCCAAACATGTGCATCAAACCCCCCTTTACCCAAACAAATTCTCAAAGACGTTATGCTATTTAACAAGCCATGTTTGGAGAGGGTCTCAGGATGTCCTATTATGCTAATCCTCCTCAGGCGTGGAGTGTTTCTAGGTGAAGAATAATCTAGGTCATGTAAATGGATGAGATGGTGTAGGGGATGTTTGGGAAAGGGGTGCAATGATAACAAGGAAATGTGGGTCTTACCTGTGGGTACCTCTGTAGAGGGTGAGTTGCACCTTTCCATGGATGCAATTGTTTCTTATCCCATTTAATGCATTTTTACTCTTTGTCTTATTTTCTTTTTCATTCAAGAGAATAGTTGGAGGACAATGCCTTGGTGTGGTGACCAGTGGTGACATTTTTACCCACAAGAATTTCACAGAGATGAGAATGATGGCTCATGGCGAGAGCCCCTTTCTCTTAGTTATGCCACCAAGAGCCACTACAATGTCTTGGTGACCAAATGAATAGTAGTGGTATACCACTACATGCCCATTGACCTAATAGGTTGGCTCATGATGAGACCTCCTATCCACCAACTAGGTCTTGAGTTTTATTTTATTTTAAGGCCCCTCGCCCCCCCCCCCNTCTTGCTGAGAAGAATTTTATTCCTCTTTTAGGGATCCCTAGGTGAAGAATATGAAGGTTTCATATTGGATTTTAACATTTTCCAGCTACTTTTACCCTCTAGGCCTTTAGCCCCTTCTTCCCACAAGGCAAGGTACAACCCTTACTAGCTTAGCAAACCCAATGCTTGAACCAATGTAGGGGATATATGAGAGGGAAAATAATGAAACGTGATAGGTATGGAAGGAATGGACAATGAAATTTCATAGACCAACCCATTGGAAACTCATACCTAAGGGAACCAACTTACTAGGGAACTTTGTTATCGCCCTAGGTATGGACAAGTTAAAAGGAATAATTTCTAGCAAAACGTCATGAAGAAAAAGAGAATTTGATGCACATATTCAAATGTTTTGAGAATCAGAGTGACACATACCATCATACCTGAACTCATTACCTCATGGATAAAGACCCACTGCTACTTTAGAACTAGGCTGATGGTATGGATGTTGCTATTGTTGATAGATGGGAGGCGTTGAAGAAAATATGGGACCTCCAGGGCCAAGATTAAGTCAATATGGCTCTCGGTACTTCATGTCTAGGACCTATGGGCCTCGAGACATAATATCCTTAGTTATCCCTAGGATAAGGGATAACATGTATTAAAAGAAATTCATAATGTTTTGGATGTTGGACATCTTGGTTACCAGAAAAAAAAATTGCAGCAATAAGAAGCCAATTCTTTTGGCCAGGAATGAAAACATATGTTGTTGACTACATTGCTAGATGTATGTAATGTCAAAGAGTGAAGGTTGAGCATAGACACCTAGTGAGTTTGATACAACCATTACCAATTCCATAGAAGAAATGGGAAATGGTAACCATTGATTTTATAACTGAATATCCCAGGATGACAAGAAAACATGATTCAATCATGGTAGTGGTTGATAAATTTACAAAGGCTCCTCATTTTGTTCCAGTAAAAATGACTCATACAGTAGCTAATATCACATAAATTTACATGATGGATATTCCTAGGTTGCATGGGATACCTAAGGCGATTGTTTCATACAGAGATACAAATTTTACTTCAAATTTCTGGAGGGGAATGTTTAAAGGATTTAGTACAAATCTGGACTTTAGTAGAGCATACCATCCACAGTCAAATGGGAAGACAAAGAGAGTCAACCAACTAAATGAAGACATGTTGAGAATGTATGTGATGGATAAGCCATCTAAGTGGGAAGATTACTTGCACTTGTTTGAGTTTTCATATTATAATGGATATCAAGCTTCATTGAAGATGAGCCTATTTGAATTAGGAAATTCAATAATCTAGTGAGTTGGGATAACCCGACTAATAGAGTGGTACTTGGGCCATAATTTCTCAAGAATATGGAAAACCATATGCTTAGAATTAAGCATAATTTGAAGGCAGTAGAAGATAGACAAAATATTTATGCAAATAAGATTCATAGGAAATCCAAAGAATTTAAAGTGGGGGAGCATGTTCTTTTGAAAGTGCAGCCCAAGAAGAGTTCATTGAAGTTGGGTAGTTGTACAAATCTAGCAGCCAGATTATGTGGTCCATTTGAGATATTGGACATAATACAGACAGTTTCATACATTATTGCATTGCCTACTTCCATGAATGTGCATAATGTATTCCATGTATCTTTGCTGAAAAAGTATGTACATGATCCTAACCATGTTATTGATTGGAATTTGATTTAGGTGGAGTTAAAGGGAGACTTTCAGTTCTAACCAGCGAGCATATTGGACAGAAAAGTCAAAACACTTTGGGATCGAGTTATAGAGCTAGTAAAAGTTTAGTGCACCTGCTACGATCCTGAAGATACTACTTGGGAGCATGAAGATTTCATGCAGAAAAAATACCCGTGAATTTTTGAATAATTTTGAAATTTTGACTTTTAGTTATGTATATGCACCGAGGACAGTGCAAAAATAAGGAAGAGAATGTAATACCCCATTTTTTAGTCCCCATATTAAATAATGTATTTTTTTTATTTGATGAAAGTCCAGAGTGCCTAAACAATTAAAACAGGTAAAGTGCCTAGGAAATGTAATTATTTGATTATTATCAATAATAAAATACATTGATGGCTTCTAGACGAACAAGGAAAAGAGTTATAGGGAGTTATGATTCCATGAGAGAGGGGGATTAAGGGGATAAGTATTTATATTATAATTTTTTTACCCATTATTGTTTTAATTGAGAGAATCAGTTAAATGAGATTCTTAGGGAATTCCATGTGGTTCTTGATTTGCAAGTAAATATAAAAACACCTCTTGTGGGTTATTTGGGGGTTCTTCTCTATTGTTATTGTTAGGATTTTTATATTAATGATTTTAATTACCTGAAAAAACTAAATTGTCAGACCAGGGCAAGTAAAATTAGAGATGCTACACTATATGTGTAGGTAACATTCTAATTTCTACCTAAATGTTATTCTAAAAAGAAAACATAAACTTACTCTTATAAATTGAATTCTAATGAGTATCTTAAAACTGATCATATCTTGTCTAATTAATCTAGGAAATGGAAACAATTCTAAGTTAATTAAATTTAAATGTACTTCTATTCCTAATTCAAAGAAATCATCCAATGTTATTTATTTCAATTCTACCATTAACTAAACACCTAATCATCAAAACATCTACCTTGACTATAAAAGAAACAACATTAAAAAATCTTATATTTAATCTAAACACCAAGAAATAAATCAAATTTAAGAACTCATTATCCTATGATAAATGTAATGATCATTTTTTTATTGTCTTCTACTTTAATCAAATTCCAAATTAAGTCTATTGAATGGAACAACTTGTCTAAAAAGAGTCTACAGAAACTAATTCAACAACTAAAATGTGTCACATGCTAAAAGTTTTACTGGATAGAAACTAACATTGAATCATTCTATAGTTTATCCTAATTCTAATCAAGTGAAATCTCAACAAACATAGTCTAAATTTATCCTAATAATCTAAATCTAAATCTTTCTGAGAAAGGAAACTGAAACAATATAAACATAAAATCCTCTTCGACTGATATCACTATGCTATGTCTAATCTTGCAATTTAAATTCTATCTAAATTTTCAAAAAGATGAAAATGTTCTATCAATGCATGTGCAAATCTATTCTCTACAATAATATATTATATCAATGGAAATTATCCTCAATAGAAACCTATGAAGAGCAATCTTTAATGATCTATTCTAAGTACTTAATCAAATTAAATCGTTGCTTATAAGACAATCTTTCTCTATCTCTGTTATAAATCGAAATAAATCTAATAAAATTGAAACTAATCAATGCCCTTCTTTACCCTACAGATATCAGAAGCTTCCTCAAACCAAACCACACTTGAACTACCCTAAAAACAGAGTAAATCTAAGTTTAAACTAACTTCAAATCATAATTAAACTAAAACTTGAAAACAGAGTAAATCTAAACTAAATTAAAAGAGTTAAATCAGTAATTGGATTGTTCATCAAATTCTACAAATGGCAAACAACTAATTCCAATATTCAATGATCTACAGAATAATTCCAAACTAAAAACGAACTAAATGAAAATGATTCAAGTCAGAAATTAACAAAACAATTTCAAATTAAAAACTAACACACAGAGTTTAAAACTGGAAACGAACTAACTACAATATAGAGAAAGGGAAAGTGAATTGAACATGTTGGCGGGCCACACCAAAAGGTGCAATCGCTTTAAAATGAAACCAGAGCTAAATCAAATCACTTTATGCGTAACTATATCATTCCTCATGCTCCATAATTCAGAAATTAACTCAATTCATTAACAGAAAAGATAATATAACGCACAGTTTAGGAATTGTATTATCAACAATATCACAAAACATGGTTTCTTCAACAATTTCTGACATAGAGAGAAACCAAGTTTATATAGATCCTCCCTACATCTACAATCGTGAATCCAAAAATAGACTTAGACATAGGTACATTAATTGAGGGAATCTTAGATCCGAAAATGACTCAAAGTTTGTTAAAATTAAGTTTGCAGCTTCATGACACGAAGTGTCAAGAAGCGTGAACTATGAAATAGAGATAAACATAGTAAAAACCGGTTCTATAATTCCTCTTTGAGTCATCACATTATATTCTCTTGAGATTAATTCGAGATTTGAAATATGAACTATAACATATGAATCAGAACTGGCATTCCAATCTGGCAATATGGTGCAAATCTTTGACATCTCTATTAAGTGCAAGCCGGTACTTGGTACTGATAAATCTGCTTCAAGGAAACAAGTACCTAACTCATGCAATGTTAGTATCAATATCAATTTAAAGTATTAAAATACATTAAAAATAACTTAAATATTATGAATACCTTGAATAGCTCCATTTAGGGAAAAATGATGTGAAATGTATCAAGGTAAGGCCAGAAAGGAATGATACTGGATATGGAATGGGGGTATATCTGGCATAACATAGGCAAAAATATGGTCAAAATTGGAGACTAACAGTTATTCTCTATTCACTCTTCATTCATTGCGACCCTTCATTCTTTTTCTAGGTTGGGACATGGGGGTGAATTGTTGAGGAAGAATCCATTTTTTGTTGGTTGTAGTAATTATTGGTGTATTCTATCCCTGAAATCCATGCCTGCATGTCTGAGTTGCATTAGCATGTGTTAATTTTTGTTCACAGTTGTGAGTTCTAAGAGTTCCCAGCATGGATATTCTTGACCGGATGCATTGGATCCCTGGAAGGAGGTGGACAGCCTGAGGGACTGTGTGGGAGAGAAGAGAGCTTGTGTACTTTGGATTGTTGTGTGTTGAGAAATATGTGAGAGCTTAAGTGATAACTGGTTTGGGAAGATGAGTGACACCCTAGCACTGTCCTTATGGATTTATAACCCTAGCTCAGTGGTGACATTGTTGTTGAGACTTGGAACATTAGCGTCTATGGTTGGGTGGAACATCCTTGGTCTGCATCCAATTGGTGATTCATTTTATTAAAGATAAGTACTCTCTATCATGTTTTCCAATACTTGTATATTTATTTATGTGGTGTATTACTTATTATCTCTGAGATCCATGTTTATATTATGAATGCTTGTTAGTGTTGGATTACCAAGAGGGGGGGGGGGGGGGGGG
>ML789181.1:667277-704417 GCA_009831015.1 Picea engelmannii
CATTAAAATTATTATTGAAACAATTTATTTTGTATTCACTTTGAATTATAATACACTCATCACTTCACTTTATTATTTACCTTTTAAAATCTCTTAAACCACTTTGATTACTTTGACCTTTTGGGGCTTCTAGATGACATATGGGTCCTCCAACTTCGTAAGGCCATAACTCTCAAACCGTGAGGAGTTATGTGACGTTCTACATACCACCAGAAATGGAAAGACATGTAATATCCATATAGAATAGTATTATCTAAAAATATATCATAACTCATACTGTTACCCATCAAACAAACTTGGGTCCATTACCGAAACCTGGGGTCTCCAACTTCTCATGGCCATAACTCTCTAACTGTGAGGAATTATGTGACGTTCCACATACCACCAGAAATGACATGAAAATAAATATCCATCTAGGATATTTTCCCTGACAAATTCACTTTCCTTCATCTCATTATTCCACAATTAAGCATGGGTTCTCTTACTCCACAAAGCGTCTTCCTGTGAGGGCTTTCACCATAAGGGGACCACTTTGGAGTTCATCCATATTTACTTTTTATCAACCATGAAAAAAAAATAATGAGTCATATTTACATCAAACACTATTGGGTCCATTACCCAAACCTTTGTGCTATGGGTCTTTCTTCAAGGGTTGACATCAATGACAACCAACCTTAATCAACAGTTAGATATGGTTGTGCATGGAAAGATAAATTTTGTTTAAGAATTCAAATTGATTCTTGTTAAATAGAAGTTTTGTTATCTTATCTCCTACATGCGTTCTTGAAGTAATTTTATTACCAGAGATCGATTTTAAGACTTGAGATGAGTCTTATTATTTTTTGTATCTGTCCTATGGGAGGTTGGGTTCATTAGAGTGTCGTTTCAAATGTTTGTTGGAGAGCATCCTTGGAGTAGCGTGGCATATCTCGGTGGTTGGGTATGTTATAGGGAACACATCCTTGGTTGTGATAGGTGCGTGGGGAATGAGGGATTGTAGGATAGATGCAGAAGGGGCACCTTGGAATGAGTAATTCTGTTGAGAATGAGACCTTAGTCTGTCACTAGGAACCATTTTTCCCTCGTGGAGTTAAGCCCCAGCTCAGGGGTGACCTGTTGCTGAAATATTATGAACAAAAGAGTCTATGGTTAGGAGGAAAGTTTTATTTTTGCACGCATTTGGTGACTTTCATAAAAGATAAGTGTTCTTTATGAGCTTCTCTCATTTATTGTGTTCTTATTTATCTATGTTTGATATGGTATAATTCTTGTATCTTGTCGCATATAAGTAATTGTTGTTATTTTGTATTATGTTGCTTGCACATGTAAGTATGGTTCTTATATCTTATATATGTAGACGTGCTTGAGTGTGATAGTTGTTGACAATTTTTCATGTTAATTTATTCTTTGATATTGGTCATGAGTCTTTGAGGAAAATATTGAATGGTCATGTCCATAGGAGACTATAACTCATGTGTGTATAGGGAAATAGACCACGTGCACAAGAAAAGTTAGAATTGTTGTGTGACACAAGGATGGTTGCACGCACAATAGTGTTGTGTGATCAGTATGATGGTGCAAGTAATTGTTTTAGTTACTTGCGCTGCATAAAGTTGTATTAAAAGGAGAAAGTTGGCATGGTGCGACTCAACTTGAGGTTGAACGCACTACTTCAAGTTATACTATGTAGAATAGTGTTTAGTATAGAATCTTCATAGTGGATTTTCGAAATAGCATGGTTCAGTAGTATGTCAGGTGATGTTACATATTTTTTTAGAGCGAAAAAAGTTGATATTGTGTGTTGTGGCCTAGCTTGGGAGGTTGGGGACATAACATTCTAGTATCAGAGCTATTGGTTCAACATTGGACTTGTATGGTCCAGAGGTCAACAAGAAGCATCAAAGCTCCAGTTTCAACACTAAGCTTGCATGAGTTGAGTTATACTTAAGGAAAAATTAAAAATGGTAAGTGGTCGAATTTGGAATTTCAACGTGGCCATGGTGCACATTAAGTAAGAATGCATAGATGTGCACACAAGATTTTGGACATTGCAGAGTGTGACACCGGAACTACCCAGTAAACAATGGTGCATGGGTGTGTGCATTAAAGGTTTGGCATAGTGCAGAACAAATTTGTGGTGCATGCGCAATACTAATATGTGGTGTACATGTTGAACTGGAGATCATGCATTATCATGTGTTGAATACTAGTGCATGCATGGGCTTTAGAAGGAAGGATTCTAACAAAATGGTGCATAGTTTCATGAATTTGTCTAAAAAAAATTGTTATCTACACATTTTGCAGAATTATCAGCGATTAGAGTAGAACATAATTAGTGCATAAGGTCAAAATCATGGAAGATGCGCAGAGGACTTATAGTCCTGATGATGAATTAAGGAATTTGTATGTTGGTTTGGGTGATGATCGTATAGAATCCAAGGAGGAGTGCATGAACTTGGTAGGAACCATAAAAGGACTACAAAAAGATGTCCAAATCTATGAAGATGATAATGAAAGTCTCATGAGAGCCAAGGAGAAGCAAGATGACTTCCTTTTCAAGTTGATGCAAAGCTTGGACATAATAGAAAAGGAAATGGATAAGGAGACAGAGTCAAGTAGGTTAAGAACTTGCATGTCTCATGATGAGAAAAGAAGAGAAGAAAAAAGTGTTGGTAGGCATCGAACTAACTCACCAAATCATTTGTTAGGAAAACACACAATAGTTTGAATGCATATCATATCCTGAAGCATAAGAGAGGGATTGGGGAGGATGAGTTATAGGGAGAAATGAATAAGATCAAGCCTCCTACCTTTGAAAATGAGCACAAGAAGCATGGAGATGCAGAGACTTGGTTACTAGGTATGAGGAAGTACTTCCAGCTGCATAATTATTCTACGCAGGCAAAAGGAAGAATTGTTATATATTAGCTAAAAGAAAAATCATCAATCTGGTGGGATCAATTTGTGCAAGCGCAACACATTGATGAGAACAAAGTTACTAGGAGGGAGTTCAAGAGGTATTTCCAAAATAAATACTTAACCAAGCAGTACTATGAAAAGAAAATGAAAGATTTCTTTGAATTCAAGCTTGGGAGTATGATTATAGATGAGTATGAAAGAGATTCTTAGAGTTGTTGAAATATGTTGGACTCATCAAGGATGAGAAAGTTAAAATTTAGAGGTACTTGAGTGTGCTACCATTGGTTATCAGTGATAAGATACATTATGATGATCCTAATACATTGGAGGAAACCATAAGGCACACTAAATGTCTTTATGAGTAGAAAAGGGGAAGGCTGACTTTCCAAAAGGATTGGTAAAATAAGATGAAAAGCAAGGTGGATCAAAGGAAGAAGGGGGCTAAGCCACCATTTTTCAAAAATACTGCACAAGGACATCCAAATCTCTAGGAGCCCAAAATGTCAAAGACAATGGGGAAAAATCCATGGCAACAATCTATTCAATGTTGGAATTGTGGCAGAGATCATATGCACAGAGATTTCCCTCAAAGAGGTGATAAATTGAGTATTTTGTAGAGTGTACATCAATTTGAGATAGTTGAAGACATGGGAAGAAATTTGCCAAGGATTTACACAACCATGGATAACAAGCAAGCTTAGTTTTAGTCGCACATGATCAAGGTGGAAGGTGATATTAATGACCAACCCATTTCTATTTTAATTGACGTGAGATCTAGTCATATTTATCTAGATCCTAATATGGTGGAAAGGTTCCAATTTTCAAGGAGAAATATTGGAAAATCTTAGTTAGTGCAGTTAGATACAAACGAAAAAAGGAAAATTAATGAAATGGTTAAGGCATGTCCAATGTAGATGAACGTGACTGTGCACAAAGGTTGATTTGAATATCATACCTTTGGATTTGTATGATTTCCTCATTGGTATGTATTGGTTGGATGAGAACCATGTTGTCATGGATTGTTACAATAAGGCATTCACTTGTTTGGATGAGGAAGGAAAATTAAGAATAGTTCAATGAATTCCAAGGGTTGTAACTATCTGAGAAGTTTCATCATTGCAATTGAAGAAAAGCTTCAGGAAAGGATGTCAAGTGTTTACAGTGCACATGGAAGAGACACCTAAGGATAGAGTGCCAAGTATTGAATATTGCACAGTACTAAAAGAGTATGAGGATGTCTTTAAAAAGATATAGGTATTTCCTCCAAAGAGAGATATTGATTTCTCTATATATCTATTGCCAAGAGTAGCACCTGTATCCAAGACTCCTTATAGGATGAGTACACCAGAATTGAAGGAGTTGCGTATTCAACTTGAATATATTTTAAACACGGGGTATATACACCCAAGTGTGTCTCCTTTAGGTGCCTCATTATTGTTCATGAAGAAGAAGGATATTACGTTGATACTTTGTATCGAATTAAGTAAGTTGAACAAGGTAACAATAAAGAACAAGTATCCTTTTCCAAGGATAGATGACCTCTTTGATCAACTGCGGGGCACCCAAATATTTTCTAAGATTGATATCAGATCTAGATATCACAAAATGAGAATTAAGGAAGAGGACATAGACAAGATTGTTTTCAGAATGAGATACATCCATTATGATTTTAAAGTGGTGACATTTGGGTTCTCAAATGCACCAGTTGCCTTCATGTGTTTGATGAATGGAGCTTTCAGAAGTTATTTAGATAATGTTTTAATTGTAATTCTATATGAAATACTTATTTACTCAAAGTATGAAGAGGAGCATGAGAAGCACTTGAGAATGATACTGCAAGTATTAAGGGAGCATCAACTTTATGCAAACTTGAGCAACTACTCATTTTATCAACAACGGATTCATTATTTGGGACATATTATTTCTAAGGAAGGAATAGTTGTGGATCCAAAAAATATAAAAGCCATTGAGGAATGGCCGACACCAAGAAATGTCGCAGAGGTAAGGTCCTTTATGGGACTTGTGGGTTATTACAAAAGGATTATTGAAGGCTTCTCATAGATTTTTCATCCAATTACATATTTTCAAAATAAAGGTGTGTGTTTTGAATGGACTCTAGATTGTGTAAGGTGTTTTCAACACTTGAAGAGTTTGTTAACAAGTGTCCAAATTTTGAGAATTGTTTATCCTAATACAGACTTCGTCATGTGCATGGATGCATTAAAGGAAGGGCTTGGTGGATTCCTTAGTATGAATGGGCATGTGGTATGCTATGAATTAAGAAAGTTAAAAAGGAATGAAATTATATATGCCACTCATGACTTGGAATCGACAGCCATAGTGCATGCCTTGAAGATGTGGCTGAATTATCTTATGGGTAAAATATTTGAGTTGAGGACATACCATATTGTTCTGAAGTATCTATTTGGAAGGCCAAGTTTAAATTCCAGACAGAGTGGGTGGTTATAATTCCTCAGTGAGTATGACTTTGACATAAATCATATCAGAGGAAAAGAGAACAAGGTGGTTGATGGACTCAGTAGGAGGGTGCATGAGATGCATGATACATCTGTTAGCATGTACAAATCTGATTTATGTGATATAATTTCAGAAGTTTCCAAATCATATCAGTGTTATGTGGACAAAAGGTGACTTTACAATACGATATGTTGCAGTAGAAATTTGAATTTTATGAGCTAAGAGAGGATGGGATCCTCATGTATAGGCACAAATTCTATGTGTCAAATGATCATAAGTTGAAAAGTATGTCGTTGTTAAAAATGCATAAGGTTCCTTATGTTGGACATTCAGGTTACCGAAAGACAATTGTCGTAGACAAGAAGCAATGCTTTTGGCTAGGTATGAAAAGGGAATTTATTGATTTTATTGCTATATGTCTTGAATGTCAGAAGGTCAAGGTTGATCACAAACATCCAGTTGGTTTTCTACAACATTTTCGCATTCCTAAGTGGAAGTGGGAAGTTGTAACCATGTATTTTATAACTAAGCTACCTAGGATTTCTAATAAACATGATTCTATTATGCTAGTGGTGGAAAATCTTACTAAAGATGCCCATTTTATTCCAGTGAAGTTGAAGCACAAGGCAACGGAAATTATTGAGATATACATGAGAGAAATTTCTAATTTTCATTTTGTACCTAAGACAATTGTGTTTGACAAAGATTCCCAGTTCACCTCGAACTTTTGCAAAAGTCTACTCAAAGGATTTGGGACAAATATAAATTTCAACACAGTCTATCACCCTGAGATAGATGAACATACATAGAGGGTAAATCGGGTGATTAAAGATATGTTGAGGATGTATGTGATGGATAATCCATGAAAATTGGAAGACTACATTCACTCTTGGATTAATGAGAGGGGGGGTGAATCAATAATATAGATTTTTAATCCTTCTAACCACAGTATGTAAGTGTTAATTATATTTATGATCAATATACCATTATCATTCAAAAGGTGCAGAGTAAATAAACCATGAACAATGAGAAATCACACACATACACCATACACCAATATTTTTATGTGGAAACCCAATGTAGGATAAAATCTTGGTAATTGTTTTCTTATTTGTATTTAAGAATTACATTCATTGGAAGAATCAACTTCCTTTGTTCTCCAAGTGCAATGGGAAGGAGGCTCTGACCCCCTATATTTTAAGGCTGCAACTTGAGGAAATCTCCAATTCCCCAATTCTCTGGATACAACCAAAAGGAGGATACAACCCCCTATGTTCTCTGACTACAACTATAAGGTGGCTACAACCACCTATCCTCGAACCCTCTGACTGCCCTGAAATATAAGTGAAATGAAGAAACCACTGTCAGAATGTCACTATAAGATATACCACTATAAACATGTATCAATATGTCCCAACAACATGTAACCAACTTGTACCAATAGCCTATGATCAACCTATACCTCTAACCTTCCTATACCAACAAAAACCAACAAGTATGTGACCCATATGTGCTACAACTTGCGTATGTATGTGATCTTTCTATACTGCAGCCTGTGAATGTACGTGACCTATCTATACTACAGTCTGTGTACGCCTTCTGAAAACTAGGGTTTTCACCTTCTTGAAAAACTCTGATCCTTTTTTTCCTCTGTCATATAAACCTGTAACCCGACACTGTGTCCAAACTATAGTTGTTCCCTATGCATACATCCTCATACATATCCCTTAACCAAGTGCATATATATCTCTCTAGTCATGTTCCATACATGTGTGTATAATCATGAACAAGTGTAATAACACTCACATGGACTAGACATCAAACCCTCATTGATATACAACCTCACACTACATCAACAACTTCACAACCATGTACCACAAAAACCCTTAACCATGTCCCAAGAAATACAAGATGTGCCTCAACACTAACAAGATGTACCAATGATAGATATCAAATATACCAGCACTACATTTCTATAGATATGGCTTATACAATAAGTTTCATATAGCCAATAGCCTCTCTAGGGAAAATCCTCAAACCCCATAACCATTTCTCATGTAGAAAAAAAAAATCCAACTACACATAGAAATAAGACATACCTTTTGAACCTGTAGATAGATTTGTTGTACCTAATCACTATAGACCTTCTTGGGAGCTTGCTTTCAGACTCTAGAGACCTGGCATCTTCATCTCCTCAACTTTTCATGGATTTTCCCAACTGTATGTGCCCTATTATATTGACAACCCACAACCCGTGTACGTACGCGCCCTTATCCATTGTAGCCCATGTACACCTCAAAAAATAGGGCTTTTTCAATATTTTATGCAATTCTGAAACTTTCATTGTCAACCCTTCGTGCTACCTCATACTTGCGTAACTTAATATGTATCAATAAGTACCTGCAATAAACCTTCCACAATAATATATATTCAATGTGTTAAATAGGTGCTAATAGCAGATCCTTTATCTCTTATTTATACTTCCATGTATCTTCCTCAAGGGGTTACCTTCTAGCCAACTTAACCCAATTTCATTCTTTTAGGGATAACCCATTTCTAACCACTTGTCCACTTATAACCACTTTATCCACAAATAGTAAACTTTGCACTTCTAGTTGCAACTAATTTATTTTTAATTCTTTTCTTATTGCAACAACTTAATCCATGATTAGCTCCTAGTTTCACCCACTTGACAAGTCAATGTCTTCTAGGAGCTTCTATAATAATTTAACTTCTTTGACCTTATAGATAACTCATGAGGGTTCTCCAACTTCACAAGGCCATAACTCTCTAACTGTGAGGAGTTATGTGGCGTTCCACATATCACTGTAAATGGAATGATATGTACTATCAATATATAATAGTCTTACCTACAAATATATTAATATGCATACCATTATATATCAAACAAACTAAAGTCCCTTAGCCATATTGTTGGGGCTACTGGAATTTGGAACCGGAATTGCTTTAAGGGTTGACATCAATGACAACCAACCCAATTAATCAACAATATCCCCCTTTGGCATTGATGGAAACACTCTGACGCAACACTAAATTCATATTTCTCATGCTCCCCCTGGAAACATGCCTTTTTTGTCTCTCTCCAAACATCCAAATGATCCAGGTGGATATTGGTGGCCACCCACCTTTTCCAACTAGATCCTCTTGATAGTTTTTAGTTCAACATGTTATTTTGTACTTATTTTTAATTGTGGGTTCTAAACTTCAAGGGCTATCTGAATCCCTACACATATTCGAGGTGGAGACCAGTGGCTTCCCACCTAATCCAACTTGCTTATTTTGGAGTTTTTCATGTTAGCACATCTTTATGTACTTCTAGGGCCATTTTGGGGCCCTAAATAGTGTTTTTTTGGCTTACCATAGGAAAAATGTATATGGATTCAGATTTTGACGACGTAATGTGTAGTTCTCAAGAATACCTTTATAATGAGCTATCATGCGCCTAAAATGGAGGTCGTATGCAAAAGTTACGACCCCAGGAAGTTGAGGTACCAACTTCACCATCGTGGCCCACATAACTTTTGGCTTTTCATCTCCTAGGGTTAGGTTTTTGGATGTCTAGGGTTTTTTCCTTCGTGAGTAATGTTAAAAGGGCCTTTGGAGCCTCATTGTAATCATTATGCTCAGACGGATGCACGTAACAACCACATCTCTTCTCATAGCTAGCTACCACCATTCAAGCAAGTTGTTTTCAATTCTGTAGTTTTACAGTTTCAACCTATTCAATAGAAGTTATTGTTCACTGGATATCTATTTTTGTTATCCGTATATCTATATTATTGTATTCAGTCTGTTATTCCTTTTGTTCTGCTCATAAATCTAGATTAGTGGTATCAGAATGGTCTTCTTTTCATTTATTTTTCTGTGTGCATGTCCTCGACAAGATATGGGTACAAAAAGCTGGGAATCGAACCATTCGATCCTTTTCAATATCAGTCACATCGAACCTGACAAAAAACCATGGGGGAAGAGAAGAAATATGATGGAGTAGGAGATCCTTTTAAAATGTTTCTCAAGGAATCCCTTGCATGACAAAGGAATGAAATGATGGAAAACTTTACACAGATCCTTTGATGGCTTCCCACAGGAGACACATATTCATCAAGAGGCCATACAACCCCCTTCAAGGTACAAGTAAATTTTGATATTCCATTATTTGAAGGATTGATAGATGTGGATGTTGTAGATAAATGGTTGAATCTACTCGAAGGGTATTTTTCGATCCACAATTTTTCTGATAGGGAAAAGATTACTTTTTCACTCCTCAAGGGCATCCCCCATGTTAAGGACTGGTGGGATAATTACTTTGATCAAAGGGCCATAGAGGAATCTACAATATTTGTTGTCTCCCCCACATGGGATTCCTTCAAGGATGTCATTATAGAAAATTACTACCCTGTTGGAAGTTATGAGGGCCAATACACAAGATGGACCACGCTATGTTAGGAAAGGGACCAGACAACACCATATTTCACTAATATTTTCCATACCCTGAGCACCAAATTGGGTATCAAATACTCTGAACAACATATGGTGCTCAAATACCATGGTTTTCTACATAGATACATTAAAAAAAAATGGAGTTTCTGGACATAGCATCATTAGGTGTGGCATATAGTTATGTTATCAACATCAAATAGAACTTTAAGAAGAAGAGGTGAGAGTTTGGATCTGCAAAATCCTCACATCCAAAGCGAGGAAAATGCATCCACAACCCACAAAACAAGGGACAGGTAAAATATGGTCACTCTCAGGACAACCAATCCAAGCCACAATCTAAGAACGGTTATGAGAAGTCCAAGAAGGACATCAGAAATGGTGTGAATACCATAAAATCCCTTAGTACAACAAAGAAGAATGTCTCTCCAAGTAGTCACTGGTGGTTGAGTTGAAATATTTCGATTCAAAGGTAGATTCTAACTCTGAATCAAATCTAAAAATTGGGAAGCAGATCATTGATTTCGAACCTAGTGTCATTGTTGCTACCACCAAATTCCAACTAGGTGAACCATAAGAACCAGAGGAAGGGGAACGCCTCTTTCACTCACAAATGTGGGTAAAGGGGACTCCGTTGCATTTCATTTTCGATAGAGGCATTCATAAGAACCTAATTTCAGAAAAGGTCATCAAATGGTTGGACCTAATGATAACACCACACCCACAGCCCTACACCATCTATTGGCTTCGCCAAGGATGATATCTTCACATCATTCAACAATGTCATCTGCCTTACAGCATCAAGTCCTTCAAAGATGAGGTATTGTGTGATATTTCTTCCCTTGAAGTTTACAATGTTCTTTTCAGCTAGGCATGTTTTTGGAAGCGACATGTTGTGTGTAAGTCTAGACCCCACACTATTATTATTAATTTTGGTATAAAATTGTACAGGATACCAGAGGTAGCATCTCCTATCATTATTTATTTAATATATTTTAAGAAATGCAATAAGGTCATTTCACATACCAGGAATTTCGTCTTCTTTGTGATTTGTGCTTGTAGTAAGAAAAAGGCCGTCACCACATCTATGACCTCCACACATAGCCTCTCTTTGCAGTAGAATAAAGTGGACGTGATCATGGAAGAGTACAGAGACATATTCTCCTCACCCACCGGGGTACCGATGCACTGCCAAGTCAAGCATCCAATTGATCTAACTCCTGGTGCACCACTATCTAATGGACCAGTCTATCATCACTCACTAATGAAAAATGACGAAATCAAGCACCAGATCCAAGAGCTTCTTCAAAAGGGTCAAATCTAACATAGTTCCTCCCCTTGTGGAAGCCCGATTGTGTTGGTGTAGAAGAAATATGGGACCTGGTTGCTCTGAATTGATTACAAAGAATTAAACAAAATCATAGTCAAGAACCGGTACCCAATTCCCAGGATTCATGACCTTCTTGACCAACTAAAGGGGGAAAAGTTATTCAACAATATTGACCTAAATTTTGGCTACCACCAGGTTCCCATTGAACCAACTAATGTATGGAAGACAATTTTCAAATCTAAAGAAGGTATCTTTGAATGGCTAGTCATACCCTTTGTCTTAACAAATGCACCAACAACTTTCATGAGATTGATGGATGATGTATTGAGACTCTTCACCAACTCTTTTTTGGTGGTATATCTGGATGACATCCTCATCTTCAGAAAAGATGGAGAGAATAACATGCAGCATATATAACAGGTTTTGGGCACTCTTTGGTAGCACAATCTATATGGAAAAAATGCTCATTTCGCATGAACGGGGTCCAATAATTGGGCTACATTGTTGATGAGCATGGGGTACATGTAGATCTAGCTAAGATCCAATTCATTCATAACTGGCCAGCCCCGACCACACTAACTAAGATTCATATCTTCTTGGGACTTTCCAACTTCTACCGAAGGTTCATGTTGGGATTCTCCCATATTGCATGGACCCTCATCCAAGTAACCAACAGAAATGACAAGGAAACGTTTGCATTGGGGCAGGCACAACAACAAGCATCTAATGATATGAAGCATCGATTGTGATCAACTCTAGTAATCTCCTTACCTGATCTGCAACAATCATTCGAGATTGAGACTGATGCCTATCACTATGTTGTAGTCACAATCCTCACTCAACATGGTCATCCAGTAACATACCATAGTGAGACACTCTTAGATACTATATACAAATACCCCACTTATGACAAAGACATGTATTCCATTGTGCAAGCCTACCGTCAATGGAAGCAATACATTATGGGAAAGGAGATAATCATCCACACTGATCAAAAGCCTCTGCAGTTCATACAGAAATATGGGAAGGTGTAGAATGATCACCATGAAAAGTGGTCCACATACTTACAACAATTCCATTTCAACATCAAGTATAATACAAGGAGCACAAATCATGTCGTTGACTGCCTCAGTTGCCCTCTCATTGTTGCACTCACCACAATGCTCCATTCCTGTGGGCATGAGGCATCTAAGTGGCCCCAACTTTATCAACGTGACCCTGACTTCGCCACCATCTATCAGCTCTTGGGTACAGGAGTGAATGTCATTGATTTTCAAGTCTAGGATGGAATTTTTCATTTCCAATTTCACTTAATACATATATGTTGCTTGAAGTTATTTCAGCTATTGCAACTAATTTGCATGAACCTTCTTTTCTTATCTCGCACTTCTATGAATTGAACATAAGTTTGTGACCTTGGTCACACATATGAATTACACTTAGAAGATTATGTTTCATATCTTCCACTAGTAGAACATTTTCTTCATTGGTATTATTGTTTCCAATTCTGACCGTGCCCTTTCCAATGATTTTAGCTTAGTCATTGTTTCCAAAGGAGATTGATCCATATCTTTCCTTTATCAAGGTTAGAAACTTGTCCTCATCACCTGTCATGTTCTTTGACAAGCCATTGTCAATATACCAACCATGTTTCTTATGTTTATCTTGTAGAGAGAGTGTTCATTCTTCATTGTTATACTGATTCTTCTTTCTTATCCATATTCTCTGTTGAGGTTCCTCTCTGTGAATATTGTTATTATGTTTTGATACTCTAGGAGGGATTGCCATTATATAATCTTTGGCCATGTGTCCAAAGTTGTTTCACTTGTAGAATTCCACTTCAATGCTCAAGGATTGAAACCTATTGTAGCTTCTTCTCTGTCTTTCACCAGGCCTTCTTGGATAACCATTTTGTTCTTGACTTTCAAAGTTGTTTTGGTTTCTGCTATTTTCCCTGCAATTTAAAGCTTTATGTCCAAATTATTGCATACATAACATACACCAAAAATATAGTTTGATACATGAAAATTGAAGATCTTATGAAAGAAGTTACTCTTTTGAATCCTTCTTCTTATTGAGGCATGTGTGTTTCTTACTGTCACTAATTCTGAAATCTAAATCTTTTAGCTGGAGGAGTGTCCCTATGATCTTCCTTGTAAAAATTCTTGTCTCCTCTTATTGTCTCTACATAGCTTCTTCAATGTGTTTCTTGATTTGTTTATTTGGATATTGATCCCTTTTCTGTTTGATTGTATCCAAGTCTGGACTTGTCATGATTTGGTCTCTGACTGTTAATAATGTTATCCAAAACTTTAGAAATATTCTGCATGTTTTTCTTTTGAAGATCTTTTCTCAATGTGACAATCTCTACTTCCAAATTTCCAATGGTCCTGTCTCTTTCTTATAACCGTTCCTTGAGTGCCTCTTCAATTATTTTGTCTTCTTCAACTTGAATTTTTCACATAGTGATCATCTTCTCTAGTTATTCACAGTTGGAATTTTGTGTTTCCTCTTTTCTTTTTAGTTCTACCTGTAGTGATTTTTTTTTCTTCTTTTCCCTTATTATAACATCTATAACACTCAACAATTCTTCTACGTAGTCAACTTCTGCCTCTTCATATTCTTCTTTGGTGTCTTCTTTATCAAAGTCTTCTACTGCCATGAATAGAACCCTTTTTGTCTCACTTTCACTGACTTCATCTTTGTCTGATGAGGAGCTCTCTTCTTTGGTGCATAAACTTTTCTTGAAGACTTTCTTTTTTGTTATTTTTCCTTTGTATATTTGTTATCTATTTGAATCATCTACTTGATTTATTTTCTTTTTATTATGATGACATTTGTTAGCAAAATGACCAATACCATCACAATTAAAACAAATCAATGGAATCTTACCTCTATATCTGTTGCCGGTTCCCTTTTTCAATATTCTGACGAAGTTGGCTACTTCTTCATCGTCTTTTGAGATTTCACTGCTACTACTATCTTATTTTTCCTTTTCCTTTCCCTTTTTATTTGAATTTTTGGATGCCTTGAATGTTTCTTCTTTTGTAACTAGATTCTCCTATTCAGTTCTCATTGCATAGGCTGTGAAAATTCCATGTAGTTCATCCATGCTTATTGAACCTAGATCCATTCATTCTTCTAGTACTAGTACTTTAGGATCAAATATCATTGGAAGAGATCTTAGTACCTTTTGAACAATTATATATTCATCAACTTCTTCTCCCAATCCTCTGATTGCATTCACTACTTCATCAACTCATAAGAAGTAAGTTGTAATATTATCATCTTCCTTCATCTTCAGTTGTTCAAATTGACCTCTATAAGTTTGAAGCTTTATTTCCTTGACTTTTGCATCTCCTTCATAAATATTTTGAATTTTTTCCCAAATCTTGTTTGTGGAGTTGCAATGCATAAATTTTCCATATACTGAATGAACAAGACCATTAAGAAGTGAATTTTTAGCTCTTGAATTATTTAGACTGAGTTTCCTTCCATTGTCATTTGTTGGCAGAACTATTGGTTCTTTATATCCATCTACAATTGATTTCCAAACCTCAAATCCATGCGCTTGTACATATGTTTTCATTCTTCTTCTCCAGAATGCATAGTTTTGTCCATTAAATTGTGGTATTCCATTTTTATACATATTGTTCCTCTCTATGATCTACCTTTCAGTGGATAAACTGACTTCTGAATGAATCTTCTCTGATACCAATTGTTGGATTACTAAGAAGGGGGGTGAATCAGTAATAGAGATTTTTAATTCTTTTAACCACAGTATGTAAGTGTTATTTATCTTTATGATCAATATATCATTATCATTCAACAAGTGCAGAGTAAATAAACCATGAACAATGAGCAATCAGACACATACATAGTACACCAGTATTTTTACGTGGAAATTCAATGCGGGAGAAAACCACATAATGCTTTTTATTATATGTATTTAAGAATTACATTCATTGGAAGCACCAACTTTCTTTTGTTCTCTAGCTGCAACTGGAAGGAGGTTCTGACCCCCTATATTTTAAGGCTACAACATGAGCGAACTGACTCCCCAATTCTTTGGCTACAACCCCCTATGTTCTCTGGCTACCACTGAAAGGTGGATACAACTACCTATCCTTGTCCCGTCTTGTCACCCTGAAATATAAGTGAAATGATGAAACCACTGCTACACTATCACTATGAGATATATTATTGTAAACCTATACCAATATGTCCCAACAACCTGTAACCAACTTGTAACAATATCTTGTGATCAACCTATACAAGTAATCTTCCTGTACCAAAAAAAACAAAACAGGTACGCAACTTGTATGTCTTGCAACTCGCGTATATACATGACCTATCTATATTACAGCCTCCATATGTGTGTATACTGACTATACTGTGGCATGTGCATACCTTCTAAAAACTAGGGTTTTCACCTTCCTGAAAAACTTTGACCCTGTGTTGCCTCTGTCACATAAACCTTCAACCTGACATTGTGTCCAAACTGTAGTTGTGCCCTATGCATACATCCTCATGCATATCCCTTAACCAAGTGCATCTATATCTCTCTAGTAATGTGCCATACATGTGTGTATAATCATGAACAAGTGTAATAAACCTCACATGGACTAGACATCAAACCCTCACTGATATATATCCTCACACTACATCAACAAATTCACAACCACTTCACAACTACAAGTTCTCAACCATGTACCACATAATCCCGTAACCACATGTCAAGAAATAAAAGATGTGCCTCAACACTAATAAGATGTAACAATGATAGATATCAAATATACCACCACTGTATTTATGTAGATCTGGCTTATACAATAAGTTCCATACAACCAATATCCTCTCTAGGGAAAATCCTCAAACCCCATAACCATTTCTCATGTAGAATACAAAATCCAAATACACATAGAAATAAGAAATACCTTTTGAACCTATAGATAGATTTGTTGTACTTGGTCATTGTAGAACTTCATGGAAGCTTTCTTTCAGACTCTAGAGACCTGGCATCTTCATCTCCTCAATTTTTCATGGATTTTCCCAACTATATGCACCTTGTTATACTGCCATCCGATGTATGTACATTCCCTTCTCCACTACAACCTGCGTACACCTAAAAAACTAGGGTTTTTTTAGTATTTTATGCAATTCTAAAAATTTCATCATCAACTCTTTGTGCTACCTCAAACCTGCGTAACTTCATATGTATCAATAAGTACTTGCATAAACCTTACACAATAATAGATATTCAATGTGATCAATAGGTGCTAATAGCATAGCCTTGCTCTCTTATTTATACTTCCATGTAGCTTCCTCAAGGGGTTACCTTCTAACCAACTTAACCCAATTTCCTTCTTTTAGGGCTAACCCATTTCTAACCACTTTATCCACAAATAGTAAACTCTCCACTTCTAGTTGCAACTAATTTATTTTTAATTATTTTCTTATCACAACAAATTAACCCATGATGAACTCCTAGTTTCACCCACTTGACTATTCAACTTCTTATAGGAGCTTGTAGAATAATTTAACTTTGTTGACCTTCTAGATAACTCATGAGGGTTCTCCAACTTCACAAGGACATAACTCTCTAACCGTGAGGAGTTATGTGATGTTCCACACATCACCAAAAATAGAATGATAGGTACTATCCATCTAGAATAGTCTTACCTACAAATATATTAATATCCATACTATTATACATCAAACAAACTGAAGTCCCTTAACCATATTGTTGGGGTTACCGAAATTGGCTACCAGAATTGCTTCAAGGGTTGGCATCAATGAAAACCAACCCAATTAATCAAAATTCACTTGGTAGAGTTTACTTACAACAATGTGTATGAAGAATCTTTAATTATGAGCCCATTTGAGGCGCTTTATGGCAGAAAGTGCAACACACTAGTTAGTTGGGACAACCCAACAGACCATGTAGTGGTTGGGCCAGATCTGCTCCCGAAAATGGAAGAGAAGATGATAAATATAAGGCAAAATTTAAATGCTTCCTAATATAGAAAGAAGAGCTATGCAAATAAATACATAACTCATAAAGAGTTTAAAGTGGGTGACCATGTGTTCTTAAAAGTGAAATCCAAACGTAGTTCCTTGAAGTTGGGGAATTTTTCTAAGTTGGAAGCACGCTACTATGGGCCATTTGAAATACTAGAGAGATGGTCCTATCACTTATATGGTTACATTTCCTGCATCCTTGTGTATTCATAATTTTTTCCATGTTTCATTGCTTAAAAATTGTGTATCTGATGTTAATCATATTATTGATTGAAATTTGATTCAAGTGGAGGCAGAAGGTGATTTTCAAGTGCGGTCAGTTTTCATATCGGATACGAAAATTAAACACCTTTGGAATCGATTCATGGAGCTGGTAAAGGCCCAATGGACCTAGTACGGTCATGAGGATGAAACTTGGTAGTGTGAGGATCTTATGCGGGTAGAGTATCCACATCTTTTGGAAGATTTTTGAAATTTTTTATGTACATGTGTATATGATGCATTGAGGATAGTGCATAAATAAGGGTAAGGGGAATGTAATGTCCCTAATTTGTACCCTGTATAATTGTACATATAGGTCAGTGAGTCATTGGTAACAATTGTACATGTAAATGTACTTATAGGCTGGTGAGTCCTTGACACCTAGTTTTGGTTTTGTGCGCACCTGGGTAAGTGCATGAAGAATTGTTATCAAAGGAAGTGTGCATGCATTTAATAGTTTTTCGCATACCTAAGTAGGTGTGAAATATTTCACATAAAAGGAAGGGTGAACACATTTGATAGTGTTGCGCGCACTTGGGTAAGTGCACGGGAATGACCTAGGAGTGAAAACCAAGCCAAGTTAAATATGTGTGTGTGTGTGTGTGGAGGCCAGAGAGCCTGTGTGATTATGAGGCTGGTGAGTCAGGGAGGAGATAGGCTAGTGTGCCTATCCATGTAAAGTGTAATCATACTCAAGTTATTAATATAATATTACATCACTGTACACAGACAGACTCGAATGAAAAGAGATGAGGGGCTAACTCCACTGGAAAAAAGGGAAAAGGGGAAAACACTTAAGTCTTAGGGAATATTTGATAATATTTCTAGAAAAGTGTAATGTTGGATAATTATTTTATCCTAAGTTCCCAAGGTTATCGAACGATTCACCAAGTGTCTTAAGCTACATCATGAAGGTGACAAGTGTCAAGTTCAAGGCATGCAATATATATTATTGGCCTAAGTGTATTTTGGGGTGATTTTTTTTAATTATTCACTTTGTCGTGTCCATAAGAGGGTTATACCATCTCAGAGAGAGAGATTATTACCTTATCTACATAGAGAATATTTTAAGGGGTTTATGTACTGTAATTAAATTTTTACTGTTGAAGAGGTGGGTTGTCATGCCCATAAGAATACTCTCCAGGTGAGTGTTTTGCTAAGAATTGTTCCCTGGTGCGTTGGGCATTAGCCGCAGGGATCAAAGACTTCTTGTTAGGATTATTGTTGGTAACCCTAGAAGGGAAGTGGGGTAGCCGAGTGACTGTTGAGTAGAGAAGGGTCACACTTCCTTGGGTGTGACAAGTGCATGGGGAATGAGGGATTGTAGGCTAGTTGCAGCAGTAGGCACCTTGGACTGAGCAATTCTATTGAGAATCCTACCTTATCCTGTCACTAGGAATCCTTTTTCCCTGGTGGATTTAAGCCCCAGCTCGGGGGTGACCTGTTGATGAAATCTTATGAGAAACATATTTTATGGTTGGGAGGAACATATGATTTTTGCATGTAGTTGATGACTTTCATAAAAGATAAGTGTTCTTTATGATCTTGTCTCATTTATTGTGTTCTTATTTATCTATGTTTGATATGGTTTGATTCTTGTATGTTGTCTCATATAATGAATTGTTGTTATTTTGTATTGTGCTACTTGCACATGTAAGTATGGTGCTTATAGCATGTATTTGTAGACATGCTTGAGTGTGAAAGTTGTTGATAGTTTTTCCTGTTAAGTTAATCTTTGATATTGGTCATGAGTCTTCAAGGAAAATATTGAATGGTTGAGTGCAAAATAAAGTGGCATGTGTGCACAAGAGACTAGAACTTATGTGTGCGTAAAGGAAAATAGACCCCATGCACAAGAAAAATTAGAATTGGCGAGTGACGTCGGGATGGTTGTGCACACAGTAATGTTGTGGGATCAGTATGTTGGTGTACGCAATTGTTTAAGTAAATTCTTCTATGTAAGTTTGTGCTAAAAGGAGAAATTTAGCATGGTGTGAATCAACTTGAGGTTGAATGCACTACTTCAAGTGATATTGTGCATACTAGTGTTTAGTATAGAATCTATGTAGTGGATTTTAAGAATAGCATGGTTTAGTAGTATGTTGGGTGATGTTATAGACTGTTTTCATAGCCACAAAAGATGAGATTATGTGACATGGCCCATCCTGGGAGACTTGGGACGTTACATTTATCCTTCTTGTTATGAGATTCCAAAGATGTTAGATCTATCAGAGGAGTAACTACTTTGTCCACAAACTCCCAAAGGTCATACTCCTTCAATGCCAACATTACTCTTGTTTTCCAAGATAGGAAGCTCGATGCTCCATCCAATCTGTCTTCAACTCTCAACGGTGTTATGTCCATCCCTAAGACCTGATAAAATTCCTTGAAAATAAATTTGTGTTGGAAACTACCCTTATACTATCTTGGAAAAACCTATACGAGTCTGTCACAACTGAAAACCCACGTATGTATGTGCCCTCCCTTAAGGAATCATGTGTATGTACGTGCATGTGCTTACTTCTACCCATGTACATGTTCCTGCATTCAAAGAGACTCATGTATGTACGTGTATGTCCCTTATGTAACCCCGCATACAACTCTTCAAACCTGGAAAACCGTAGTTCTGCCTCAGTACGAGTGTTCCCCTGAAATATGTCCTTCGATTTCTTCTTGTTAGTTATGGATCTGCTAAGATATCTTTTGGATATGATAAATCTACTATCAATTGTTATGGATCTAATATCTAACTTCCCTTTAGAGCATGTGCTCTCATACCATGTTGAAAACCCCTTACTCTAGCACCTAGGTACCTTGTTATCTAGTGATTTCCTTACTGCAAATCAAATCAGCAGCTCACAAAACAAAAATACTCTAATGAAATATTCAACTCAATAAATCTAACAAAAGAAAAAACTAGAAACCAAATCATGAATACATGAACACCAATATTTTTGGGTAGATGCCCCTGGAAAAACACTAGAGGGAATCCAGTGGTAATAATTATTTTACTATGCTAAAATTAGGGCTCTCATAACAGGGATAATATCCCACTGAGAGAAATACAACTACAAACAAACCTAGAAAAGTGTGATTTGTTTTACAACCCAGAATTGCACTCTTTTCAAGATGTGTGCAACTGTCCCTATTGCACACCACGTACACGTGCCTGTCTCCACTAGTTCCCACGTACATGTACATAAATCCTACATGAAAAACTTTGTATGACGCAACTCTTCCTTGTGGCTTCGCTTGGTTGAAAGCCACTTGTGACAACCTCTATTCTCTCTTATCCTTGATCTGATGTCTAGATGGAAGTTCTTCTCCACCTATCCAAGATCTTGAATCATAGTATTTCGTGAACCAACTCTCTCTATCCTCTATCATTCTCTCTTGATCAAACTAACAAAGATGTCTCAAGTATCTTCCTCCTTCACCCTAACCTTGATTTTATAATCATGAGTTACAATCTATTTCTAATCTCCAAAGTGATTGACGGTTGAGATTACTTCCCGCACTCACTTGAGATTTAGATTACATGCTAATTACTTTTATCATTTCCTTAAATAACTCAATTAATTAGATAATTAATTAATAAAATCACTTTACTTTAATAATTTCTTTAACTAAAGTAAATTCAAGAGTAGAAGGCTTTGGATGACTTCTGCATGCTAGAAAACAAGACTATATGGAAATACCTATTCGATGTTACATGCATAAACACATGCCTCAACCATCTTAGGTGAAACATAGATATTACTAGATCCTAGGTCAACTCAAATAGAAATATCTTGCTTAGAAACCTTACCATCAACTTCCATTATTTAATCTTGGTGGTCTTCTTGTCGATCCTCTAACGTAGCATATATTTTAGTAATAGTCTTTGTTGCATCATTCACTATTGCAAATTCTTGTATATTTTAGGTAGTCTTCTTAGTTTCATGCCTATGATGATAGTCCCTGAGTATATTCTCTTATTTGCATCCCCAACACTTCAAAGGCCCTTTCCAAGTCTCCCTTGGCTTTCCTAGTACTAACTCTGTTGGTTTGGTTCCACTCTAAGATGGAATTTTTTTTGGAAGTTTTTTTGTGTTGGATAGTTTGGTTTAAAACTTCTTGATTGAATCTTATATTGTGGAGGCTTAAATCCTTTCTTCCTCTACTCAAACTTTTCTTTTTCTTTTCCTTCCAAATGTTCCTAAATTTCGGTTTATTCTTGCTTTGTTAATAACAATACTTGTCATTCCTTATTGTATTTTCAAGTGTCTCATGCTCATCGAATTCAATCATGTCTTTGTAAAATTGAGGACATCCACTAAGGAAATGTTGAATTTTGAATTTTTCCTCTTTGATGAATGGAACATACCTTAGGAATTCCAAAAATTTACTTGCATAGTCATCCATGGTTGATTGACCCAATTTCATTTCATGAAGTTCCTTAATTTTTCCATCATAATACCTCTATGAAAAATATTTTTGAGAGAAGTACTTTTTAAATAGCTTCCAAGTGATTTTAATTTCACCGATCTTCTTTACATTCTTGAGATCTTCCCACAAGATGGATGTTATGCATTCATGTTGTAAATGGACACTCTAGCCTTCATGTTTCAATATTAAACGTGTACCTAAAATCAATTTCTCATTCCAAGAAGCCATGTGACATACCCAATTACCCGGGTACCTCTAAATTCACGTTCTTGGGAAAAATTAGATTTTTTCTATCATTTTTAATTAATCAAGAAGCATGCATACCAAACAAGAACTCATGAAATATTCAAGAACATGCTAATTAATTACAAGAAAATTCCCAATGCATATTAAAACAATAACAAGCCTACCATAATCTCAACATAGATACATTTAATAGATTTAATAGATACATTTAAGTAATCATTCATCAGTTGGTTGCAGACATTAGACGTTCCACCCAAGCTTAGGATTTTTTTCACATAAACTCTCTACAATAGGCCACCCCTAAGCCGAGGCTATGAGTACACAAGGGTGGGTCCTAGGGAGACACTCCTTTTCCCACACCAGTCAACAAACAATCTCTCATAGTTTTCCCAATCACACAACAATCCTAGTTTACCAGCTCTAATTCCCCTTTCATCCTACATAACCCCAAAGAAATGGACCCCTTTCCCTGCAATGCAGTTCCTCAGGTTGTTCCATTTCATTTCATGGGATCCAGTGCTAATGGTCAGGAAATCTCAATGCTGGAAACTCCAAGGATTCTCAGTTGTAGATAATTATTTCACAACTTCCATCATTCTCGTGCACACCAACATCAATTCCTCACTAGAATAATCAACAGTTACCTACATCTAACAAAAAATGGCTCTTTTCCTCCAACAATTCATTTTTCCCATTCCCAAAGCAAGAACAAGAGTGAGAAAAAAATGAAAGAATGAGGTACAATGAATGGTGAACTGATTGAGGAAACCCCAAATGACCAAAAACATGGTTTATAGAATTTCATGCAATAATGCACCACATGGCCTCCCCAAGAAGCTCATGTAACCACTTTTCCCCTCTAATTTCAATATGGGTGAATAAAATATAATAAAAAGACTTATCCCATTTATCCCCCTCTCTTATGGAATCATATCCCCCTATCTTTTTCCTTGTCTGACTTACAACCAATAATATTTTTTTATTATTAATATTCAAAGTATTAAATTTCTAGGAATTCCAAACTTTCAAAATTATAGGCACTCTGGCCTTTCATCATATAAATAAAAATAAATCATTAATACGTGGACTCAAAACAGGGCTATTACATTCCCCTTTCCCTTATTTTGGCACTATCCTCAGTGCATATACAAAAGAGAAATCAAAATTTCAAAAGTATTCAAAACGTTGTGGGTACTCTTCTCGCATGGCATCCTCATGCTCCCAAGTGGCATCATGAAGACCGTAATAGGTCCATTAAAATTTTACCAATCCTATGGCATTATTCTGGAGCACTTTGACCTTTATGTCCAATATGTGCACTGGTTGGACCTGAAAGTATCCTTCTGGCTCCACCTGAATCAAATTCCAATCAATAACATGTTTAGGATCATGCACATACTTTTTCAACAAAGAGACATGAAATAAATTATGCATATTCATGGAAGTAGGCAAAGAAAGCATGTATGAACTGCCCCTATTATGTTCAATATCTCAAACGGACCATTATTGGCACGAGCCTATTTTGGGGAAAAGGATCTATTCTAGGCACAAACTTGATTTTGAGGAAAAGGTCTATTTTTGGAGTGTGCACCTTAGGAGGCAGAAAAGTAGCATGCAGAAAAAGAAGGAAAAGCAACATGTGGGAGGAAAAGAAATGTGGTGCGCATGCATACAAACCTATCCATGTTAGGGTTAGGGTTTTCGACAAATATTGTAACAATTATAAGCTAGTAGATTAGTATAAATAAAGAACTAGGAGGTCTATGTTAAGGGTTCGTTGGTTCGGAAGGTATTGATTATAGTGAGTTTTGTTATGGTGATTGTGGTAGAATGGAATAAGATAGTATTTGAGGGTTGGGTCATAGAATAAGGAACCTGGTGTGATCTAGTCACCCTCCCAGAGGGTACTTACCCTCATTTTGATTGTAATATTGAAGATGTAATGCACATAGCGCACATTTTGTTGCAGAATCAATAAAAGAGCAGAGAAGCCAAATATTTGTGGACGTAGCCCCAGGAGGGGGTGAACCACGTTAAAACAATTTGTTTTATGTGACTATTAATGAATTATTTTACTATTCTGTTAATCATTGGGTCAAGAATGAATGGTTAAAACTAGTTATAACAACATGCATGCATAGGTTTAAAGATGAATGAATAATAGAAGTAGATGAATGATTAGTTTTGATGATGTATGAGGAAAATAATCTAAACACAATCCCCAACCATTCCTAGACTATAAATACCTGAATATTGCAATCCCCCATTAAGTTATCTTGGGTGAGACTGCATTGTGCACTTTGTGTGTAGTACTTCCTTTTGTTTTACCAGGAGAGTCGATAGTTTTGAGGGGTTTTTTGGAAACCTATTTGAGATGAGAACCTGGGTCATCCCAAGTAAACCAAAAAATAGTTTATTTTTCGATTGGAACTGCACATGATTGAGTGGATGTGAACTTGTTATGAGGAAAATCTCTCTATGGCTAGGGTAAACCACAACATATGCAAATGACTGTAGAAATAAACTCTCTTCTCAAGTATGCTATGTAAACAAATATGCTAGAAAGACAAGATAAAATTCCTACCTCATCCAGACGTTCGATGAATTCCATCGTTAAACACTTGACCCAAAGAAATATACCTGCAACTAGTCCTCAACAACCATGCAAAGCAAGCATATGGTGATAATAAATGATGTTAGCACATTCAATAGAATAATCCATTAATAAACATGACAAATATTCCCATGGAATAATAATTCAAATATTTTCAAGATATCAATTGGATGGGGAAAGAGTATTTCTATTAATATATGATCAGCAGAAGTGAAAATGTTACAGACTTCCTTGTCGGCATGGTTCGGAACCGAGAAACTAAGTTCCTTCCAGCTGGGCCTCAACCACTTCAATCCTACACCAAAGGAAGGATCATAAAAGAGAAACAATGAGGTTTTCAATCAATAAGGGAAGAGCTTGGGGGTTGAAAATTGTGTTCAGACTTAAAGGAAAAAGGGATGCAGACTCAATATGAAGTAAATAATTTCTCTGGAGTAACTTTGCTCTCAAAGTTGAGTTATTTCTCCTCTTTTCCATAGCTCGGAATTGGCCCATTTATATCCTTCAAATGGAATTGAAGGGCCGAGTCAGAACGTTTCTAATATATGGAAGGCCAAGGATCATAGATCTCCTATCATGACATGGAAACCCGACAATAATTTTCATTTTTGGGCACAAATCCTGATGTACGTGGTTTGTAGTGGAGCAGCCTGCATATACGCATATTGTATAGTAGCCAAGGTGCGTACATGTGGAAAAATATGTATGTTTATCTCTGGGATTTACAAACAGGGATGATAAGTCTGCATATGGAAATGGAAAAAGGCCTTATGTGCAAGATTGCATAGGGTGAGGCAAATATTTCTATAACAGATTCCCCCTAATGTGTGAGGTCAGAGGAGTATCTTCCATGGCTGAAATACATTATAAACAACCCATACGTGGAGTGATGGGGAACCATATGGAAGAACTAGTTTCTCATTACATTCTCCATGGACTTTGCATACATGGTTGCAATATAATTACACTGCATATCCATGTGAAAATATACCAAAAAACTGTCTATGTCCATGAATAGGAAAATAAAAATGTGGTTACATGCCAACAGCTGTCACAGTCACAAACAAGGCCCAATAGAACTAGTCTCCAAATCAATCTGAAGATATCTATATACAATGGAGTACAATCTGATCTCCCATGATCATTGAAGTCATATAGGTAATGGTCCAATGAAAAGGAAGCAACAGCCCAGGAAATTTGCAGCCAAATACTAATGTCTTCAAGTACTCTACACAATCCGCCAAGGGTGTAAGTCTATATCATGTGAAAAGGAGTTGAGTTCAAACACAATGAGGCATCGTTTGATTACCAATAATTGAGGTATACCGTTAACAAACGCGAGATAGCCTACCGATAATGAAAGTAGGTATCAAGGCACCAAGTACATTCTTACAAGTGTGAATAAAGGATTTGGTGTCGAACACCTGAAGAATCCATCGATCAGGGGCCATTGGTGTATTCCCAACTGTCGATGATGAGAGAACCTGCCACTAATGACTACAAGCCTCAAGGTACTCATAAGACTCTAGGCAATGTTTCCAGAATAGATGAGTTGAATTTGATGGAAGGAGACCCACTGAAAGGAGAGCATTAAGGAATTTCTCATCACTCAGCATGAGGTACAAAGCAGGAGCTTCATGATTTGGAGGAAATCGGATGAAGAACATGTTCATGAACCAACGAACCTGTGCATCTTTCGCATGTTCCAAGTACACTAAAAAGACCCTCTAAATAGCATCCAATGAGAAAAATTACTAACAAAGGTGAGGAAACCACTGATGGGTGTTCTATATGCACTAAAAAGACACTAAAAACCCTTAATTAAATTGTCAACTTGGGGTAAGTAAACTTAGAGTTGTAGCAAAATATATGCCAAAGGTAGAAGGGTTGGTACGAGTATAGTCTAACTAATGAAGGTATCTATCTAAGGCTAATCTACTTAAGCAAAGCTATCTAATGAGCAAACCCTACTAATCAAATTGAAAATAGGTAACCTAAGTACTTTTGGGCCAAGGATTAATGGATAGTCCTAAGAAAAGCAAGTCAAAAACCTTATTCAAAGCAAACTAGTTCAACAATAAGCAAAGGAAAACTACTAACAAAAGCAAACTAGTTTAACTTGCCAACCTACATTCAATGAGAAACTACCCTATGAAAGAAAATAAATAAACAAGCAAGCAAAAACACCTATCTAACCTATTAAAGAAAATAGACAAGCAAGCAAAGACACCTAACTAACCTACTAAATCAACAAACAAGTAAGTAAAGACACCTAACTAACCTACTAAAGAAAAAGATGACTATCTAACCTACTAAAGAAAATAGAAGAGTAATCAAAGGAAACTAACTACTGCAAGTAATCAAAGTAAAACTTCTCATTGAACAACTATCTAGCCTAAGAGGCAAGTGGACTAAATGCTCAATGCAAAATTATTTCTAATGCATGATAGGAAATCTATTTTATTGAAAGCAAGAAGAACTACCAACTAATGCTTAATCTATAATAATCAAACTACTATCAAATTTATCAAAGAAAAGTCTATCTATCCTACAGTAGCAATAAAAAATTATTCTAATCTATGGAATCAAGAAACTATATTTATGAAAGAAGGAAAACTATCTCTTCTAATCTACGAAAGAAAGAAACTATCTTTAATCTACGAAAACAGGAAAACTATATTTTAACCTATGACAATTCAAATATAATGTTAGTGGTTGTGTGAATGTCTTCGGTGTCAGATGATATCTCGATGGCACTTGACAACAAAGGACAATTCCAGTGGTATAAGCTCAACACTAATCTCAATGGCGAAGTGAAAGGTATGGATTAAACAATCCAATGAGAGTTTAGCCATGACAAAGCAATGTTAAATACCCTGCATATTCATATATGAACCATCAACAACATAACGAGATCATCATTATACTTCTACACTATGTAAGCAAAACTAGATTCAACCATTAACTAAGAAATATAATTGCAATTTAATTCTAGGAAAAGAAATTACGTAAAATGAAACTATGTTATGTCTATTTTAACAATTCAAAATGCAATAAGGAAATGATTAAAAACATAAATTAAACTATGATATTGAAAAGTAAACTAACAATCTATAGTAACCAACAACTAATTAAACGAGATCTATATAAAACTGAAATAAGCAAGATATAATTAAAAACTGGAATTAATTTTATCCATCCATCAAATCCTTGTCGAAGAGAACCCAAATTAAAACTTTGTTCTATTCTAATTAAAGCTCTGTTTTAAACTTGACTATAAAATCATAAATCAAAGCATGATCTAACATCTAAATGCACATGGGGTTAGTATAGAGACTTGCAAGTATGTTCCTAATGTACAAGATCAATACATGCTAACACATCTCATCATTCTAACCTGCAAAAGAGAATCAAAACAATTAAACTATAGCAAACTAGTTAACACAATAAAAATATGCATGTACAGAAAATAAAGAGAACAATTAAATTATGAAATGCATAAACAAAAATGAAGCCAGTTACCAAAGTTCTGGTGGGCCCCCCAGCAAGTCGTGGTCACTCTCTAAAATTACACCACGCTCTCAACAAGACGAATTCACCATAAAAACTTAAAAATGCAGTTCTGGCATAATCTGGCAATGTAAAAACTCAAAACAGAGTAAAATCGTTTTTCTGTCTATCACACTGACAATTCTAATGTTTATGCTACTTAACAATCATCTGACCACCTCAGTGGTATTTATAACGTTTATAGACCAAGTGGTTGACCACAAGAGGGTCGAACCACTTCTAATTTCGGCAAATTACAATCAATTTTTCCCTAACTGATAAAACAGAGTGAGCCAATAATCACCCTCTTAAGCAACTAAAACTGAGTTGTCGAGAGCCCAGTAGCTAGAGGGGGAAAGCATGAACAAAACCCATGTGTCTGATTTTCCCATCACTGGTCGCCAATACCATAACCGCCAAGTTGCCCTACGTTTTTGTGCAATACGCAATGCTGGACAGAGTGTCGGAATGAGTACTGGAAGGAGTGTCGGATCTAGTGCCAGAAGCATAAACATGGTGCGTTTTTTCCCTGTAACACCCGAAAAAAATGAACTAGATCTTGGTGATCATAAAACATGATGAATTATACGTAATACAATCATTAAACATGAATCACACATACCTTATGTCGATCATACCGCTTTATCATAAAATTCTTCAAAAAGCTCCTTTAAAATATGAAAAACACATATGTACATGCGGCAAAATTGTATGATAATTGTCATAAAGGTGATCATATCTCAGGCTCAACATTACCCCCACACTTACAATTTTTTAGGTCCCACTGCAAACAAAAAGAAGTTATCCCTCAGAACTAGGCTTGTTGAGGAGGATTATCTTTGGAAGCCTCTCCTTCCTTCTATGAAGACTTAGCCTTGTGCCTCTTATGTTGCTTCAGTTGTGCTCTGAGGCTGCGGTTAGATTTGGTCATCTCATCAACCAATTGTTGAAGAGAGTTAACCTTTGTTTAAAGGACCGCATTGTCATGATGAAGGTGTGTATCTATTCTCTTCCTTTCCTCCAACTATTCAAGAAGCTGATGGTTTTCCTTTTGTAGCTCCTCTATGGTTGGGTCAGAATCAGTGATCTTCGAGAAGGCTTAGATCCTTTGAGGGATGTGGACAATCTATCAGTTTTAGGATCCAGATTGGGCATGGGTGAAGTAGGAGTGATGGGGAATCGATAATGTGAGGTAGGTTCTGATTTTTTTTTCCTTAGTGGCTCTAATTCATCCGCAGAAACTTCCCTAGGTTTCTTATGAGGGCTCTCAAGGTCGAAGGATACTTGGATAGGATCCAAAGCAAGTGGAGGTTTTTCATAAGGCTTGGTTCTTGTACTCTGGGTACTCTTCCTAAAGGATCCTTTACCAAATCAATTGGCTCCCCTCTTGTTTGTGGGAATGATGGGAAAGTCTTGTTGCATTACTTCTTGGAGATTTTTAGGTGTAGGATCAAGAGAGAGTGAAGGCATTGGGGGTTCAACAATAGGCTTCTTTTGTTCTTTGCTCTTGGTATTTTTACTCGATGAATAAGTAGGGATATCAACACAATTTTGGTATTGTTTCAGAAAAGAGAGGGTTTGTGAAAGGGGGTTTGGATTTCTTGGAGAGCGAGGCTTGGATGGGGAGATATGTTTTAGGCTAAGTGGCATTTTTCCAATCTTAACTCTCAATGGTAGATAAAGGCATCCCAATTTTTCCCATGTTTCTCTAGTTCAGAAAGAATGAGGAGTTTGATCAATCCATGGTGGAAGAGACTATTGTGGGGGTTAGTCACATTTTTCCTCACTTGAGAGGACATCTTCTCCAAGATTTTGAGAAAATAGAAGGGGAAGTTCAAGGGTTTGTTGAATAGAAAATGAGCCAGCAATCTAAAATGACAATCTTTGAAGTAGAGTATCTACCTTCACATGTAATTAACCTTGTGATGATGATGAGGGGGTTGATCAATTATGCCTTTATCCACTCCTTAGCATACCCTTTTTCTCCTGAAATGCTCTCGAATTCGAGCTTAAACACCCTGTTATAACTTGAGGGCGGAAATTGGTGGTTTTTGAACCATCTATCTCCCATTCTTTGGAGCTTTGTAGCTACAACAATGGACTCTTCTGTGACTTCAAAGTTAAGAGACCCTACATTTGTTGTCTTACCATCGAAACCATGGGAAAATTGCATGGAGAGGCCATCATCGTGGCCCTGTAAGTTAGACAAAAATGGCCCAAAGCCTACATGCAAAAACACTTCTCTGCACTGTGCAAATTTGGGAATGGAAAACAAGTCTACATAGGAGGAGGGTTCGTATCTCCTGGGCATTGTGACAGAGGAGAATTTTACTAAGAAAGGGCATGATCGAGCCAAGAAATGGCACGAACTAGGTACGGTTTGAGCATGATTTGAACAGGGGACGAATTGTCATAGGTTGGTCACGATTCCTTAACGCATGGTAGAGAAAATGGCAAGGGAAAATGGAGATAATGGTTTCCCAACCTGATTTTGAATGCACTCATGGTGGATTACGTTGCACACATTTGCGCGCGAGCTGCCATGTGTGGGAAATTCAAATTCGATGGAATGATTTTGGGTAACATAATGATGTGTAGTTAGATCAATGTCCAAGTCTTTTGACTTGGACATTTGATCATAAACATGTGAAGCATCTACAATCAATGTCTACAACCAATTCAATTAAATGTAATTAAGTTCAAGTTACCTAGAATCTAGGACAGTTACTGGTGTGTAACTCACATGGCACTTCGTTCGGCACCTCAAACAACATCTCATATGGCACCTCATACGGTACTTCATCCAGTACCTCTGTGTTAAGTGCATTTTCACCTATTATAATGGATAGCCTGCAAATTTGAAGTGTTTTTGACAATCACAGTGGTAAATGAACAGAGGCAGAATGATCCATGACTCAATCTTCTAGCATATGACATATAATGTCAAAAACCTACAATGGATAGGTTATAGCAAGCACAAAAATGTATTTTCAAACCTACAATATGCAGCTTGTAATGAAACGATAAACCGATAAAGAGTGGTTTGTTAAGTATGTGTTCAGTAATTTATAACACACAAGAGTTAAGCATTTCAAAAATAACATGACTATCAATGTAATAACCTGTATCATGGTAATAATACAAAAATTATTGCAAATACTTATTTCTCTAGGCAATGATCATTTTTCATCTCATGAACCCCTCCCCCACACCTAAGTATTGTGACACCTCACAATCAAAAGTATAGGAAACCAATCAGTATCCCCCAATAGCCAAAGATTTATAGTATGTCAAGTGTAAAAATAAAGTTTCATAGATTGGTCTGACGAGACGGTTAGCAGATGGCCCCACCTATAGGATAAGAGATCCTATATATAGATAAGAAGAGGTAGGCAAGAGAGTTTCAATATATTATTAGATTTATTTCCCAATGGCAAGTTGATGGAGTTCATTAACCTTATCTTAACCACACATACTTCATGTCATCTTTGTCTGCAAGTAATGTCGTACATCAGGACAAGTTTAAATTTATGATTTATTTTTGTCAAATTATCATCCTCACTAGGTAGAATGCCCCGCTGCCAGAAATCTTGTTCAGTACTCCGACGAGTTTACCTAGTCATACCACAAGCCAGTAGCCGCTGCCAGCAGACTTGTTTAGTGTCATAGTGGGTTAGCCTCTTAAACCCTCAGATAATGGCCCTCCATATTTTAAGATTTTAGTATAAGATTCCTTATGCAAGAAGATGGGGGAACATCTCTAAAAACAACTTTTTCCTTCCTTTTTTTCAATTGGGATGGTATTTATGTTAGAGGATGGCTTTTCGTTATATTACTTAGTGATTGTCCTAATGTAAGGGGTACTTAAGCAGATGTGGTCTATCTAAATATATGATATAATCAAGCTATTTAGTGTGTAGTGGATGGTACCATTGGGAAAGAATAGAAAGATATCTCTAGGCTCAAATTACTTTCTTCCTTTGTAGTTATTATGATGTCTCCATGACTAACTGCTAATTAGACCGCCTTGTTACTCTTTGATAAAGACACTTGACTCACTTACTCAAGTTTCTTGGAAAAACTATATGAGAGACATCTAGGCTTGATAGTTACGATATCACTTCCTTATATAGTCATGAAGAGTTTCAAGAGAAACTTCTTTAGAATGCCTTAAAAAAATGAGAATGTTTGCAAAAATATGGCTAACTACAACAATTCAATATTCATTTGATGCTTTAGCAAACACAAAATTCAAGTGTAATAATGTTTTGATGAAGGATCCTTGAAATTGTGTACTCCTGGTGAAATAAATACTTACAGAAATATCTAGAATTGTGTTATTAACAAAATTCAAAAACTATTTACATATGTACAGTAGGAAATTCAGAAAAAAATTCAAGAACAAGGGGGGACTTCCCCATCTACTAAGGCCAATTCCTTGTCGATTGACATGACCTGTAGAGAATCCTCTCTGGAAATGGGCTTATGATAAATTTAAGTTGGTGTCCATTTACCACAAAGGAGACTTGTCCATCGTCAATTGTTTTAATTTTTACAACTCCATTGTCATATATAGTGTCTACCTCGTAAGGTCCCAACAATCGGGTGGTGAGATTTCCTTTGAAGGTTTTGAATCAGGAATCAAACAACAGGGCCCAATCACCAGGTTGGAAGTGTTTCTTCTTAATTAACTTGTCATGCCACTTGCTCCTCTGGTCTTGGACTAATATTTTTCGTTGGATGGAATCTTGCCTGATTTCATCCAACTCATTTAGTTGTAGGGTTCGTTGCTTCTGAGCCTCATCCAGGTTCAATCCTAATTCTACGGAAATATGGAAGGTCCTTACTTGGAATTCTACAGGTAAAAGTACTTGTTTCCTATACACTAGCTCATAAGGGGTATGCCAAGTGGTATTTCTCCATGTATTTTGATATGCCCACAAAGCCTTTGGGAGCCTATCACCCCAATCTCGGTGATGTAACTGAATAGTCTTGGTCAAAATGGCTTCTAGAACTTTGTTGTTGGATTCTACCTGAACATTGTCTTGTGGGTGGTATGGAGAATATTTATGGTGTTTAATCCCGTATTTCTCCGTTAGCTCTTTCATCGTCTTGGAAGTAAATTGAGTGCCTTGGCCGGTAACAATTTCATGAGGGACATCGAAGAGGGTAAATATGTCGTCATAGATAAATTTGACAACAGACTTCTCTGTAGCCCTGAATAGGGATTTTGCCTCTACCCATTTGGTGACATAGTCCGTACAAACCAAAATATAGTTCTTCCTACGGTACATGGGTGAAATTGGTCCTACAAAGTCAAGGGCCCATTTTTCAAAGGGTTCTATCATAACTTGGGCTTACAAAGGCATTTCTTCAGATGACGTAGGTCTTCCTATCCTTTGGAAACTATCACAACTTCTCCCATACTTGGAATAATCTTTGAAAATGCTAGGCCAATAGTAACTTGAATGTAGCACCTTATATGTTGTATGTTTGTCAGAAAAGTGGCCACCACATGGTCCATCATGACAGCTTCATAGTATATCAAGTACCTCATCCTCTCAGGCACATCTACGAATAATCAAATCAGGACATGTGTGAAAAAGATCATGACCAACCCAAGAGTAATTATCACTCTGTGTAATAATTTTCCACTTTTCATGAGGTGACAAATGAGATTGTAACTTCCTAGTATCCAAATAGTTTTCCATATCCACAAACCATGGGGTATTGACAGAAAGGGAAAAGAGGTGCTCATCTAGGAAACTATCATCTACAGGGATATCATCATCCTCATTTTTTATTCAAGAAAGAAAGTCAGCTAGTACATTATCCATTCCAGGTCGATCAAGCACAATGATGTTAAATTCTTGCAATAAAAAAATCTACCTGGTCACTCGGCCATTGGTTATAGGTTCATTCATGAGGAACCTAATGGCAGAATGATTGGTATGTACAAATACTTCATAACCTATAATGCAATGATAAAACTTGTTAATAGCATGAAAAACTGCCAAGAATTATTTCTCAGTAACCATATAGTTCAACTCGATAGGGAACAAGTTCTTGCTCACCAAATAAATGGCATAGGACTATTGGTCCTCTTTCTTCCCTAATACCCCTCCTATTGCGGTGTTGGAGTCATCAGTGGGTATATGAAATGGGAGAGTCCAATTGGGCCCTCTAAGAACTGGTGCCACAGACATCTTAGCTTTTAGGGTTTCAAAGGAAGTTTGACACTGCTCAGTCCAAACAAAATCAACATCTTTTATCAATAATCCAAACATAGGTGCAGCAATATTTGTAAAATTGTCAATAAACCGTCGGTAATATCCAGCATGTCCAAGAAAAATTCTCACCTCTTTCTGAGTCTTGGGGGGTGGAAGTCTGAAAATGACCTCAATCTTTGCAGGATTGACTTTTATCCCTTCAGATGAAACATGATGTCCTAGAACCACTCCTTCAGTTAACAACATTTTGCATTTTTCATGACTTAGAGATAGGTTCATTTCCTGGAATCTAATGAGGACTTTTTCTAAGTTGTCTAAGGCTTCCTGGTAAGTGTTGCCATAGACTGTGAATTCATCCATGTAGACCTCCACACAATCATGAATAATATCGGCAAATATCCCTAATACTGCTCGTTGAAAAGTGGGAGGGGCATTACACAATCCAAATGGTAAGACCCTATAATCATAGGTGCCCCAAGGACAAGTAAAGGTAGTCTTGTCATGGTCCTTAGGTGCTATAAGAATCTGGTTGTACCCACTATACCCATCTATAAAGGAGAAATACTTCTTTCCAGACAAGGTATCTACAACCTGGTCAATGAAAGGGAGAGGAAACTAGTCTTTAAGAGTGTCTTTGTTGATTTTCCGAAAATCAACACAAATTCTCCATTTCCAAGTGACTTTCTTTGGAACCACTACAAGCGGGGATACCCACTTACTACCGGAGATGGGATAGATAAATATGACATTTAGCAACTTTTGAATCTCCTCCTTGACTATATCTTTGAGTGTTGGGTTTATCCTTCTCTGGGGTTTCCTAACATGTGTTACTTCCCCCTAGGTATATATGTGATGGATGCATGTGTCAGGGTGTATACCCTTCATGTCAGTGTATTCCTAGGAAAATTCTCTTGTTTGTTCTTTAAGGATATCTACTAATTGTTTATGTTGGTCTGTATCTAGCCTGGAGTTTGTATGTAAAAATTTCCCTGGACTAATCTCGGAGGGCATAGTATAAGACATGGCGGACTCATCTATTTCGAAAATAAAAAATTTCGAAGACAAATTGATGGGTCTAATTGTTCTTGAAATTCTTCCCTGAACATGTACTCAAATTGGGGAAAAGACTGTGGAAAATCCACACATGTGATAGCAAAAATGAATTGGTTTAGCACATTTTATGGTGTATGCTCTTGAAGTGCCCTTGCATGGTCACTAGGCAATACGGGTTCTTCCCAGTCTTCATTCTTATATGGACATTCAAGCCACCATAGATTCTCCATAATAGGTTGAGCTGGAGGATAAATGGTGAGCTTTTGGATAGAGAGACCATTCGAGATGGTCATTTCTCCTTCTCTACAACCAATAAATGCATTGGTTGTGGCTAGACAAGGTCTTCCCAAAATAACGGGGTAGCCTTTGGTAGGATCCTTTGAGTGAATGACAAGAAAATCTACTGGGTACTCCCATGAGGCTAAAGTAACCATGATATCATCTAAAATTCCTTCAGGTATAACCCTAGTTTTATTTGCTAATTCCAAAATGGTTGGGGTAGGCCGAAAAAGAGGTTGTAACTATAATTGTTCCAAGGTAGTAGCGGTCATAACATTGATGGCTACCCCTAGGTCTATGAGAGTGTTTCCAATGCAGACATCATTAATGGTTACGGTCACTACAGGGTTTCCTAGGTTCCCATATTTTTCTAGTTGTGGCTGCTCTGATATGTATTCGGAAATTCCTCCTACCAAATGTATTGTAGGAGGGTCCTTTTGCTTCCTACATGGCTTCTTAATACACAATTATTTGACTACCTTACTATAGATTGGAATGTATTTAATGGCTTGAAGCATGGGAATCTTGACACAAATATTTTTCAATTCATTCAAAATGTCATATTTTGGTCGAGTGGTAGGTTTCTCGATTACCAATCGGTCTAGATAAGGAGGGACCTTCGTAATTTGTGAAGGTTCATTTTGGGGAATCTTGGGTTCTTGATTCTTTGGGATAATAACATCTTCCCACCTAGTGTCATCCATGGGTTGTTTGGTGGTTTCTTATTCTTCTTCTTCCTAGATAACTACTGAAGGTCTCTGCCTATCTATAACTTTTCCTGATCTTAGTTGAATTTACTGTAATGGAACAGGATTAATAACATATGTCGAGAAGGCCTACATATCAACATTGTGAAGAGGTTGAGGGGGCTTATTATTAGGATTCGGCATTGGTTGTGTCAGTAATAGTGTCGGTCTTGGGGAGATTTCATTTTGAAATTGTAGTTGTTGTTGTTGTGGAATAGGAGGTAAAGGTGGTGGAAGAAAACCTGGAAAAAGTTGTGGAGTGTTCGGTGGGAACTGGGCATAATGATGGTTGGACATATGGATAGGTGGAGCTTGAGGGTTTCTTTGGTTGTGTCCTCCCCTCCATCCTTGAATCCAAGGATGTTGGTACTGAGTAGACCATTTTTTCCAACCTGGTGGGTTCCACTGTTGTTGTTGTTGATAATAGGGTGGAACTTGAGACTGTAGATCTGGGTATGTGGGTTGATTCCAGGGGTGATTTTAAGAACCCCCCCTAAATTTATATGTATAATAAATGGGCGAATCCCC
>ML789181.1:727052-749450 GCA_009831015.1 Picea engelmannii
TAAAGTCATTTTTCTTTCTATCACACTGACAATTCTAATGCTTATGCTACTTAACAATCCTCTGACCACCTCAGTGGTATTTATAACATTTACAGAACATGTGGTCAACCACAGGAGGGTCGAACCACTTCTAATTTTGGCAAATTGCAATAAATGATGCCCTAACTGATAAAACAGAATGAGCCAATAATCGCCCTCTTGAGAAACTGAAATTGAGTTGTTGGGAGATGAGTAGCTGGAGTGGGAAATCATGGACAAAACCCACCTACCCAATTTTCCCATCACTGGCCTCCAATACCATAACCGCCAAGTCGCCCTACATTTTTGTGCAATATGCAGTGCTAGATAGAGTGTCGGATCAAGTGTCAGAATGAGTACTGGAAGGAGTGTCGGATCAAGTGCCAAAACTAGAAACGTGGTGCATTTTTTCCCTGTAACACCAGAAAAACATGAATTAGATCTTGGTAATCATAAAACATGATGAATTATACGTAATACAATCATTAAACATGAATCAAGCGTACCTTATGTTGATCATATTGTTTTATCATAAAATTCTTCAAAAAGCTCCTTTAAAATATGAAAAACACATATGTACATGCCACAAAAGTGTATGATAACCATCATAAAAGTGATCATATATTGGGCCCAACAACCATCAATAAGGATAATGGCATCAAAGACACTACACAAATCCCAATGTGTGAATAGATATCTTTCCGTCGAACACAAGGGAAACCACCCAATCAATGACCAATGATGAAATTTAAACTGTTGGGTTCAAGGTTACCTACCAATGATGAAAGTAGGACCAGGGTGCTTGATAGGACTACAATATCATGTGACTCTGAGACAAACTGAGGGTATGGCTGACATGCAAATTCAAGAGTTCTTAGAAGTGGCCGACATAGGTTGATAAACTTCCTTTGAACAAGAGCATGAGACATATGGAAAAATATGGCAGCATAGACTCAATGATGAAACCATGAGATGAAGGAGGCATCAATGAAATTCTCTATAGGGACTGGAAGAGTAATCAGTCGGTAGAGAAGACTCTGTAACGAGATCAGCTTCCTAAGGCCATGCTAATCCCAAAATTATGATGATGAATGGACTCAATAACATTGTGCTATGTTCGAAGGCAACACAACTGCTTCCAATATAAGAAAATACTCCCTTCCCACCCGTATTTTTTTTTTCATAAACAAATGAATGCTATGATATAGTGGAAGAAACGAGTGTTGCAAGTAAGAAAAACTAGTTCTAGCAATGGAACAAACATATGCTCAATGCAAGGTGATGCATGTGGGAAATGGACACTTAGGGTAATGTTCCCTCCTAGGTATAGGGTGTCAAATTGTGAAGTATATAAACGAGGCTCTACTTGGTTGAGGATGCAAAAACTACTGAGGAAAATGGTTTATAACACAAAGTGAGAACCGGCTATAGGTTCAATAATGCAAGCAAGGGCATGAGATGCAATCACAACTTAACGCCAAAAAATGTCCTTTTTCATGACATTTATTCTACTTGGTGTGAAAAAAAGATAAACTTGTTCCAAATAGACATCCTTTAAAATCCAATTTACGAGTGTGAAAGAGACAAGTTCACTCGGAAATATTTTTGCTTTTTGAAGATGAGTTGGCAAAGAGTTTAAATTAAACTCAGTTGGGAGTCCTCTAGGTATAAGGAAACATGTTTATGAGTGATAAATGAGGCTCAACATAAAGTCATGTACTAACTATAAGGGACTCCCGGTCCTATGGAAAAAATCTTTGCATGGGCACCAAATGAGGCAGGGGATCTAACTAGGGTACCCATGTTTTGTAAGTCTCTACCACTTGATAACGACACTACTTATAGCAGATGGAAGGTTATGTGTCGCAACAAATGGGTTTGTACCTAAGGAATAAAAATGAGAGTTATAAGACAATGAAAAAATACATGATGGAATGGATACCTATCCTATATGTTGGGCAGTGAAAATACATGCATGTGGTGATGAACGACCAACATAACGTTGAAATCCACAAGAATCCATGGTGAAAACTACAAAAAACCAACTCAATCTACCTTTGTATTAGTCCATTAGGCGAAAAAATGACTCAAAACTATATAAAGTGGGTAAAAAATGTTATAAATAATAACAAAACAAAAAATTACTATTTCATTTTGACTTTTTACCCAAATAGTGAAAATTGGACCAAATTACCTCCGAGATTCAAGTGGTGATTGTGGGAGCGTCACACGACGAAATTAGAAACCATTTGGACGAGGTAATTCCTCTTCCCCTCCTCTTCCCCTCCTCTTCCTTTCTAGTGGATTAAATTTTTAAATTAGGCTTCAAATTTTGGGTAAATTAGGGTGCAAATTAGGTAACTTGGTGTACGTGGGCTGCCACTTATCGGGTCGCATATACATTGATTTATACATGACTGTGCAAACTATAGGGTGTGTATACCAGCCCTATATGTGACATTATATGAACTAGCTTGCATACAAGTCCGTAATCAATAAATTTTATGGTTGCTAACTAAAATTTTGACTTTTGTCAGGCAGGATGGTGCTAGAATGGAGGGAAAGGGAGCATGAGGAGGTAGATGTTGTTTTGGACAGATATTTGGGGGCCCAAATGGCCTTGAAAATATGTGGCTTATATAAATTTTGGGCACTCAAAGGGATGAGGGCCTAGGTGAGGTTGTTTGATATGCTTGTGGGTTACTAGGACCCTGACAATGAAAGTTGAAACCTCAATGGGCAACCATTGAGGATTGAAGTAGAGGATATCTACTTTTTGACTGGATTATCACGTTGGGGTGAGGTTGTAAACCTCAAATCAAGGGGAGCAGGGAGCGGAATGAAAATAGGGGAGTGCATAGATTCCCACTATGTAGTAGGGACTCCGAAGGTCAAGAGTCAACTCCCCATCCAAGCGATAAACAATCTCAGTCTGAAGATTGTTGTCCTCATGTTGACCAGGATCAAAGGCTCAGCTTCATTGCACTAGGCATCGAGGCCACTCATGTTCTATGTTGTAGAGTGTTTGAGACCCATAGTATATGATTGGTGTACCTCACTACTGGCTAATATGAAGAGCCAATTGACTGAGTGCAAACAAGGTAGCAAGAGGAACTTCAGGTTTGCCTCTATCTTGTGCAGTTTTTTCTTTGAGTGGGTTCCAATTTTGGGACCTAGAGTCGAGATTCTTCCAAGAGGACCTCACGATCCATCCATTGCACGGTGGACCAAGGTAACGAGACAATAGGGGGGAGGTAGGGTGACCACACCCTGCAACGAGGATTTCTTCTACTAGTGGAAGCGACAAGTTATTGCTCTGGATGACTATCCCTATGCAGGGATCGACTTTAGAGGGGACCCTGACATGCCACTCCCACCAGGGACTACCTACAGGGACATAGGTATGTCAATGTTTTTAAATATTTCATTTTTTTTATTTTTGTATAGTGAAACAAAACTATTTTTGGATTATGCTTAAGTACTGATTAGACACTTGTGTGATGCAGATGTGGGTCTGCGATGGTCGGATGGGATTCCCCGACATCGTCAGAGGCACCGGGGAGATGACGTGGTGGGACGAGAAGTTGAAAGAGACCTTCAAAACATGCAGGGAAACCTATCTCGTTTGACTCATGGGATTCTAATTGCTCAGGTAGAGGATCTGTCAGAAGCCATGCAACAGAAAGTGGTTGGTGTGCCTAGAGCTTGGGTGCGACTCTTTCGACGTCTCACAAACTCCATAGTTTGTTACCATGACACACATCTGGCTCCATAGGCATATATGTCGTGGATATTTTAGTATCGGCTGTATAAGTGTATTGAGGGTGTTAACCCCAATTTTCTACTATTAACACCATATTTTTTGAAATATATATAAAACATGGATCTTCAGCTTTACTTATATTAAAATGTATACATTGATGAGATAGTTTTCTTTTCTTTAGTTATGTGAAAAATGCCAATCTAAAATGAAATTAGCATAAGCATCGGATACATAATTAGAACTCCTAGGAATGCGATAATAAGTAATAAAATCAAACTATCATTCTAAAAGATGTACCCGTAGGAATCGTTGGAGTAAAGAAGGATCACACACGCAGTAACTATCGTTCAACTAACATACTACTAACTGAGAATCTATTATAACCTCTAAAGAGAGAATACCATGTAAGATAGAATCGCGCAAAAGTTCTATAATGGCGCTAAATTCAGCCACATTATTCGTGGATGGCCCTAGGCATACGCCACCTGAATACACCAGTAGACCCTCGGGTGAGTAAACCACCCAAGCGGTGAAAGCCAACTTTTGTGTATGATGAATGGATCCATCTCTGAATCCTAGGTAGAACAAAGACTCCGTTGACATATTCCAACCAAGGGAAAACTCGATAAGCAAGTTGAAGACGAAAATAAAGGGAAAATATATATACACTAAATTACATCAGTATACAAAGAGTTTCACCCGATCTTGGGGCTCAAGCATAATATATTTTCAAGTAGAGCCCATTCCTGGTCTTGGCCAACATATTCCCTTCATAATCTTCTAACTCATAGGATCCTTTTTCTAAGACACGTCACATGATATAAGGACCGTGCCACATGGGTTTAAACTTTCCTGCCCTTAGTGGTTCTTTGGCTTGATCATATAAGAGGACCAAGTCACCCTCAGTGTACAACCGAGGACAGACAGACATATCATACTGGAAATTGACAGGTCTTTTGTTCACCTCAATAGTCGTAGAGGCTTCTTGACATTGCTCATCGAGAATCTCTAGGTGTACAAGACGTCGCTCGAGATCGAAAGTGTAAAGTAGGAGCGCAACTGCCAACTTAAGAGAACAGATTTTGCACTCAATGGGTAAAATTGACTCCACACCGTGTACTAAATGGAAAGGGGAAAATCCAGTGGTAGTCTTGATCGAGGTTCGGTATGCCCAAAGTGCGGGATATAACATAATATGCCAGTTGGACTTAGTCTAGCTCACATATTTTTGCAAAATGGTCTTGACAGACTTGTTGACAACCTCTAATTGTCCATTAGCCTGGGGGTAATAAGGAGAAGAATGACCATGTCTAAACCCCATCATAGATGCTTGTTCTTCCATCATTTCATTCTGAAAGTGATTTCCATGATCAGTGACAATATCACTCAGGATACCGAACCAGGAAATAATTTGATTGAATATGAAGAAGGGGATAGTATTCCCATCGTATTTAACTATAGGCATGGCCTCAGCCCACTTAGTAAATTAGTCTATGGCCATGATAATGTGTCGATTCCCCCTAGATGAAGTTGGTTTGCAATCCACGAAGTCCACCCCCCACTTGGTGAAGGTACTGACGGTAATGACTGAGTGAAGAGGGGATGGATGCAAGCACATTTTCTGAGTGAACATCTGGAAGGGGTGACATTTCTTAACCGCTTCAACACAATCTTTAAATATAGAAGGCCAAAAATAACTGGCTCACAAAACTTTTTGGGTTGTCACAAGCCTGGATAGATGACTACCACAAGCCCCACTATGGCAATCGTTTAGGACTGACTCAGATTCTCCATGAGTTAAACAATGATGCAAGATATTTTATAATCCTTGGTGATACAAAATGTCACCAGTGATAGTATAATTCTTAGCTTGGTACCTTACACACCACCAGTCATCTCGCGAGAGATGCTGAGGGAACTTCAAAGTTTTAAGATAGAGAACAATGTCTCTATACTAGGGGTCAGACAACGAGACAAGAAAAATGTGTTCAACTACAAAAGAATCAACATGGATAACATCCTCATCTAATCTTGGAAAGTCAGGTATTAACTTTGCGAAAACTAGTGATTTCTTGGATTTTGTAGAAGAAAAATCGAGACCAAACTCTTGTAAAATGACAATCCATTTATTTTGTTTTCCCCCTATGATATGCCTGGTAAGGATGTATTGAAATGGATTGACATCGAAAACCATGGTATTATTCCAAAGTAATATATAATAACGTAAATGTTGGACTGCATGGATGGTAGCCAAAACTAGCTTTTCAATGTGAGAATAATTAAGCTTGGGACCGAGTAGGTTTCAACTAAGATAGTATATGACGTGATTGCGGATCTCATCATGCTCCTAAACCAAAACCATACCAATCATCTCGTCGGACGCGGTGATATAAAGCAAGTAATCCCTATTGTAGTCAGGAGACTTCAGCAGAGGTGTCGATACCAAGGCTTTCTTCAAAGAATCGAAGGACCTCTGGGCCCGCTCATCCTAGATAAAAGAGGTGTCCTTCTTCAAAAAACGCATGAAACCCTTAGTGATATAGGCATAATTTACTATAAACCGATGTAGAAAGTTATATTTCCTCTGTAAACCTTGAAGTTGTCTAATAGTGCATGGGGAAGGAAATTGAAGTATTGCCTCAACCTTTAATGGATCTACCATGATCATGGTCTTATAAACTAGAAATCCCAAAAGGCGACCAGACCTAACTCAAAAGATGCACTTATGAGGGTTCAACTGGATTCTATAGTAACGACATCTTTCAAAAACAAGTTGAATGTGCGTAGAGTGATCCGCTCTCTTACGAGAGTGAGCAACAAGATCATCCAGGTAAGCTTTGACTATATTCTTAAGATCATGAAATGTGAAGGTAATGGAACATTGGAAGGTTTCTCCGTCATTTTTAAAGACGAAAGGCATTTTCGATATGCGAAAGTACCCCAAGGAAAAATAAATTCCATCTTGTGTTGAACTTCAGGTTTAATCTGAATCTAGTTATGCCCTGAAAATCCATCCATAAAAGAAAATACTTTGTTTCCTGCACACTCATTGAGAATCTGATCGATGAAAGGTGTCAGTAATTTTTCTTTAGGACAGGCTTTGTTCAGGTCATGAAATTCCATACATACACGGATAGTTCCTTTCCTCTTATTCACAGGAAAAGGATTGGATACCTATTCAGTCAAGGGAACCAGGTAGATGAAGCCAACATTAAGTAGCTTCTCCACCTATGCCTTAATAGCAGGGGCCTTCCGAGGATTGACAAATATAAGTCGTTGTCGAACAAGTTTATCATCTGGATAAGTTCTAATCTCATGCTCAACAATACCAGGGTCAATTTCTGGCATCTCTTCATACGATCAAGAAAATACATCTCGAAATTCATTGAAGAGTTCGGTGTAGATCAAAATTTCTTCTAGCGAATAATATACACCGATCTGTACATTTTCAATCTTGCTAGAGGTACAAGAGATATCGATCGTGATGGTAGGAGAAATAGTCACCATATTTCCTTCGACATAATGTATTGCATATCAAGTGGAACTACAGTTTGACCAACTATCTCACTCAAAGTAGATCGAAAGTCATTTTGTTCGATTCTTTCAATCTCTGGGAGAAAATAAGAGCGGTGATGCATATCAACCCAAGGTCTTTCGGAACCATTCATGGCTTCAATGATAGATTCATCCAAAGAAAAAGTCCCATTGTGGTAGTCATGTGAACAAGACAACAAAGTGGCCACATGGGTCTAATAACGGGATCCTCCTCATCCGTGGGTGAGGTAATAGGATCGGGATCGACAGAAGAGTCAAGAACATATTGATATGCAATCTTCATTACCTATAGTGGCATGGCCATTCCGGCATGTGACTAACATTCATAAGACAAAGTCGAGTAAGGTAGGGTCCACGAATCACTAAAATAGGAAGTGCGGAAAGGAATGGACCTCCCTGTCGAAACAGACCTATTGTAGATGGCTTAAACATGGTGAATCGGTGCAATGAATCTGAAAGTACCCATAAGGGAAGATGATATTCTGACACTGACATTCTCAGTTGTCGGCTGAGAATTATCAATCAAAGGGATCGACGGTCCAATAGATGCATTTGGACTAGCGTATGCAAAGGATAACTGGTCAATCGTCACGATCTTCCCTTCATGAGGAAAACAAAGAGTACGAAAGACGGATGATATGACGGAAACCATAGCATAGGTCTAATTATGTCCTAGTAACAAGTTATAATCAAGAGGTGCATCAACTACCTTGACCTTCACCTCTACCATCTTCCCACCTAACTGGAATGGAAAGGTAGGAAGAATACCGTGAGGGTGGAAAGAATGACCGTCAAAAGCAGTCAACATGTTCGATGATTTAGAAAGAGTGAGAGAACTGAGATATTTCCAACATATCAGGGACATCACACATGTAGCAGCGCCTTCATCAACAACCACACGTTTGATGGTATACTTTGAGTACCCCATGTGGATTTGGAATGCCACATGGTAAGGAAAGCAAGGCTTCACATCTGTGATGTCAAACTTTATAACTTCTGAGCTACTAGGTTCTAGAGCTCCTAACGCAGATAGTAAGGCATTCCTCTATGAAGGACATTTATGGAGTACCTCCAAAGCCGACATCACACAAGGGGTTTGACCCAGGTCCTCAACAATAGAGTAGTTCTGGGCGGCTCTAGCATTTGGATTGTGGGTAGATCGCTTGAGTATTCCTTTCGGAATATGAGGCATTGGCTCTGGTTTTTCAATATATAAAGTCATCTCCTGAGGAGGAGGAGGATATTATAGACCAAGTATATCCTATGCAGAGATATAATCTTGAGATCGAGTGGTTACATTAACTTTCACATCGACCATATTGATACACAAATGGTCTTCGTCTTGCATCAGCGGGTTTTGATTCCCACCAGCTGCATTTCTGACATTTGAGGAACTCGAGGCCATGTGTTGGTTACATGGGAAAGGATTCGTTATCACAACGGGTGGTAGAGAGAATACCCTCGCAGCTTACACAAGTTTGGGGCATAAATGAGTAAGGTGATCATCTATACAAATCTTACAGGGAAATTTTACCTTACATCTTTCTCTCTTTCCATCTCCAGCATTATTATTTGTCTTTTCATTAGTACCATTGTCCTTGGGTTTATAATTTTTTTCCCACCCTTACGATTATTATGTCCTTTCTTTTTACTCCTACCTAGTTGTTGCTTACCATTTTGGCCGATCAATGATTGTATGGAATGTACATCCGAAAAATGAGTGGGATTGGAAGACACAGGCGAAGTTAGCCCTCCTGTAGAATGGTTTAGATACAACTCTTTAAAACACTTCAGATCACGTGTACCTCCCTGAATTAATGCCTGTCAATTTGTTGGCCGTGTGTGAGCCAAAAGTTGACTCGAACTTCCTAATGCTACTATTTCCTAGTGAAGCCTGAACAGTAGTATGACGCTCGATATCCTAGAAAATGTGTCATGCAAACCCTCGGATCATCACCGAGTCTACGGATTTTACATTGGCAAAGCCTAAAATGCCATCAACATTAGGTCTGGGCTTTTGTCTAGGGTCATAATTTGACCGCGATGTGTCTAGAAGAATGTGGTATAACATCCCAGACTGAGAATATATAATATCTAACTATTGGGATTTGTAGATCGCTTCTTCCTCAGTGGTAACCCTAGATGTAGCAACATCCTTCAAGAAAGGAGGTTGCAAAGAACTAAGAAACCATTCTAATAGAAAGGTCAAGGGTATGGAGGTTTTAATCAACCTCTTCCATCTATGCCACTCCCATATATGATCCGAGATATGAGTGGTTGTGTCCTGGCGTAAAGTCGATAGAATTTCTAGGCTAGCATCGTAATGAACTGACAATTGGAAGTGGTTAAGGAAGACCAACACCATCTGAATAAAGGTACCATATGCCCCCCTTGGTAGCTCGATATACCATTTTGCAGCAACTCCAATGAGGGTGCGTTGAAATAATCTTAACCGAATATAATCGTCATTAAGGGAATTCGAGGAGCACTATAAGTGAAAGGTGGTAACGTGATCACCAAGATCCTCGCCACTATTTCCTTCAAATTTCAGAATGTCCAAAGGAAGCTTGGTGGGGATGAGGGCCCATGTAGGATCACAACTCACAAGTTCGTTCATCAACTTAGACAAGTTTGGCAGATTAAGCGTGGCTAGAAAAGGGAGACGGGGTTGCAGCATCTGGCCCCAAGCTCCCTGGAAATATTGTATTTGAGGAATTGTAGCCCATCCAGGGTTCTAGTAAGCACCATGGACTTGTCTGGGATTGTAATACCCTCCTCTGGGATGATTCATAAAAGATTGTTTGGGCATCATTCCAGTAGGAATGTTCTGATAGGGGTTATAAAAATTTCCCCCAGTCAGATTGGATCTAGGTTGGGGGTTGCCCAAAGCGTGAAACTGACCTCCTCCGAGTGTGAATCCAGAGGATAGAGGTGGATTTTTCATGCCAAATGTGTTGGTTAGAATCTTCACTAAGGAGGTAGGGGTATAGGATGGAACTTGAGTATAAGCTTGTTCGTTAGGTTGATTTCTCCACCCAAAAGCAAGAGGATTAGACCCGGGGTTAAAAGCAAGAATTCCTCCCATATTAGGAGTCGTTTGAGGGATTTGAGAACCATCAAATGAGAATGGAGTATAATGAGGTGTAGTGCCCCCAAGCCTAATGCTAACATTAGGGCCAACAGTTGGGATGGCATTCGAAAATTGCGAAGTAAAGTTTGGCATACCATAGGAAAAAGGACTAGAGGCCATAGGGACGGACTAAACATTATAGCCCAATGAGTGACCAAGAGACCCAAAAGGGTTCGAGGCAAGATATTGATAATTCACTATAGGTCGAGCCATAGTAATGATAGGTTCCTCTAGAACTACAACTATTGTGGTTGTAGGAGTCAAAGAGGTTTCATTAACTATAGTAGGTGTGGGAGTCGAAGGGCTCCTAGTGTTCTGAAGACTAGGTTCAGTACTCATCCTTGTAGAATCACAAGTATCAACAGTGGAGGTGTGTGTACCACATCTAATAACTCTACACCTTTTAGAAGGTAAAGACTCAAAATCTGGTGGTAACTGTAACAAGTGACGGGACTAGCAGGGATGCGTTTATGACTCCATGATTACTTAAGACTCGAAAGACAAAAAAACTAAATCCTAAGGCCAACTAGTAATCAAAGAGCACACCAAAATTCAAATGGTCAATATGCACACAAACAGGGTAAAGTGGTTGAAAGTGGCCCCCCTCCCTAAAGAAGGTATGTCTTGCCTAAGAGGGGCCTGAGACTCCCTGCTAAATATCGGAGGTAACATAATCAGTTATAAGGGCCCTTATGGGCCTAAAAACCAGTCGGTCAGAGCCCCCCGGAGAGGTTATCCTTCATAAAGGTTGTGTGTTATCTGACCCTTATCTAACCTAGGGTACCTGTACAATAACCCCTGCAAGTAACCTATGTGGCACCTAAGTCAAGAAACTAAGCAACCATTGTATAACTAATGCACAGATGAGCATTCATAAGTCAGGTCCACCATATGGGCAGGGTAGAAAATCCCGAAACCTTGAAAGTACCACCTTTCACAAAGGTAAAGGCACTATCAAGATCCCCAGATACAAATAGATCCCCATAAATATCTCTGACACTCAGAAGGTATCAAGGGGATATCCCTTCAGCCAACCTCACGTGACCTCGTGATTAACTCCGATGTGAGTGGAGCCTCTTGATATTACCAATTATACAATGGATTTGTCCACTCCCTTTGTCAAACACATATGTTGATTTAATTTCCTTGGAGAAGTTTACTCATAAAATCCTATTCCAAGGCAATAAATCCTAAGCTAGTTTGTGCAGCCTAGAAAATAAAATTGTGACTAATCAATTTTAAATTATAGCGTTAATTTTAGTGGTTGTGATAACTAAAAAAGGTATGATAGTGAAACTCACGATGTTATGACTCGGCAAGAAAAATAAATATGAATATAATGCAAAGTCCTAACTTCAATTTTCAATGAATGATATGCTTCTAATAAAAAATACAATTTTCAATTTCAACTCTGCAATTCTGAAGTAAAAATTCAATCTTTCTTTTCATGCACTAAGCTAATGATGAAGACTCAAAAGATAAAAAATGCCAAGCAATGAAAGATGCCTAATATTTTTGTATTTTCAATATAAGAGAAATGAAAATGCATGGACTGAACAACAACTTGATATATAAAACTCTATTGTGTATAGAAAGATATAACTCAAGCATAATACCAAGGAGTGAAACACCCAGCCCAATGTACAAGGACAATCAAAATGAAAAGGTGATCAGAAATACTACTCCCAAAATTTCAACCCCGGATAGGTTTCATGTCATCCCACAGGCACTTAACAGTCACTACAGAGACCCAAGAAGACTCAACAAACATCAAATCCCACAATAACCACCAAACCCAGTAAACAAACAAAGAAGGCTGAGGTACGCGATTGTTTAGGAAAACAGAGCATATGTACTCAACTTGCAGAGGGACAACACACGTATATATGCAACTTTCAAGCCAAAAACTGCGTATATGTTTCAAAAACAAAGCCAGGCAAGGGAAAAGGATGAAAAAATCAAACCCAGAGTGAATAGAGTCTATCAAACAATGATACAACAAGAAACGCAATAAGAACGAGAGCAATCTAAGGAGAAAAGTACTCCAAACCCTAAGAAAGAAGATTCATTCCCCAGTATGGTCGCCAATTATGTTACGAGGAAAATCTCTCTATGGATAGGGTAAACCACAATATATGGAAATGACTGTAGAAATCAACTCTCTTCTCAAGTATGCTATGTAAAAAAATATGCTAGAAAAACAAGATAAAAGGCCTACCTCATCCATATGTTTGATGAAGTCCACCATTGAGCACTTGACCCAAAGAAATATACCTGCAAGTAGTCCTCAACAACCAAGAAAAGAAAGCATATGGTGATAATAAATGATGTTAGCACATTCAATAGAATAATCCATTAATAAGCATGACAAATATGCCCATGGAATAATAATTCAAATATTTGCAAGATAACAATTGGACGGGAAAAGAGTATTTCTATTAATATATGATCAACAGAAGTGAAAATGTTACAGACTTCTGTGTCAGCACGGTTCGGAACCAAGAAACTAAGTTCCTTCCAGCTAGGCCTCCACCAAAGAAAATATCATAAAAGATAAAAAAAAATGAGGTTCACAATCAATAAGGGAAGATCTTGGGGGTTGAACAGTATGTTTAGACTTAAAGGACAAAGGGATGCAGACTCAATATGAAGTAAATAATTTCTCCAGAGTAACTTTGCTATCAAAGTTGAATTCTTTCTCCTCTTTTCCATAGCTCGGAAGTGGCCCATTTATAGTCTTCAAATGGAACTGAAGAGCCGAGTCGAAACGTTTCCAGTATAGAGAAGGAAAAGGATCATAGATCTCCTATCATGACATGGAAAATCGACATTAATTTTCATTTTTGGGCACAAATCTTGATGTACTTGGGTTGTAGTGGAGCATCCTGCATATACACATGTTGTATAGTAGGCAAGGTGCATACATGTGGAAAAATATGTATTTTTATCTTTGGGATTTACAAACGGGGATGATAAGTCTGCATAGGGAAATGGAAAAAGACCTTCTTTGCAAGATTGCATAGGGTGAGGCAAATCTTGTTATAACAAATTTGTGGAAGAAAAGAGCGTAGAATGAAAGTATAAAAGGGAATGTCCAGGCCATGGAATCCAAAAAAGGTAGAGATTGAAAGATGGTTGAGGACAAAGGAAATCGAGTTTGCACATAAGGACAACAGAAACCCTAAGTTGACATCATGCAAGTATATCGACAAATACATGTTTAGAAACTTGCATGAGGTATTTTTTTGTGATTTCTCACATCTCTTGCAAGAGTTCTTATTGAGGTTGAAGGACAACCACCCTATGAATCGGATCATCCAGCTAGAGTGGCATCATGTGGAGATCGTGCAGCTACAGCAAGTTAATAACAAATTCACATGCGTAGTAGATTTATAGTTAGACAGTATTGTTGGAAGGTTTATCAACAAATTTGTAGTAGATACCGCGAAGTCCTACACCGTTGAAAAGCAGGATTTTCTTAAGGGACCCAGAGGAAGGTACATCATATCATTGTATACTTCAATCAATATTTTATTGTATGACAAGGGTGTGATGACCATGGAATCGGAAAACTAAACTTCACTACACACATGGGGGAAGAGTGGAATCATTTACAGGAGGTAGATATATGGACAAGGAGATGGATGAAGGGAAGCAGAAGGAGGCTATGGACCCAATCATGATGGAAGAGGACAAGATAAAGTAGATAATGGAAAAATATGGAAAGACGTGTGGTGGAATACCTTACCAATATAAGATGAATAACAAGAAGAGGGCCACATCCGGTAGAGAGGGCTTGGTGAGCAATCAAGAAGAGGTAGAGGATATACGGGTTGTGGAATAGATTCAGGAAATCCTACACACAACATACAAAAGTAAAACAAGAGGTCCAGGGTCAATAACATAAGGAATAAATCCAATCTAGATCACCATCAGTGTGGAACCTACAACCCCATGTGTGACTAATACACCTAAAAGAACACCAACGTTTAGACAACTGAATTTTAGTGGAAGAGGACTAACGGGACAGGGTTTGAATCAAGGAAAATCAATTGGGGGAGCAATTTTAGGAAGTAACAGTAAATTATCTACACTGGGCAGAGGCAGTAGTTCAACACAGTTCAAAATGGCAGCACAAGATCCTACGAGTAGATTACTATAATTTCAGGTAGAGGCATCAAAGGACCCTAAAAATAATTTATTCATCTATGAGAAGATATGGGAATCAAAGCAGATCACAGATTAGGATACAAAGCTCGTGCAGTTAGCTATCACACTAAGAGACCGTGTGTTGGACTGGTACATGAGCTTGGATGTAAATAGTACACAAACAATACCAAAGACTATCGTAGACATGAAAAAACTACTGGTATACGAGGTTTAGAAGCCAAGATCAGAATACCAGTACATGAATGAAATGATTGAAATCAAGTAGAAACTAGTTGAGGCTTTTTCCGAGATTGATTAGAGGTTCAAACGTCTAAAAGGTAAGTTGAAATATTCAATTATTAACATGCAACATAGGCAATTATTTGTGAACTCATTGTTACCACACTTGAAGTATCCTTTGAGACAACATAAGTTCTAAACTCAGAAAGAGGCTTTGCAAGAAGCCCTGCAAGTAGAGGAAAACCAGTATCAACAAACATATCCAAAAATAGAGGAGTTGAAAGAGGATTTGAAGAATCTGACCTTTCAACTAAACCAAAATAATGGAAAAGAGAAAAGAGAAGTTGTTTGGTGTATGCTATGCAGGACATAAGGACGTCATAAGAACAAATGTCCAACTTTTGTGTAGTACTTGGCAGCAGGGGTCCCAAACCCATTGCCAACAAGAGGACCATGGTACGAGATTTTCAAGATGCATGGGCATGATCCATATCATTTTCCAATGATGCAGAAGTATAAGATAGTACCAAAAAGTTTGTATTGCAATTTTTTCAAATCATTGGGTCGTGATTATAAGGACTGTAGAACATTGGAACTGATGAGATAAATAACTTCAAACACTTATAGGTTGCAAGTAGATGTGATGACAGGGAAATATGCACCTCATTTCAACCAGGTGCCACCACCATTCAACCTAGCGTAGCCATTGTACAAAAATGTGTAGCCACAGTATAACCCCACGTAGTATAACCAGGTACCCCAATACAATGCACAACGAGGAGATTGAAGTGGATACAAAGGTCGAGGATGATGCAGAGGAGGATTTGGGCAAGGCATAAGACCAGTAGTATGCCATAAATTCCAACAACCAAGACATTATGAAATGGATTGTCCACTTCCACCTATGACATGTATGTACTATCACGCAACAGACCATCACATGAATATTTCCCAACACTCTTGGGAAAGATTTAGGAGAAAAGGAACCAAAACAACAAGAATGTACAGTGGATTTCTGTAGAAGCTAGGGATGATGGGGAAAAAATCAATATAGTTACTTGAGGAGGAGCCAAGACAAGAGCCGACGTAGAAAAATAAGATCCAGCTCAACACCAATGTGTTAAGATGAATATTGAACCACAGAAGAAGTTTGACACGTGGAAATAAAATGAAACATTTAAGGAACCCATACAGGAGCTTCTCAAGAATAAAATTTTGGCTACATCAGTTGCACAGCAAACTCAATACCCGTCGATGTAAAAGATGCCATATTCAATGGATCACACCAGTAAAGAGCCACCTTCAAGACTTTTTTGCAATCATGTGTTAATTTATTGAACGATCCATCATATATTAAGGTATTATAGAATATTCTATAAATATGTAACACAGAGGTAGAAGGGAAGTTACAGAAGAAAACAGTCAATCATCTCCATACAAGAAGAAGGACAAGTAGAGAATTCATGCTAAATTCTAACATTGGGGACTTCAACATGGGAGATATTATACTTGATTTAGGATCTGAAGTAAACATGTTTCCCAAGAAGACATGGAAGTGTATGGGGGAACCCACATTAGGATATTCACCAGTCTAGTTGAAACTAGCAAATCAACACAAAGTGTTACCAATTGGAAGGATTAAAGGTGTGACAATAGATCTAGATGGAGTGAAAACTGTGGCATATTTTGAAGTGATAGAGATAGTATATTGGACAACACCTTACCCAACATTACATAGATTTGATTGGGAATTTGATAACCAGTTTTTGATCAATCTGAAGAAAAGTAAAATGAATTTTGAATCAGGAGAATATAGAGTTATTGCATCATTGGATCCTTCAAAAGGAGAAAGGTTTGTAGAGGCGACCTGTTTGGATTTGGAAGAAATAAATCATTTATACAGAACCACTACACGAGAAGAAGATTATGTCAACCCAACTACAGATGGGGTACTTAGTTGGATAATAATTATATCATGTGCTTCGGAATCAAACATAGATTTTGAGAATTGGTAGCAGTGACAACATGAAGTCTCCATAAGGAGGTGTGAAAGAATAAACTGTGCATTAAGATGGGTTGGTACAGAGATAAGGGAACCTCCCAGTTTTCATGAGCTAAACGACTTAGAGGACTTATTGCAAAAATATTAGGAGGAAGTTTTGGAAAATCGAAGGCTCTTATCCATGGACATTGCAATCAAGGAAACACGTACAAGATGGTGGGGTGCGCACAAATAAACAATCCAGGACTGGTATCAGTTTAAACGACTACTACGCATTAGATTTGGTGCATAACAGGGGAGCACTACAATCCAAAAGTATGATGGGAGAGGAACACCATTTGAACACTTAGAGAAATGTAGAACACAATGGAGGATGAAACCACCAGAGGAATGGCCTCATCACTTCATTCATACATTAGAAGGGATCTTAGGGAACTGATACATAGACCAGGAAATGAACAAAGGCACTACAGAATGGACAGGATTACAAAATAACTTTGTAGTAACCTCCTCATTCGAGCATGATAACCCCAACATTGATTCATCTCTGAAGTTGAGAAGGGGAGTGATATTTTTTGATGAACCAGAGGTCGAAATCATAAAAGATTTCCAATAGCAGAACAAGAAAATAGTTAAAGAGTTACTCTCATGTTATCATGTCAAAGAAGAAGCATGAGATGAATATGATTCGTGTAACATTCAGATCACATAGATTGAAGGAGAGAGAGGTGGAAAAGGTCCATCTCTGGAGTTAGAGGCATTTTCTTCACCAATCAAATTCAAGAAATTCAACATTGAGATGAACGACAATCCTAAAATGGCAAGCATTGGAGACTGGTGGGATGAGAAAACATTAGAAAGGATAACAGAGTTAGTGTGTGAATATAGTGACCTATTTCTAGCAACCTTTACAGAGATGAAAGGCATAGAAGGTGAGCTATGTGAGATGAATATACCCCTAAAAACAGAGGCTAGACCTGTCAGATAGAGACCTTATAGGATGAATCTAGTGTATAAGAAAAAAGTGAAAGAAGAAATTGACCAAATGTTGGAAGTTGGCATCATAGAACCAATAGGGGAATCTAAATGGATCATCCCCATGGTAGTCCAGGAAAATAAGCAAGGGGGGATAAGGATTTGTGTATATTTGAGAAAACGCAATGATTCTTGCTTACATGATCCTTTCCCTACCTCGTTTACCGATGAGGTCTTGGAGAATGTAGGAGGCTAGGAAGCATATTAATTCACAAATGGATTCTCAAGTTACCATCAGATCAAAATAGCTCCAGAGGATAGGTATAAGACTACTTTTTCTACAGAATGGGGATCCTACCAATACACAGTCATGCCCTTTGGATTGAAGAATGCACCAGCTATATTTTCAAGGGTGGTCATAGCTTATTTTAAGGAGTTCATACATCATTTTATAGAAGTATATATGGATGAATCGACTGTGTATAGTATTTTGAAAGACCATGTAGAAGTTTTAATACTAATGTTGGAAATATGCAAGCAATGCCAAATATCATTAAACATCAAGAAATGCATTTTTGGTACACCTTTTGGGATATTTTTGGGACATATAGTGTGAAAACATGGCTTATTGGTTGACCCTACCAAGATTGTTGTTATTGTGAACTTACCACCACCAAAGCTAGTGTGCCAGTTAAGAGACACACTATGACATACAAGCTACTATAGGAAGTTTATAAAGGGGTATGTGCAGATTACTGCATCAGTGGAAAAACTATTAAAGAAGGACACCATATGTCAGTGGAATGAGGATTGTCAGAAAGGATTGGATACTCTAAAGGAAAATATGGTAACAACACCTATATTAGTGTTTCCATATTGGGAAAATACATTCCATTTTCATGTAGATGCATCAACAATAGCACTTGGATAAATTATGGCACAACCATGAGAAGGGGATTTAGACCATCCTATATCCTTTACAAGCAAAAAGTTGTCAGAATCTGAGAAGAATTACAACACCACAGAAAGAGAAGTCCTAGCCATGGTATATGCACTTCATAAATTCATGAATTATTTATTGGGTAAATATTTTAAAATGTTCATAGATTATTCTGGCCTCAAATGCCTAGTCAATAAGCTAGTGTTGGGGGTGAGGATCTGTACATGGATGTTATTATTCCAAGAACTTGATTTTGAAGTAATAGTAAAACCAAGGAAGTCGAATGTAGGACCTTATCACTTGTAAAGGGTAACCAATGGAGAAGAACCTACTAACTTGGAAGATAGCTTCCCTAATGCACAATTATTTTCAGTAAAGGTAGATGATGAATACTTCGTTGATGTCATTGAATTATTAAGTACAGGATTTGGGCCAAAAGGGTTTAGTACTGCACAGAAGAAAAATATGGTAGTTAGATTTGCATACTATCAACTCATTGTAGGTCATTTATACAAGATGGGCGTAGACAGCATTTTGAGAAGGTGTGTATTGGAACATGAATGGCCCATGGTTTTATCTAAAGCTCATGAAGGTATAGTTGGAGGAAACTATACAGGAAAAGTCATGTAGAAGGTATGGCGCATAGGATTATGGTGGCAAATAGTTCATAAGGATGCCAAGGAATATTGTCAGAACTGTGATGTCTGTCAGAGGGTTGGCAAACCCAACAAGAGGGATGAGATGCCCCTAAGACCACAAGTAATTGTACAGGTATTTGAAAAATGGGAAATAGATTTTGTCAGACCTATTAACCCACCATCAAGAAGGTCAATATATATATATATATATATATATATATATATATATATATATATATATATATATATATATATATATATATCATTATTGTGACCAAATCCTTAACCATATGAGCATAAGAAACACCAGTCAAAGATTTCAGTGCAGAGATAGCAGTGCACTTCTTATTTGAGCAGGTGATCACCAGATTTGGATGTCCTGAGATTTTGATGAGTGACCAAGGAACCCATTTTATTAATAGTACCTTCAAGGATATGACTGGGGAGTTTGAAGTCTATCACCAGACGAATACACCATATCATCCTCAGGAAAATGGGATAGTAGAAGCTTTCAATAATATTTTGGAAAATGATTTGACTAAGATCCGCAATGTTAACAGGGGTGATCGAGATTGACTACTATGGGCATACAATACCACATGCAAGAGGTTGACAAGATAGACACCATTCAGATTGGTGTATGGACAGGAAGCAGTGGTTCCATTAGAACTTTTGGTACCCAGTCTACGCGTAGCAACAATTACTGATATGTCAGAAATAGGCATAGTACATGAGAGATTAAGTCAACTGATGGAAATGGGAGAAGGCAGGATTTTGGCAAGATTTCACCAAGAGATACAGAAAGAAAGGGACAAGGTCTGGCATGACAAAAACATAAAAAAGAAGAGCTTTAAGGAGGGAGACCTAGTTCTTCTCTATGACATAAAATTTTTGCAACACCTTGGTAAGTTCATAATGCATTGACTAGGGCCATATGAAGTAAATGTTTTCACAGATAGAGGATTTGTGAAGCTAAAGGAATTGGTAGGAACAAAACTAAAAGGAATGTTGAATGATAGTCGATTGAAACTATATAGGGATTGTCGACCTACTAACTCTTATTAATTACAGTGCAATAAGAAAGTCATGTATATAGTGTACTATAGTAGATATTAGGAAATAAAACTGAAAATATATATATATATATAAAGAGTCAGAGGTTTGTTGAACAAAAAGAAAGTGGAAAAAAATTGTGTGCAAAAACTACTATGACAACATAGAAATACAGTGCGCAATAAAAATGAGACTCGATGCAAATGCACGAAAAAAGTGAAAAACAATTATGATCGGGTCTATAAAGTGTAGAAAGAACAGGTTAATTCGAAACTTAGTGATTTTTTAGCACAGAGAGAGATAGAAGTGTGTTTCCTACGTGTAATTGTGAGAAGAAGAGAGAAAGTGTTCAAATCACATACAACATGACACCACCGAAGTTTGGCACTCCAGGGAAGTACATACGGGTTACTCGACAGGGCCAAAGGAGGAAGGATAGGATGATGGAGCCAAAGAACGTCGTTGATCTCGAATATGTTACCACTTCCAATACAGAGTCACTAATCCCAACGAGGTTTGAGGAGGAAAAGTCCACAACGGCACAAGGGGAAGTAGGGCAGAGCTTCAGGACTCAAAATGGTATTACAACCCCTAATCTCAAAACACCAACTAAACCTAATGAAATGAAGTGTCAGCAATAGGGTTGTGACAAAGAGGAGGCGTTATTTGAGGACATCACCAACTAGCTAAAATCCGACGGGGAAGAAGATGACACAAAACTAGTAGAAGCGGACCCATATGCCATCAAGAAAAAAAGAAAGGCATAGGACATCATAGAAATTACACTTCCCTACCTTCCGAATGCAGTGGTGACTGTGGAGGACATGCTCAAAAAAATTCCTAAATTAAGGTACTCGTACCACGATGTGCGCGATGCAAAAACATTCCCAGACTTGGACAAGGAATCCTACTTGGTGAACACAAGGGAAATTGGACCTCTAGATAAACCAATCATGGAGCCCGCACAGTGGATAATAGGGCTCTACAACTCCAGATCATGAACCTCTTAGACATACCACTCTTCAGGCATGGTAAAAATGTTGGGCTTTGCGTCAAAAAATTTCTATCCTAGGTACATGGTGGCATTCTTTGGATGGATAGGCTAGTACAACTCGATGTGGCATTGATCACCAAAATTAAGGGATTACACACAGTGGGCGCACAACCAGAGGAATACTTGGACAACAAATTGCACGAGAAGGAGATCGTTGAGCTATTCAAGGCACAATTTGGTACCAGCAGAGGGAACAAGGGTATTGTTCTTAGATATATCAATGATGATGCGACAAGGTTCACCAGCAATCTCATGGCTTGCAAGCTACTAAGGAAGTGTAGAAAAGAAGAGGCTCCAACAGGATTCATTGCAGTCACTACATAGTGCGGTAACGGGGTAATGCTTAGTTGGGAACCTTACCTCCTTAACCAATTCTTGATTGATTGCAGATATGTGCAGGATAATGGAACAGAGTGTCATTATTCTTGATTAATTATCCTTATAGCTTTGGCAGGATGGTAGGAGCCGAATTTTTCATCCTTTCTGGATAGGAAAGGGAAGTGCTATGTAGCCAGATATGAGTCCCTATGGACGGCCAAGGACACCAAAAATCAGCAGGTGAATAGCACGGTGTTCTCTATGCTACTAGAAGAGATACAACTGTTGGAAGATTGATTGTTGTCATTGATGTCAACCCTAGTCATGGGTTTTGGACCGCAAGATTGATAAAGGTATCTGAACATAAAGGAAAATGCGCATACATATACAACACCTGTGAATGGATAGTATACATCATGCTATTTTCAATGGTATGTGGCACATCACATGGATCCTCATGGTTGAGGAGAAATGAATTTTTGAAGATGACAAAGTGAATTGAAAAAGGAAGTACATGTAGGCCCTGAAAATAATTAAAGAAAATAATTACAAAATAAGAAAGT
>ML789181.1:753693-767107 GCA_009831015.1 Picea engelmannii
ATTTCTCATATATTGTGCATGGTGTATTGTGGTGTATTGGTGTAACTCTTATAATATTGTTCATTTCTCATTGGATATAATTGAATGGTTTAAGTATAAGTTGAAAAAGGTTTTTAAATTGTACTTGATATTGATTCACCCCCTCTCAGTATCAACAACAACAACACACAGTTGTTATCAGATTAATTGGTAAGTGCGGACACAAATAGATATCCCTAGATCCCACTAGAAAATAGAACAAAATAGAATAGAATGCACACTTTGCCTTAAACTTCATCATTATATAAACTAGTTTAATGAGTTACAAAAGACATACCTTTTAAATGACGCTTGTCCTCACTAGTGTCATCTTTGTAGCTCCTTCCTTGAGTTTACAGAATAGTAACCATGTCTAGGAACCACAAAATAACAAAGAAGGAAAAAAAAGATACATATATTCTAATGAAGTTTATGTATATGATCAAGGAATTTTACAATAAAATACAAGATGCTTATATAGGGAAGAAATGCACTACTGTATTAAGTGAAATAGAAAGTGGAGAATACAACCCATGCCTTGATGTTGCAAGGTCCCCTTTCAATGGCTCTTTGCTTCAACACACACACCTTTTCTCTAATGCCTTGAATGAAGAAGATCCACAATCTGTCTTGAAGAACTAAAGCAAAGCTCTCAAGCATAATCTGAAGTAGAACTCTCCATACAATTCTTAGCCTATTCAACTTTATCCTTTTCCATGAGAGATCCCTCCTTATATAGTGTAAAATATATATGGATGAGGAGATTAGGATGATCCCACCAAATTATAGAAGCGAGTAACATCCAAACCAATCAGAGGCCACCTCATCTTCTATAAGATCCCTTTCTAGAACATTCATGAAATTTTACTTTTCTCAAGATTTAAGCATCATCGCACCCTATGCATGTAGCAGCATGCGACGACATCGCAGTCCAGGTATAGTGCAGGATGTGATGATCAAGCATCACCGCACCCCATGCATATAGAAGGGTGCAATGATCTTCCTTCATATGGTTTTTCGCAAAGGAAAGAAAATCACTTTTCCCATGGAGAAAGTCTCTTTTTAATATTTTTAGGGAACATGAACACATGTTGTCGGTTGATCACTGAGGTGACCAAAATAATGTGTAACAATATCCAATATGTGGCACATTCATGTGGAATTGGTCCAGGAATCAGAAGGGATATCCAATTTTAAGGCATCCAGACACCATATGTGGATCTAGGCTGCAAGGAATCCAAATAAGGAATGGTTGGAGATTGATATGAAAATAGAAGGCTTACTTGTTATGCTATGCAAGCACCCTCTACTTCATTAAAATAAACTTTACAGGACCTTGCTTCATGTGTATAAATATGCAAGATAAAACTTATGTGTTAAGTTTATGAATCTTCTTGTAAATGTTTATGTGTGAGGAAATGTTCTTTTAGATGGTTAAATATGTACTTGAAATAAATACACAGCAACACAACTTGCAGCAAATAAACCATTAAACGCACAACAAGAACGACATGATAAAGGAGTTCACCCCCCTCCGGGCTACATCTCCTTGAGCCTCCATCAATGGACTTGGCTCTCTGGGATTAATTTGTCAAAAGTTATTTTACAAGCTGCTACTCAACTCCAATGGAAAAACAGACTGTACCATTGAGATCAGAACACATAAAAACCCCAAAAATGACTAATAGAACTCTGAAAACGGATCATGGCTCATCCGGGCATGACCTCTTCTACATGTGGCCATAAGATTCCCTGAGCTTCTCTTTGGAAAAAAACACCTATAAAAGTCCTCAACAGCCTCTAAAACCTATCCCAATGTGTTCAGAGCATATCAATTAGCCAAAAATGATTATTCAATCACAGAAAACAAACATAGGCTCACCAAACCATGTCCTCGATCAACGAGGGCTTCAAGCTCCCTTGAGCTTGTTGAAACTTCAATGGTGAAAAAATTGTAGAAGAAGTCTTCAAATGGCCTTGAAAACAGCACCAATGGATCCAGCATGTCCAAAAACCCCTAGCTAGGCTTTTACAGCATCTCAATCGGCCAAAAGATGAAGAAGTTAGGCCTCCTCCATTTTCCTCCTTCAAGCTTTCTGAAACTGGTTCGCCAAAACGCACCTCTGTGTGCATGAACCAAGAACACGCTCCAAAATGCACGTTAAAACCTGGCACCAGGCGCAACTGCACCAACGGTGAAAACCATATAACGGTTAAGGCGCCTCCAGCCCCTAACCGCCTAGGCACCTGGGCGTATGGGCATGTGACCTCGCGTGTTTGATAAAAGGTGGTTATTTAGTTACACAATTGTGTAACTCCCCCCGCGCTCCACCTCAGGGTCATATGCAATGTAAAATAACCGTGGGCCAAACCCCATGCAAATGTTACAACTGCGTGCACAAAACCATGGGTTATAGTGCTAAACCCTGCGCACAAAACCGTGGGTTATAGTGCTAAACCCCGCGCAAATGTATTAACACATATTACAATAGTCCACGGGCTATATGATTTACTCCGAGTGAAATTCGTTAACACCACCCATATATCATATGGTCACATAGTTTTACAATGGAACCATGGGTCGGGGCTAAGCCCCGGCCCGCCCCCCTTTCCAATTAATACAACACATAAATTTAAATATATGCGCGTTGACTTCCATAACAAGGAACATCGGCGGGAAAGTTGGTTATTGGAATTTGTGAATTCACTATGTGGAGGAGAGGTCCAGGGGTTGAACCCCGCGGCCTCCAACATTTTATACATAAACTCCTTAACCAACCAGTAAGTGACACGTGGCACCCTTGGATTGGGCCACGTGTCCTCCTATCATTGGCCACCCAATGACACGTGTCAAAATCTGACTTGTCCAAAATCAACCAATCAACATCTGCCATGTCACCACCATATGACCTGTACGGTCCTGCCACGTCACCGTACGAACTGTACGGACTGTACGGACAAGTACAGTCAGCATCCAAAAATTTTGCATGTTTGCCTTAGCGAACAGATAGCGATATCTTCTCCATACGGACTCCGTTTGAGAAAGTAAATATACCACCAGAATCAGGAAGATGAGACGGACGCAATGGCACCATTTTTGTCGCATTCCAAGCACTTTGAAATTTGAGCAAATTTTGATCCCTAGTCCAGATTTTGATCAGAGATGCAATATTGCATCACAAGGGAAGAGATTGATTAGATAATCAAAGACTAGCATGCGCAGTGGAAGATGTCAGTAGAAAAAATAGCAACAAGGCTAGTAGCAACAAAATCGGCCAAACCTAAGGGGCAAGCTGAAGTAGTTCCTTCAAAAAAGAAAAATATCCCAGCTGCTAACACTAGGAAGGTTGCGGTGTGCACTCAAGCGTCGGGAAGTAGCACAGTTCCAAAGAGACTAAGGATGACAAAAACGGTGCCCAGGGAAGACATTTAGAAGGATGCCAAGAAGGGGGATACATCTCAGGTCGGCGAGGAGGGGGCACAGGAGACGATGAGTGGGGAGAAGCCCTCACAGGAAAAAAGAACCAAAATGCATATGGAGGAGACATGCAAAAATATGAATTACATCGAGGACCAAGTCATCACCTTGAGAGAGGATGATGTTGATTTCGTGGCGGACAAGGTTTAGGACAAGGGGGAAGATGTGGTCATGGATGTAGAAGCACAAAGAGAAGAGATCATGCAAAAACTCATAGAAGTCCATGAAACTATACAATAGTTACAAATCCATACAGTACCACAGGCCACAACACAGCAACCTAAAAAGACACAGCGACCCCCTACACAGAAAGAAGAATATGAGACAGTTTCAATAGTAGTGAAAGGTAGGGATACATTCACAGTCACACAGCAGATGGTTAGAATTGATCAAGAGGCCGCGTAGAAACCCATGGGATACATTGACCACGTGGAGGTAGTCATGGCACAGATACCCACAAAAGCACTATACAGACTCCACGCTAGTATAATGCAGGAAGTACAATCCAGAGCCCGCGTGGATGCCACCAACTTGGAGGTTGGTATGGGGGTTGCAGAGATGTTATATATCACCTGCGATCAGAAGACCTTGAAGAAGGAGGATGAAAAATAATGTGCTGACAAGATAGAGCAAGGGATAACATTATACAACTGCATTCCAAAGAGTGTGCAAACACCGGATAAGAGTGAAGATGAAAAGATAAAGACCATTGTGCAGATGATTGAAGGATATATGCAAGAGATCGAGGAGATGAAATAAAAATTGAATCATATGACTCCTCCTAAGTTTTGAGATAAAAGAGAACAACAAATGGAATTATTGATAGATGAAATGGCAAGGGAAGCCAAGGAAGTTGTAGAACTCTTTGAAAGAACTAAGCAAATTTGGACCACTTTGGAAGAAGATGAAAAGGTCCAATAGTTGGACCAACAAGAGGAGAAAATCAATGCTTCCATGCAGGAATTAAAGAGGAAATAGAAAACCATGAGCATTAGAGAGTGCTTGAAGCACACACAGGAGATGAAGACCTTGCAGACAGAGTTAAAGAGAATGCAGATTAATAAGCAAGCAAGACAGGCCTATTTGGAGCCCCTCCAGGAAAACGCAGCACAGATAATTGTGGATCTAGAGGAAGAGAAGACAAGAATGGTGCAGGCACATTCATAGAGCGCAACATTTCTACAAGAATAGATAATAGTGTAGATGGTCGAGGCGCTAACAGATAAAGTTGTCTAGGTGAAAGAAAAAGGGAAGGAACTAGCAGAAAAGTTCCACAGCTTGGAGAAGGTTGTACAGGGAGTGCACACCACCTGAGTGGCTTGGGATGAGCCACATGTTAGTGTTGGCATCCTATTGGTGCAGGCCTATTTTGGGAAAAATGATCTATTTTGGGCATAGACCTAATTTTGAGGAAAGGGTATATTTTTGGAGCATGCCCCTTAGGAGGAAAAAAAGAAGCATGCAAAAAAAGAAGGAAAAGCAACATGTAGGAGGAAATGCAACGTGGAGTGCATGCAGAGAGGCCTAACCATGTTAGGGTTAGGTTTTTCGACAAATATTGTAATGGTTATAAGCTAGTAGATTAGTATACATAAACACCTAAGAGGTCTAGGTTAAGGGTTCGTTGGTTCAGAAGGTATTGATTGTAGTGAGTTTTTTTATGGTGATTCTGGTAGAATGGAATAATCTAGTCTTTGAGGGTTAGGTCACTAGATGAGGAGACTGGTGTGATCTAGTCAGCCTCCCAGAGGGTACTTACCCTCATTTTGATTGTAATATTGAAGTTGTAATGTGTGCAACATAGATTTTGCAGCAAAATAAATAAAAGAGCAGAGAAGCCAAATCTTTGTGGATGTAGCCCTGGGAGGGGGTGAACCACGGTAAAATATTGTGTTATGTGTGACTATTAATGAATTATTTTACTATTATGTTAATCAGTATCTCAATAATGAATGGTTAAAACTAGATATATGAGCATGCATGCATAGGTTCAAAGATGAATGAATCATAGAAGTAGATGAATGATTAATGATGATGATGTATGAGGAAAATAATCTAAACAAAATCCCCACCCATTCTTATATTACAAACACCTAAGTATTGTAGTCCCCCATTAAGTTATCTCGGGTGAAACTATGTTGTGCACTTTGTGTGTAGCGTTGCCTTCTGGTTTACCAAGAGGGCTAATAGTTTTGAGGGTTTTGTTGGAAACCTATTTGAGATCAGAACCTAGGTCATCCCAAGTAAACCAACAACCACAGAATCTAGTTGCTATATTGGTACAACTACAAAACTTCAATGATGTATTCTTGGGATTTACTTTCAAAATCACATGCTCTCCCACTTTAAATTATCTAGTTGTCTTGTTCTTGTCTACATAACTCGTATGTCCATATTTTATTTCTTAAAAATTCTATTTAATATTAACCATTTGGTCTTCCATATCCTTGAGCAATTATGGCCCAAGTACTACTTTGTATTTTGTGTTGTCCCGACTTACTGGAGTATTTCATTTTCTGCCATACAAATCTTCAAATGGGCTCATCTTCAATGAAGCTTGACACCCATTGTTGTAGGAAAACTCAACCAAATGCGAGTAATCTTCCCACTTAGATGGCTTATCCATTACATACAGTATCAAAATGTATTCAATCACTTGGTTGACTCTCTCCCTGTCTTCACATATTATCGTGGATTGTATGTTGTGCTAAAGATCAAATTTGTACCAAATCCTTTAAATAATCCCCTCCACAATTTTGAAGTAAAAATTCTATCTCTGTCTGAAACAATTGCTTTAGGTATTCTGTGCAACCTAGAAATTTCCCTCATATAAATTTCTTCAATATTAAATGATGTATGAGTCGTCTGCACTGGAACAAAATGACAAACCTTTTTTAATTTATCCACCGCTACCATTATTGAATCATGTTGTCTTTTTGTCCTGGGAAACTTAGTAGTAAAATCAATGGTTACTAGTTCCCATTTCCTTTATGAAATTGGAAATGGTTGTAGCAAACCTGTTGATTTTTTGTTCTCAACTTTCACTCTCTGACATTCCATACATATGGAAATGTAATCGGCAACATCCTTCTTCATTCCTGGCCAAAAGTATTAGCTTCTTATTGTTGTAATTGCTTTCTGGTAATCTTAGAAAATTAGATCACTTCCACACAAAACCTGGAAAAAGAGAGGATGAAACATTTAATCTATAAATAAATTAAATGACAAAGAAAACATTCAGTACACAGACATTTTACCCTAGAAACCCAAATGGGAAAACCAACATTCCTTGAGTGTCTTGCTCTCTTGTATTCTTATTCATTTAAAATAAAAGGTTACATGTCTAACCTTGTTCTACACCTAATATATAATAGATATCATACCTTCTTTCTTTACTCAAGAACAACCTTGTAGCCAATTCATCTTACATCTACATGATCAGCAACCTCTAAAATCATTTCTCTAAAGATTAGATAAATATTCTCTTTTACAACATTAAAACATGCCTTATTTATAATATTTACAGTAATCAAAACCCTGAATAAAGGCACCAAAAAATGGTTACATATCCACACAGATAATTGGTTATAAATCCTTTGAATCTCTAGACTTGTACATTCAAATACCAAATCATTTTACCAATCGACCTTCATTTGGTTTCCACATGACCCCTTGTCAATCTCTTGTTGGTAAACCTCTTCAACTTATTGTCGAGCATCTCGACTTCAACTTTACCTGGTTGAACACTTCGAACTTTGAATTTCTCTGCAAGTCGATCCACCTCTACTAGACTTTCACTGCAAAAAATATAACAACCCAACATTCTCCCACTTGTTGTATTCTTTGTTGAAACTAGGATATTCCTGAACTTTTGTTCACAGACCCAAGGAAACAATTCCCATTTCCTATCTGCACCAAGAGAACTTCACAACAGTCATAGACTTGGTCAAAGAGTCTGCTATGTTTTCCAATGTGTCTACTTTCTCTAACACAACCTTGTTTATTTCTACCATGTCTCTCATGAAATAGTATTTTACATCAATATGCTTAGTCTTGGAATGATAACTTGGGTTTGTTATTGCATAAATTGTAGGTTTGGAAAATCCCGACCCAACCAAAAAATGGAAACAACTAAGAGAACTACCCATTATCACCTTAGGCATGCATTCTCGTCACTTTAGAGGTGAAGTGGTTACCTCAAGGGGGAAATCCCAGATGACCCTAGGGGGAAATGAGATGAAAAGTGAGATGATGGAAGTGTATCCCATATAGGTCAATATAGTATGTATGGAAGGGCTTTATGAAAGGTCTTGGTAGTATCCAAAGGTTTCCAATAGGTAAGAGTACATGTAAAGAGTGATGTACCTGCCCGAGACACAAGAACAAGCCAAGTATATGTGTATAATGTTAGGTGGACAAGAAAGTTAATATTGATGTCCCTAATTGCAGTAGTAAAAAATTATGTATATCAGCAACAAAATGATAATGACAGTTGTAAATAAATTTGTTCAAAGCTTAGTGAAATGTACAAGATACGAGATACCAAATTGACTAGTTTAGCTCAAGAAGATAGCATAAAACTTTAGCAACAATGTAAGGTTGTTGTAAAAAAGTTATTCATAAGTTATTATCATCCTTATGTCTGTAAAAAACAAGCTATTATAGCATATAAATCAGCCACCAAAAATCACAAGTAATCCACCCAAAATGTGTGCTAGGGTTAGGAGAAAATAGGGGCAAACTTCTAGCATTTTTTTACGGTTGAGTTAGGATTTATTTGAAGATTTAATTTAGGGTTTCCACAACCCTAATGGCCGTAGATGAGATTTTGTACCAGAAGTAAGAAATACTTACCAAATTGAAACACGCTAGTGGCTCAACCAAGTGTATGAAGCATAGAATTGATTCCAACTTAGACAATCTCCAAAGAATGATGTTTCACATTTACCGAGGCAAGTATTTTATATCTCCAATGAAAAATTCAGATTAGCACCTTTAATATTTGGGTTAATGGAGTCTCTAAACACAAGTTGGATCAACAGGTCCCTAGGGGTGTAATCTCTTACTCCCTAGGGTATGTTAATCAAACTAGGGTAAAATCCAAGAGGGTATACACACTCGCATTCCTCCTAGCAACCCTTGCAAATGACTTGTAAAACTTAGAAAATTAGATGAATCTTAATGTAGGGAGTATCCAAAATACTCCTCCTAGGGTTTCAACAAAAAATAACCAATAAATAGCAAGAAATAGCTAACAAATGCATATTTTTCCTTACCAAATCCAAGAAAGAGAGAGATCAAACGCTATTTCACCAAGCAAATTACCATCTAATAGAATGAAAGAAAGTATCCAAGAGGTGTGCACCACATTATCTCATACATTCATAAAAGATAGCACCAAAAACCATTTTCAATAGAGATAAACACCAAGAATCCTCAAGTATAGCGAAAATTTCAGCCAAGTACTTCTCACAAATTTCACAATGGGAGAGTTATGATATGAAATGAGATTCAAATGATCTCTATTTATACAAAATGTCTTAAACATAGATTTTCTACATAAATTAGGGTAAACACAAAATAAGGGGACAACCAGCCTTATTTTTCCCCTTTACACAAGGAATTAATCTTTAATTCAAATTTAAATCTTAAAAAGGTGCACAATCGAAACCCTAGAATGATGTCACCCCTCTAAGGGTGACGTTTTGACCCTTTGAGAAAATCATTGGAGTATAAGGTTGAGGTAGTTAGGGCTCATAAATCCTCCCTCTAATGCACTATATACTCCTCAAGTCTCCTCCCACTAAATCATTCCAAGTGTTAAGTAGTAGCTCCATCACCACCAAACCCTATCCCCTCTATGACATCAAGCCTCAAGAAAGTGACATTTTTCCTCCCTAGGTTAGGTCCTCCATGATGCCATGTAAGCCTCCAAAGGCATGTCTTTGTGATCTGGCATGTGGGCCCTCGACATCCAACTTGCAGGATTCAATCCCCATGGAATCCCAAGCTAGGCTTGTTCCTCCAAATCTATCCACCAACTGGGTCCTGCAAAGAAAAATGGATATGCCCTCCAAGGATATCAAGTCAAAGCATCACGATGATTAAATTAAATCAATAAGAGAGTCATATAATCATGTACATCCAAACCACCTTATCAAAATAAACCAAATCTCAAAGACCCTATGCAATTTTCCAAGTTTAGGTATGGGAGGGTTGACAAAACGACCTATTGGGTGAATCATTCCTAAAGTTTATGGGTGTTTCCCAAGGGGGCCTCCTTGTAAGTCTTGTGGATAAGGTGACATGGATGAGGGTAAGACTTTTGGGCATGGGGTTCATGACATAAAAAGGGTTGTAGTGTCTCATTTATGGGTTCCTTTGTAGAGGGTGTGTTGCACCTTTGTTTTCAATGCAACCTTTTTCCAAGCCTATTCACTGCCTTTAATTATTTTTTAGGATGTTTCCAGGTTGAATACAAGGTGGGGCTTCTACCTAAGCAATAAAAATTGTGCTCACCTTGACTCTACCATGGTCACATCATGCTTCCCCAATTTTGAAAAATGTGTGGGGATTCTACCTAAGCATTAAAAAAAAATCCCACACATGCCCCTCCCTGGTTGGCATTTTCTATTAGTTAATTTTTTTTACGAGTCCCATCAATTTTTATGAGAGACATTTCATTGTCCTCGTGGTACTTGGGTGAGAATATAGAAGGGTAATGTTTTGTATTTTATTCTTTTCCAACTACAAGCTTCTGTGCCTTCAGCCCCTTCTTCCCATGAAAGTAGGGACAACCGCTTCTTGGGTCAGTACACCCAAAAATCCCAAAAGGTAAGGAGATGAGGGGATGAAATGTGGAGAGTGATAAGTATGGTCGGGAATGGAATGATGACTTATCAAAAAGACCTCCTAGTAGCAACCCTATCCCTAAGGGTGACCCACTTTCTAGGGAACAATGTCAACCACCAAGGCAAAACAGGGCAAAGAGAATAATTTCCAAGCAAATGTCACATGATCAAAAGCAGTAATAGATGTAACAAAATCAAATGCCTCAAATATTTAAATGACACTCACCATAACACTTGGCTTGTACCTCATGGAGCAAGACCCAATGTCTTCTAGAGGCCAGATTATGTGATGGATATTATCATGATGAACTTGGAGTTGTGGTTGTGAGGTGGGTCTCTTTCTACGTAAGTGGAAATTGTTGTTCAAGTTGTCTCTTGGTACTCCATGTTTGTAACCTGAGAGCCTTGAGACATCATATCCTTAGTTATCCCTAGAAAATAGGGATAACATGTGGCTCCTACTTGGGGACATGTGCTTGTCGTAGAGTGCATGAGAATCGTAGCATATGCTAATATACCTTTGCCTACATTGAAAAAAAACACTATAAAATATAGGGTGGTTCTATCGCCCTTCGTCCATATACATCGAAATCCAAAATGAAACTAATCTAGAAATGAAAATTTTAGCATTTTTTCAAAAAAAAATAAACTAAACATGAAATCAATATGCAAGTTGAGAAAAATGAAATATGAAATGCATCTAAACTAACATGAGCAATCAATACGAAAATGCAATGAAATCAAGATGACATACCTACTTACTTGGGGCTTGGCACCTGAATAAGTCAAGTAATATAAACATAGGACCAAAGAAGAGACCAATCCACTACTAATGGCATATTTCTCCCATCTAATGTTGTCAAATAATACTTCTCTATCTCATACTTATTCTTGACTATGTAAGGGCCAAGTCGCGAGCTGTCATCCTCCTGGTCATAGTTACGCTTTCCCTTCTTCTTGTCCCACATGAATGCAAGACTTATTTCACTGTAATTGATGTAAGGTATATTCTCAATGTATGGATAAGAAGGAGATTCTACGTTGACTTCCCTTTTGATGGATTCCTTTCATTCTTTGTCTTATTTCTTCAATATTTGGATAGACCCTTGCTCTTTCCCATGGAAATTTTCAAGTTTACCTTTGTATTCATATGTCCTTGGGAGAAGCATGTATATGGAATCCTCCTGCATAAAATTAAATTAATGTGGATTGTAGTCAATTGTATCTGGGACTTCATCAAACTCATCTTCACTTGTATAGTCAGGACCGTTAGGATCACTCACATGCTTGTCATCTCGCTCTTGATTGTATAATACCTCAAAAGTGCCATCCCCCATGGGAATGTGTGCATGGGTGAGCTCCATGTTAAGGAAACCCCCAGGGGCAGTGGACTATTAAGAACCAAATATCAATATAGCATAGAAAAACCTCAGAATAAGTACTCAACGGCTTGAAAAAGAGATAATTTCAGATAATAATCCTCTTCGAGGGGGCAACCTCTTTTAACCCACATAAATGTTCAAGTACAAGATGACTCCAAATGAAAATGTCTCCTTGGTATATATAGGATACTAGGAGGTATAATTACAACTAATGGAATAAAGATGACATAAATAAAATAATATTACTAATGTAATATGCCCGAATTAAGGGGTAATGAACCAATATTAGGGCTTAACATGCTCCTCCCCTTGAGACAAGTGTTGTCTGCAACACTTGAGTAACTCTGGATGCTTTTGTATAAAAGACTCATCTTCCCAAGTGGAATCTTCAGCCGGAAGTTTCCTCCATTTAATGAGATACTCTGAAATGGATCTATTCCTCAGCTGGTGAATTCTTGTGTTAGTGATGGCTTCAGGCTCCAATATGATTTTTCCTTCCTCGTCAAGTTATGGAAATATAGTTTGAAATGGGATCTTGTCGCTTATAACCTTCTTTAAGCATGAAACATGGAAAACTGGGTGTACTCATGAAGATGCAGGCAACTCCAATTTGTATGCCATAGTACCAATCTTTTGCAACACCTTATAAGGGCCATAGTACTTTGGTGATAATTTATTATCCTTCTTGGCTTGCTTGAGGGACAGCTGTTTGTATGGTTGTAGTCTTAAAAACACTGAATCCCCTACTTCAAAACTTCTTTCACTACGATGTTGATCTGCTTGTTGTTTCATGCAATTCTATGCCATGGTCAGGTTGTCCTTTAAGATTTGGAGAACTTGTTGTTGATGCTTGATCTGATATTCCACTACTTGAACCTTATATTTTTCTTTTAGAGAAGAGGTGATGGAAGGAGGGTGGTGTCCATAGAGTGCCATAAATGGTGTCATTTTTGTTGCAGTATGAAAGCAAGTGTTATACCACCATTCTACCAAGGGTAACCATTTGAACCATTGTGTTTGTTTATCAGAGACAAAGCAACGAAGGTAGCCTTCCAGAAATTTGTTCACTATCTCGATTTTTCCATCAGATTGAGGATGATAGGATGAGCTATGAGCCAATTGAGTACCCAAACAAGAAAATAATTATGTCCAAAAATGTTCAGTGAAGATGGGATCTCTGTCACTTATAATGATCTTTGGGTTGCCATGTAGCTTTTGAATTGTCTCCATGAATGCGGTGGCAACTGTACTAGCTTTGAAGGGAAGAGAGAGTGCACAAAAGTGTGCATACTTGGTCAGTCTATCAACAATCACCATGATGACACTCTTTCCTTTAGACTTCGATAACCTTGTGATGAAATACATGGAAACCTCCTCCCAAAGCTGACTTGGGATGACTAATGGTTGTAAAAGACCTGCGGTTTTAATTGTTTCCACCTTCTTTTGTTGGCAAACCAAACATTCTGCCACAAACCTTTGAACATCATTTTTAAGGCCATCCCAAAACAAATCCTTCTTGACTCTATGGTATTTTTTCAAAAATCCCGAGTGCCCTCCTACTGGAGAGGTGTGCAATTCCAATAGTACCTTTTGTTTGAGATGGGAGTTCTTACACAAATATAAGCGATCTTTGTACCATAGTGAATCATTTTTCCATCTAAATGTATCTGATGCACTGGAATCCT
>ML789181.1:784550-828299 GCA_009831015.1 Picea engelmannii
CAATTGCTTCCCTTAGGTCTCTTACCTCCTGTGGAGTTTTGGGTACAGTGTGGAGTTCTAGATCTATGATGCATTGTTGTAGCTTCTAGATCACATCTTCGAGTTGTGCCACCTGTTGTGGGATTATTTCTTTGGTCTATACCTCAACTACTATCACAAAGCGAAGTGCTCTATTGACCACTTCCTTTACCTCCATTTTCTCTGCCAGCAATTGTTCCCTTCCTTGTTGTAGTTGTGCTTTTTCATCATTCCATTTTTCTTGGAGAGAATTCTTTTATTGTTCTGCAGAACTATGTTGTTCTACAAGTACTCCTTGTACTTGTGTCAAAGCCTAGATGGATTTCTCTACTTCATATTGTGCTTTTCAAAGTCGAGCCTCGACTGAATCCACAATTCGGTGGAGTTGAGATGGCTCATCTCCTTCTTCTGGTGTTCTAACTAACAAGGGCATGGTGAAGACTACGTGCCTCGACTGAAGTGCATGTTTCACTCCTTGGAGATCTATCTCGATCTGACTGTACATCACCTCCTTCCTGGCTTCCTACTTCTCTGCAATCTCTAGTGAAGCGGAGTTCAATGCAACGATGATGAAGTTAAAGTCACCTGGGGTGAGGACAGTATCGAACTTGGTCTTGGTTTCTTTCATTTTATTTCTGGACGAAGGCTTCTGGGGGATACCTTTATTTTCTTCAAGGGGTCCTCCTCATCCTTATGCGATGTTTCCTTGATGATCTCTTCGCCAGCACCTCCTTTCTCTGGTGACATAGACACAGTCTTCACAGATCTGTTGTCTACATCCTGAAATTCTTTAGGCTTCTTTGTTTTACTAGGTCCAAGTGTATCCTGCATAGCTTCCGGACTGTCTACATCGGACCACTCCATAGGGTTGGCTGGGATAAGGAGGTCCTCCGACCATTCCTTGGTGATTTCCTCTAAATCTTCCTCCGTAAGCTTGTAATAGGACTGCAATTGTTGCTTATGGCCATCTATGTGTGTTGTTATATAAATGAAGTGGTAGTCCTCATTGAAATTCATTAGGGGTCGAAACCTGTGGAGGGTATTCGGGGTCATACGAGGCTTAGACTGGATGGCTACTTTCAACTAGTTGTAGTAAGTGTGGAAGATGACAGTTGACTGCCATTACTTGTTCATATCATTTGCATACCACAGGGTATTGAATTTCGTGACCAATGGTTCAAAGGGATCGATGTCTGGGAAGGTCGCACCTTCCAGCATCTCCCATGCAATGAATCTGATCAGTATGAGAAGCCAACTGAAGTGGAACTCATATCCTTGGTATTCTTCTTCCCTGCAGTCCAGTTCCAACTGGTTTACCAGGTACTGTTCCCAATTCATCTGAAGTCCTTCTGCGCACTTCCCTGCAAGGTCAACGACGAATCCAGTCACTTGGGTGGGCCGGTTCTTGCGAACTATCTTGCCTACGATCAGTTGACATGCAAGGTGCACTGCATTGCTCTAGATAGAGGCTACCTTGTAGCCTCATGTGCCCTTCTTGACATCGCCATAAGTCTCTTTGATCCTCTGCACTAATGCTCGGTCTGAGGTATTTCTAGGGTAAAAATCCTATGGGTCGGGGCCTTGCATGCTAAGCCTTGTGATCCGATTGATCAAGGTCATATCCACAGTGATGCAGTGGTTCAACCATAAGTATCCTCTATGGTAACTTAACAGCAGAAATTTGGCACAGGCATTCACTTCCTGGTGCCTACCGAAGTGAGGGATCTTCATCACATTGAGCAGTGTGGATTGTTTGAGGTTTTAGGTCCATGAATGTGGGATAATATTGGAGTTCTTTCATTTAGTCCTGTTCAAATACTTATGTGGGGCGAGCATGCTATAAGCCTTTCTATCACCAAGGTTGAAGTCGCTAAACTTCAGTATTGCAAGCTTATCCTAGTCGGCACGGACTACGCGCACCCCTTTCAGGAGGTACGCAGTGACCAAAGCATACTCAAAATCCCTAGGCATGATGTCTTTGTTCACTGCACCGCTCAAAGGAGGTATATATGTAGGTAAAATGCTCCGAATCAACTTGGCATTCATGATATCGTCTCTCTGCTTCATTCTCATCTCTGTCGTGATTCTGGAAGTTCCTGCTCCGCGAGAAGTTGATGGAGAAGCTTGGAATCCTCTTGTCGATGATTCTTGCACACCTACAGACATCCTTCTTTCCGACATGACTTTCTCAGTCCTGAGATCAACGAGTACTTCCTTCGCAGCTTCTTCAAGTTCGCTAAGCTCCTTGGACATACACGCTCAAAGTTAATAATATCGGGTTCACAAAGTAATGTAGACATGGCAATAAGATGGTAAGAAAGAGCTTAATGATCGCTGGACAATCTTAATCAAGGTTGCGATCTCAAATTCTCGATTTGAAAAAAGTGTTCTTCATGCATGGCGCGACGAGCTAAATAGGTGAGTTAATAATGGTTGGCTCACAATGGTCATGACCCTCCATTAACTCTTGTTCGATCTGTTATGGCATGGACCAACGGTCTGATGATGCCTCTTTATTTATTTCCTGCCCGTTCGAAGTGGAAGCCAAATGGATATATCAGTCCAATGACTATATTGCTTCGTCATGGTGAAGTACTCTATGTCGTTGTTCTGATATCTCGGCAAAGCTCCAATTCTGCAATTTTTCTTTCTGCGAGGTCTCTTCTAGAACCTCTTGTAACCTTTCAGTATTATCCCTTTTATTTCTTAAATTTCTAGCCTTCTTTCCAGTGAGCTTCGTCTCGGTGATTCTTTTATCATTCTGAGACTTTTCTTCTTTGGTCTTAGTTACTTCACACTATTGAAATTTTTTCCTAGGGTTCCTGTGTAATACTTCTTCCTTGTCTAGGATACATAATTCAATCTTTTGGGAATCCTCCAGTGTTCTCTTAGCCTCGACATCCAAGTTGCTAGTATTAAATATCTATGATCTTCTCTTCTGTTCCTTAATCAAGTGCACGATCCTTTTGGTCATAAATTCTTTTAACTATTGTTTCTTCTGTTCCAAAACTTCTTCTTCCTCCTTTCGTCTGGCTTGATCTCTATCAATCCAAGGTTTTCCTATCAGCATGGTAAATGGGGCTCTGTCTTCAAAAAATTTAATAATCTCAAATTCCTCTTATGTCGAAGCTCCATTGACAGTCATAGGTATCCAAGTGAGCCTTCCACGTAGGTTTACTATCTTTCCTCTGAATAAACTTACATAGCAGGCCTTCGTATAGCTTCCCAGGTTCTTTCTAGCATATAATTCATTTGTGTTTCTTCATCCAAGATACAGTCAATGTCGAAGTCCCATATTCTTGCTTCGATGCATTCCTTCTCTTTGAATATCTCTGATAAGCTAACATGCCGGTGGTCATTCAGGGTCTCGTTCACTTGTATCAATACCTTCTCTGATTCTTGTTGGGGTTCTGTCTTTTCTGGATTTGCCTCAGGTTTTCCTTGATTTAGATTCATTCCTTCAAGCTTAGTGATAATTTAGGGAAATCCAACACTTCATGGTCCATGGCTTTGCAACAAAGACAACTAGGTCTTCTCTCAGGGAATTCCTTAGCAAGATGTCCTGGTTTTCTGCAACTGTAACAGAGGGTTAATCCTCGCTTTCTGTTAAATGATCCCCATCCTTTTCTGTACTGCACACTAGGATCATGGTAGCGAACCAACAACAAATTCTTTCTAGGATCCTGCATCCATTTATTAGTCCAAGCTTTCTTTCTATGCATAGGTATAACATGTCTTTCATTATTCTTACCAGTTCTATTCATATCACATCCTCTTTTGTCTATTAACACCCTAGCTTTCAAACTAGGACAAAACCTATCAAATATACCTAGATCCATACTCTAGAAATAAAAAAAATCCACCTTTTTTACTTTTACAAAGAACAAATCTTTAAAATCTAAGAAATTTTAACTATTCTTACATTTAACAGAGCACAAAGCTTACAGATATTACCTCTTTCAATCAGAACTCCTTGATTTTACCTTTCTTAGAGCACAAATCTTTCATATCCTGCTTCTTTTCTACAAATCTGACCTCCTTTCTTTCAGATCTGGCCTTCTTTCTTCAGATCGGGCTTCTTTCTCTCAGATATAAACTTCTCTATTTAGTACAAATCTTTACAGATCAAGTAGAATACTGCGCACTAGGGCATATATCTATGCATAGAGCTTTCACAGATTCAAGATGAATCTTTGCACAAAGATTCCTCTTTCTCATTTCCCATCAATCACAGTTTCAAGTCCCAACAAAGGAACCATTTGTTGGCACAGGGGAAGACCCAGGGTTCAACGCTCGAGAGAGCACCAACAAAGCCCTAACTACCGACCCTTTCGGCAACACCTGCGAAGTAGATGAAGTCTAACCCAAGGTAGAGGCAGGGGTGGTTGCAAGACTCAGGTATCTGCAACCTTAGTTGGGACACAGATCTGTCATTATATCACTTACAGAGTACTTAGCATAGATAATTCATCAATAATCAACCCTTATTATACTTCACAGATAACACAGAGCATCGCAACATTCACTTAGATCTAAGGTATTTCAATACTTAGCAATAGTAAAAAATATCAGATCTGATACATCAACACTAAGCATCTTCATACATGTGTATCAAATCTAACATCCTACATATCATTATCACTTTAAGCATAAGTAGATCTATTCAGTCTCTCATGCCACTTAGCAAACTGGGAACATAAACACATTGAGACAAGCACAAAGAAACACAACACAGTATTTACGTGGTTCACCCCCACCCTAGGGCTACGTCCACCAATTCTTGTTCTTTATTAGCGTCTTCAATCGGTTACAAGCACAGAGCCATCAAAACCTTACTGCACACAGGACAGAAGATTTGCACAGCTCACTAAATCCTTCTTCCTTGTGTTACAACACAAAGCCTTTTCCAACTTCCTACAATGACTTGCAATTGGACCTGCAAGTCTCATATAGGCACAAAGCACTTACAGACCTTACTTTCACTTAGAATATATCACATAGATGTTGATATATCCTCTAGCTCACTAGCTTACTATTTATACATACAAAATAGGCCTAACCATGGGTAAAAACCCATGGGCCAATATCCCAATCCCGTTATATATTCCCAAAAACCCAAAATGGACCCAAAAGTGGGTCGAGATCCCATGATCTTTGTTTCGTCTTGTGCTCCTCCTTCAATGGATTTTGAAATCCCAAAATAGCTCAATATGACCAAGAAACTCCCAAAAAATGGTCAAGGGCCAACACTCTACCTTGGTTGTTACATATCAACATTACTCACTTTGATAAGTATCGCAAGTGTCGGATGTTGCTTGCAAGTGTCGCATGTTTCTCGCAAGTGTCGCATGTTGCTCATAAGTGTCGCAAGTATCAATAAAAGCATACTTCCATGATGATGACACTAAAGAGACACTTAGAATACCTCAAACACCTGATTTGGAGGAAGAGGGACGGTTAACTGAAGTCAGGTATCTCTTCCCACCTGAAAGAAGCTTTCAAACTGAAGTTTTAGAAGGGATCGCTCCCCTACATCACCCCTAGGAGAGTTAGCGCTCCCCTATAAGGTGTTAGGGAGCGTTATAACACTAAACTACCCCTCTGAAGGAGCACTACAAATCTTTGAAGCACTGGCACTCCCCTTGAGCCTACTAGGGAGCGTTATAGCGCCCTGATGCCCCTTTTGAGGGAGCGTTGTCTAATCTGGGCAGTTGTTGATCTGTTGAGGAGAATAAGGGGAGGATCTTTCAATATTGGAAGACAGTTGCATTCGAATTCCTGGTTCAACCATGATCTTAGGAGAAGATCCTTGATGTAAGGAGGCAATTCCTCAACCTACCCTAAAGATACCTCAAGAGGTTAAGCCTCTCTAAAGCTATATAAGAAGGCTCCATGATGGTGGAAAGGAGGAAGAATTGGAAGCATGAAACCTATGATCTCATAGGAAACACACAGTGAACTAGAGGAAAGTAATCAGTAAAGTTGTTGTCGTCCAGATCGTGGATCTTTTGAGAAAGGGTTAGACAAAGGGGACTTGACGAAGATGTTGCATTCGCATCTACAGTTGTAAGCTACTTCTGTCATTGTTCTCATTAATATGACATGCTTGGCCTGTTTCTTTCTAGTTTGTGTTTAATTTCATATAAACTTGTCTATGATAGATAGATTTATTTCAAGCTAATAGCAATAGAGTAGGAAGTGGTTGTACTGTTGTTTGTCTACAGGGCTCATTAAGGAACGAAAGATTGGAGCTCAATTCGGAGCGTGAAGGGACAAACGTTGGTAAAAGGTACTTCTTTTCTCCTTCCTCCTCATGCATTAGTTTGTATAGATCTGAAAGGAAGTCAGTTTCCACGTTAAGCATCTTCTGTCTTAAGAGTTAAGAGTCTAGCTCTCAAGAGGAGATCTACCTGTCCGCAAGGAGATTTTCCTTCAACAGAAATTGGCGACTCCACTGGGGAGGAGCGAATCGAAACTTTTTGGTTTTGATTTCTCCTCATTGACCTTGTCTCACCCTTCAATTGTTTTTAGACCTGGTTCACCCCTTTTTTCTTGATTTTGTGAGCTGATTGACTCCCTACCCCATCACACTTAGCTTGATTGCCAGACTAGACTGCAATTTTTGGATTTTTTTGACATTTTTAGGAGCTTTTCAAGCCTGGTGCCCCTGTGGCTATGTTAATAGAGCACCAACACTCCCTGACTATCTTACACAGAGCGCTATAATGCTTGGTTCCCTTTACACCAGAGCGCCAGCCCTCTTTTGGCCTGAAACCTTCCCAGAATTGCTCTCTCCAGGGTCTAGTCTCTCTGTTTTACTTGTTGAGCCTCTCTGTGAGTCAATGCTTCTTCCCATTCAACTTTGACATCCTTCTTTCTGAAGAAAAAACACCTTGTTGTTTAGATTTTGTAGTCTTCTTCATTATTTTTGAGTTTTTCTGTTGTTGGGAGTTTGAAACCAATGCACTTTTTTGTTCTCTCCTTTTTGACTGAGCGAGAAACTCTGGTGAAGGACATCAGAATTCTACAAATCTCTTCATTTGGTCTTTGTTGAGGTCATTATTCTTCAACATCTTTTTGGTGTGAAGTTCTTGGTTTTCTTTGTTTTCTATTCTTTTTTCTTCTTGTTTTTTATCACAACAAGAGGGTGTATTGTTTGTATGCAACCTGCTTATGCTTGTCTGAGTTTCCTTGATCCAAAAGGAAAATTGGAAAGAGAAGTGTTGTTTTGAATTAATCATTATTCACACACAAACAATAAAGAGACATATTCATCATTGATTTTGCATATTAGAAGACATTTTCAAAAGTTTTAGCACCACATTGGATTTGAGTAAAAAAAAAAAAAAAATTGTTTGAGGACATTCCTTAATAGTGCTTGTTAGTGAAAAGAACTCTCTCTCTCTCCCTTAAATAGATATTCATCGAAAAGAAATGACTTCTTATCATATTTGATGCATTTTTTGGGGATTAAGTCATCATTCCATCCGTTTCACTTCCATGCACCCCTTTTGAGTAAAGAACAGCTATAAAATGAACGCTAATTAAAAACCATCTAGAACATTTTCTTTTCTAGGGTCCTCCACCAACAATAGACTAGGATTAGTACTTTGGATTAGGATATGAGAGGAACCATCCAAAGTTTCCAAAACAAACATTAGCATCCTGAGCTAGGGAGAGTCAAATCCAATTGTCGTATAAGTCTGCCTGGGATCCCCCTCTCACACAAGGGTTACACACGAGGTCGCACTCAGGAAAGCTACATAGATTATCCCTCTATGGTTTGACTGATTGTATTGGTCAGATCGTATTATGGGGATCACTTAAAGGTATACCCACAAAGTTGAGTGGAATCCTTTCAAGTTGATTTCGGGCTAGATACCCTACCCATACGTTCAGACTGGACTGTCGACTGTACCCACCCATGGGCTGACTGTGAATTGTTAACCTTAGTGGCCATAATCTTTAGGGTCTTGCACAAGGTGACAGTGAAGGGAAGTCTCACTGTACCTGGAACAGACATTGGTCAAACTCACTCAGACTCCTTGGAGGGTAAATCCACAATTACTGCGTGGAAGCTTGCACCAAGGCGTAAGTCCGTTAAGCAGGTCGCCATTTTAACTATTCCACCATATCCCCACCCCTTCTTGACTTGATCACGCGATGTTGTATTTCATCACCAACTAGTACGATCATCGAGAGAAGGTCATGTTTGCTTGGTTGTGATTCCTAGATTCTATTAGCTTATGCTATTTCTTTTCGGTAGTTGGCCATAGATTTTTTCTACCGACTCTTTTTCACCAACATTGACCATCCACACCGTTCGCGAAGGCTACATGGACTTCCTCCAGAAAATATGGAAGAGAATACCCCTTTACCCCCTCATTCTATGGAGGAATCTCCTCAACAGAGCGAGGTTCATGACACTATAACCTCCCAAGAAGAAGTTCCCACCTCTTTAGAGAATTTTCAGATTGTTTCAGAGTCTCTAGAGGCTTTCCGCATTCCGAAGGGTTATTAGAGACGTGTTCTCCAACTAAATTCAGATGGTGAATTCGTCGTCATCAATCCTTCTGACATTCTGACTGGGCCTCATTCAAACCCTTTAGTCGATGACCCCTTTTGGACCACAGACATTGTTCGAAGTCTACCGCGCATGGTGCGGGATATTTATGGAACAGGGATAGGCGTCGATGCGCCTATCACCTACACTGTACCTTTAAACCATTTTACCTATACTACCATTTTTTTAGCCACACCATCCGTTAGTCTGAACACATCCTCTGTTGGCCCAAGGTCCACTTTTTCTCTCCAGACGGCTCACTCTACAATGGTCCCTCACGTGCCGACTATTCACGCCAGTAATGCAGTGGTTAGCCAAGCTGCAATTGGCACACCAATAACACCTAGACCTTCATCATCACTCCATTTTGGGTATAGAGCATTGAATTCTTCTACTGTCACTACTACCCAAATTGTGTCGGGAATTTCTATACCTATACAACAACCCGGAGGGACTGGTCTTGGTGGCTTCAATCCATTAGGCAGCATCGGTCAGTCATCTACGTCCGGTTCCCAAATTCCGAGAACTCTACCTCAAGATGGGGGGCATCCTCCCACTGGAGGACAAATTCCATTTGGAGGGCACCCTCATGCTGGGGGGCACCCTCATGCTTGGGGGCAACCTCATGCTTGGGGGCAACCTCAATCCGGAGCCTACCATCAACCGTATGGACAAAATGTGTCCACCACACCCAATCCCTGGAACGTCCCTTTTCCAGGAAATCCACAGTTCTCGGGGGGACACAACCCTCAAGCTCCACAACAATCTCTTCCCCCTCAAGGGACCCATCTACATCCTCCTTATGGAAAAACGCCAAATCTGGCTTATAATCCTCAAAACCCATCCGGTTATCCTCCGCTCGCACATATTTCCAAAAACACCTCAAATCCTGTGTACCATGGTCAACACCAACCTTATACAAGAGGGCCCACTGGTTACAATTATCTGTCTAACCCAGTGTATGGTCCTACTGGTGTCCCTATGCCACACCAGTATTACCCACAGGTTAACCGACAACTGCCTTTCCTAGTGACCCTGGACCTTCCAGACTTATCTCGGTTAACGAATGATCCTATTTTTCATTCTCCGGTTTGGCCAGCTATTCCAGCTAAACTTCCTTCTGATATCCCAAAATTCGACGGAAATTCTGGAGAAGACCCGAACAACCACGTGATGACTTTCCATTTATGGTGTTCATCCAACTCCCTCATGGATGATTCTATACGTTTGCGTCTTTTCCAACGAACGCTTACGGGTTCTGCAGCAAAATGGTATATTGAATTACCACGTGCTTCTTTTCACGATTTCAACTCTATCGCCATGTCCTTCCTTACACACTTCCAACTACCCATTCGATACAAGAGGGATACCTAAATATTGAACTCCCTTCACTAGACAACCTCCATACATATCTCTGATCATATTCATGAATGGAGATGACGACGAAGGCTAATCAAAGCAGTCATTCCCGACCAATTATTAGTAGAATGGTTCACTAAATCATTGTTACCCCAGATCGCTCGTGATGTTTCCATGGGTGGTGTAGTCACTGAGAAAGAAGCCATTGCTCGAGCTCAGTACTTAGATTTGGTTTATTCACAATCTGATACTCTGTATGAGTTGATACCAAATTCTACCTGTGCCACTAATGATTCATCCAAACCATCGTCTACCTCACACACAGATGGAGTCATTGGCTCCGTCAAAACCAAATCTCCTTCCCAGTCGACTGGAACAACCCAGTGGTCCGCTCCGATGCCTGCTCCTAGTTCGATTGCACCCTCTTCTACCCCCCCTCAAACTCAGGTCTCTGAGGTGAATGTGGTCCAATCAACCCCTTCACAACAACCTAGGGGCAAGAAGAAAGCAAGAAATAAACCCAAGAAAAACAAAAACAATGAGCAACCAAAAAATCAACCTCAACACTTGCTACCAGAAAACAACCACAATGGAAACCGAAATTCCCATGTCTCATTTGTGGTGATGATCACTACACCCGAGACTGTCCACATCACGATGAAGTGGCCAAGATCTTTAAGGGAAATTCACAACCCATTGTGCTTACTCAGCCTTTTCCAAAGCAGCAATCTTTGGTTGCTCAAACCCCCACTCCAAGGGGAAATTCCAACCAATCCCATGATGAGGCCTCGACAAGTGCCCACATTTACATGTTTAACGGGATTAATTTGACCACTCGTGATACGACATATGACACACCGATTAAACCTGATAAGCCGAAGACTACTAATGGTTCCTTATCGGACCCATTACCATCTTTAATTAGTCCTCCCTCTGGTATCCCTCTGTTCAAACCGCTCCAGATCAAGAAAACTTCGTTTGACTCCATCTTACGCCCTCCTAAGAGCACTATCTGGAAATATACCTTTAATCCTAGTTCACGGGTTGCCCAAACTACAACATTGTTGAAGATTTCGCTCAAGCAACGTGTGTTATGTCTGCTCTGGAAGTTCTACAACACTGTCCCAACCAACGTAGAACGCTCTTAGCTGCCATCGACGCTTTCGATCCTGAGTCATCTAATAACCTCACATTTAATCTGGATGATCATCAGCCTCGACTCTCCCACCAACTAGCTTTTCAGATCAATGTTGTTGTTCACAATCAACAAATCCACTGAACTATCTTGGATGAGGGAGCCTCTACTTGTGTCATGTCTCTATCTTGTTGGAAAGGCTTAAAATCACCTACCCTTAATCCATCCCCTATGATGTTACGTGCTTTTGATGGATGAGGTTTTCATCCTCACAAACTTTTACAATCCTTAGCCGTTCAGTTGGGTGGAAAAATTGTTACTATTGATGTTGAGGTGGTCGACGCCCCCCTTGATTACAACCTACTACTTGGAAGAAATTGGTTCTACGCTATAACTGCCATTGCCTCATCGGTGTTTTGATGTGTGCAATTCCCCCATCAAGTCAAAATTGTCACTATCGATCAACTAGATTTTTGTACACCCGATGCTCGTGCCCCTGTCACCAACAACATTCCTTTTTGGGGAGACCACCCAGTTACATATGAAAGCGTTGGTGTTGGCTTGTTAAAATATTCTAGCCTTATGGGTACTTTCCCTACACCACTTCCACCCACCACACATCATATTGCCACCATCAATATGATTTCAACTATGCCTTATCAATCTTTGGAATCATCTGACCCTTAGATTGTACCTAGTCCTATGGAGTTTGATGTGTTAGATGACACTATGCCACTTAGCCCAGCCAAGGCCACATACGTAGCTATTCAATCTACCTCTCTCTCTCTGGACAACCCACATTTATTCGCACCTAATGCCTACTTGATGTCATCATGGCTGGATTCCCTATCGTCCGCATCGATTACATTTCCCAAATTTTTCGTTCCGATGAATCTATAATGGAAATCCTTAGTATTGACAATGTACCTTGGGATGATAACCATCATCAATCCTCTTTTCTTTCGCCTCTGGAAGAAATTCACCAAGACATACACTTTGTCTTCCCTCCTGATGTTACCCATTCTCCACAATCTCCCATCCTCACACAAGATACTCTTTCTAAGGGGAATATGGGTAATCTCTCTGCCACGATCGTTATTGATATTTCAATCAAAGAAGGCATTGTGGAAAACATTAACCTTGGTGCTAATTGCACACCCGAAGAAGTGGTCTCTTGCATCGCTCTATTTAAATAATTATGCGATGTCTTCACTTGGAGCTATGAGGAAATGCCAGGAATCAACCCCTCGATTGTCGTGCCTGAAATCAAGACTTACCCAGGCGTGAAACATGTTCAACAGAAACTCCACCCGGTTCATCCCAAGAAAATCACAGCTATAAAGGCAGAAATTGAGAAATTTTTAAAATCTGTCTTTATCGACCCTATCCCTTTGATAGAATGGGTCTCCAACCTTGTTCCTGTTGCCAAAAAACAAGGGACCATCCGTGTCTATGTTGACTATCGGGATCTTAATCAGGTTTTTCCAAAAGACAACTACCCTACACCCTTCATCGACCAGATTATTGATAATTGCACTGGGAGTGTAATCTTCTCCTTCATGGATGGTTTTTCTGGGTATAACCAGATTGAAATTTTACCTACTGATCAACATAAGACCGCCTTTATCTGCCCATGGATAACTTTCGCCTATTGAAAGCTACCTTTTGGTCTCAAAAATGTTGGTGCTACTTTCCAGCGGGTCATGTCGTATGCTTTCCACAATATCAAGCATATCGCAGAACCTTACCTTGACGACTTACCTGCCCACTCATCAAATCGATCAGATCATGTTGATCACTTACGGGCTAATTTTTTTCGATGTCGGTTCTACCGTATCCGCTTGAATCCACATAAGTGTATTTTTGTTGTCGAATTCGATCAACTCCTCAGTTTTGTAGTCTCTAAAAACGGGATTCGGGTGGATCCTTTAAAGATTAAGGCTATTCTATCCTTACCTCCACCTGCTAATTTGACCCAACTCCAAAGTTTGCAAGGAAAATCAAACTTCCTTCACCGTTTCGTTTGTAACTATGCTAAGATAACTAAAGGATTCATGCGATTGTTGCAAAAAAACACCCCTTTCATCTGGGATGACATCTCTCAACAATCGTTTGATGCTCTCAAGCATGTCTTGACCCACACACCTTTGTTGCATCCTCCAGACTATACAAAGGACTACATCCTTTACTTAGTTGCCTCTACTTCCACTATTGCGATGGTGTGAGTTTAGGAGGACCCCAACGGTGAAGAACATGTGATCTATTACCTGAGCAAGAGTTTATCTGGACCCAAACTCCGATATTCACATGTAGAGAAACTGGCTCTGGTAGTCGTCATCGTTGTCCAGAGGTTTCGCCATTACATCCTACTACGCACCACCACTGTGATTGTGGACTCAAACACCATGTACCACATCTTGACACGTCAAGTGCTCAGGGGAAAATACTCTAAATGGATAGTCATCCTTCAGGAATTCAATCTTGAATTTGCGAAGTCCAAAGCCAAAAATTCCCTAGTGTTTGCGGAACTTATCTGCGATCTCCCCCATGCTGATGAAGATATCGAACCTAGAGATTATCTCCCTGATGAAAATCTCTTCCTCATCAGCACCTCTGATCCTTGGTATGGAGACATCCTCCTTTACCTCCAAAACCAATGCTTTCAGCCTAATATTTCCCGCAAAGAGCGTCGATGTATTTGCCACCATTCTCGTTGTTATCTTATCATCGGTGACACCTTGTATCATCGTGGTATTGACACTATCCTTCAACGATGTCTGATTCATGCAGAGGCTAAACACATTCTGAATGATTGTCACCTTGGATCTTGTGGCGGTCACCTTTCTGGGATGGCCATAGCCCAAAAAATCCTACGCGCCGACTATTTTTGGCCCTCGATTTTCAAAGATTGTATAGAGGCAGTCAAAAAATGCCCACCCTGCCAAGTTTTCAACAACAAGGCACGAACCCACCCTACTACGCTGCACCCCATTATCGCCATCGACCCCTTTGCCAAATGGGATATCGATTTTATGCAATGTAAGCCTACATCAGCCGGGGGGGCACAGTTATATAATCGTCGTCGTCGACTACTTTACCAAATGGGCTGAGGCTATGCATACCTTTCTAAACGATGGTCATACCGCAGCTCTGTTTCTTTTTAACCACATCATAACTCGTTTTGGTGTACCACGTGCCATTTTCACTGATCACGGTGCACACTTTAAGAACCAGATGATGAATGAATTGCATGTCAATTTGGGTTTTCTCCATGAAAACTCATCCCCATACTATCCTCAGGCCAACAAACAAGTTGAAGCTATCAACAAGGTCCTCAAAACCATGATTCAATGCATGGTAGGGGAAAATAAGACATCCTGGCATCTACAACTTTTCTCCGCTCTTTGGGCTTACCGTACTTCCATGAAAACCACAACCGGGTTCACTCCTTTCCAGTTAGTGTATGGCATCGAAGCCATTTTACCAATCGAGTGTGAGATTACATCTATGAAACTTAAAGTAGAACTCCTACCCCATAATTCTGCCGAAGAAGAATGTTTCTTATATCTGAACAAACTGGACCAAACACATCGTGATGTTTCTCTCGTTAACGAGGCACATCAAAAATGTATAAAAAATCAATACAACAAATCCATCCATCCTCGGACTTTTGCAGAAGGAGACTTAGTCCTCGTCTATGACCAAGCTCAAGACAAACTAGGGACAGGTAAGTTAGAACCTCTGTGGCATGGCCCTTACATTGTGAAATGTGTTCTGCATAGAGGCACCTACGAGTTAGTTGATTATGATGGAACCTCCCTGGGAGAGCCCTGGAATGGGCTTTACCTTAAAAAGTGCTATGCCTAGATCACCTAGCATGTGTACTTTGTACATTATTGTATTTTAGTTTGGTGTGATTGTTTCTTTCACGTGCTCGAGTCTTTACCTTTGCCACTCATACTATGCCTTGTGTTTTCATGCTCAAATGATGTCTTCCTTTCCTATATTTGTCAGTTTTGCAGATGGTGCTAGTCGACACACCCGGAACATTGCTTCGACAGCATGGGACATTTACCAATTTGACAAGGTGGTAATTTCAGGAGGTATTTTCTTAGGACCAATGACTAATAACATGGCAGAATATCATGTTGTAGGTATCTCTCGTATCATTGTTTACTTAGACTCCCAACTCATGGTCTATCAACTCAATCGAATCTACACTATTTGTAATCCTATCCTGCTACGTCTCCATCTACAAGTTCATTGTCTCAAACAAATGTTTGATTACATTGAATACAGACATATTCTAAGAGAACTCAACAGTGTTTCAGATTCGTTAGCTAATTACATCATGGATCGGTATCTCACCCATAGATAAGATTTCATAAGGGAAAACAAATTGTACATCACATGTAAATTAAAACACATCACGTAAAAGGCATCATCATGTATAAATTTTTTGGCACTATAAAAACTTGGAACTGTATATATATGCATAGCGTGACTAAAATGTTTTGATTACATCAAAAAATACTTAGAAGAGCAAAATGTTGGGTCTTTACACCCATACAACATCGTTTGACAAGTCATACAAAAATACAATCACCAGAGAGACTCTAATATCCCTGCATTGCATTGTGCTGAGAGTAACATATCACTGCACGCACTACGCATCTCAGTAGATAATTAACATTCTTTGGCACTCCCACAGTGTGCCTCTGCAGATGTAAAGGCACTTCTCCCCTCTGTAAAGGAGGAATGCCCATCGTGAGGCCTTGAAGGTTTCTTTCAACCTCCCAGAGACCTATCACTAGTGCCCCTAGATCTGCTACAACCGGAGCACCCCCACGACGTCCTGGTATTGGTATCTCATCCGGGCACACTATTCCCTTGTCTGCATGTGGAAAACAATACATCCATTAAAAACTCTTCTACGTACCCAAAAAAATATATACATTAAAAACATAAAAAAAAAAAAACTAGACAAGGTGTTGCTTAGTTTCTCACCTGATGCATCCCAATCTTCCCCCGCAGGTAGAATCAAATCCATGCTTCCACGAAAGTCCACCTCGGCATATGGGAAGTCTTTGATCCAAAGATACTGGCATCTCATCCAAGTAAAGAAGTCACCGGTGAAATGGAACTCTGACTCTGCCACTAGTCTCGGAGAAAGACTAGTCCATCGTTCCATCCGTGGTTCTTCCACTGGTCACATTCTTAATGCAATATGAGGATCCATCTGGGGGATGTGCTCTAAGAAGAATGAGACCAAGAACGAGCCGTATCTGAACTGTTTATGCCCCATCCTACACCGCAAAACCTGTTCCTTCACATTCCGAAGGAACCCTGCACTCCAGTTAAACAGTGTTGGTTCCAAACACTGTACGCCATAAGCTACATGTGATCTCGATGCCAGATGTGTGCTATTTCTTCCCGTCACACTCATGATGGAAAACAAAATAGATTGAAGGGGTAACTCTCATATATCCTTGATAGGGATTCTACCCCCCACTAATCTTCCTCCTGGGACAAAAAGACGTCCCAGATACACCCCCACTTGCTTAGGAAGCGCCCTCTGTCCGGAAAAAGATATAGGAACCCCTATTTTCAAGAGGCCAGTCAAGAAATATACATATTCCAACTCGATGGTTAGAAGTTGTGCTCCAATCCAGAACCCTTTCTCTGTGACATCCCACAAGCTGATAATGTGCACAAGCAGAAGAATCTCCTTCTTCATCTTTTGCAATTTGAAAAATTTATGTAGGCCACAAGCTCTCAATGTGGCCCACGTGTGAGGACTCCAAAAAGTGGCCAAATCATCGATCTCGTGCTCTCATTCTTTCCACTCAATCATGATCGCTGAAATCACCTACAAACAAAAGAAAAAACAAGGAATTTCATTATTCAATTTTTCGGCAATTTCGGCAATTTCTTAAGCAATTTAAAAACATGAAATCTAATGCCCACATTGTTCAAAAAGGACCACGCCCTCTTTTAATTACTCAATAAAACATTTGAAATTAAAACAATTTCCATCAATGGCTGTGTGGGCATATTCTTGAGTTTTTATGGATTCTTTGACAGAAATGACCCATCCACCCAAGTGTCAAGGCATTGGCATCTTTGCTATCACCTTCTAAACACGTTTTTGCAAAAGAATGTCTTTTTCCCATCGTTTTTAATAGAGGCCGATTTGATCTTTTTTGGAGTGACCTAGGGCTTCATTTTTTAATTTAAATACTGCTATGGAAATGAATATTAAACCATGTAATTGAAAGAAAGGGAACTGAAGATCTACCTGGTCCAAACGGCAAGAGAAACGGTCAACCGTAGCTCCGGTATCAAGCAAAACAAGATCCACCTCCAAAGTGAGAATCTCCACTACTACAAATCCTTATGCAAAATGAAATGGTAAATGAAATTTTTCTTGTATTACTATTTATAAATTTCCATTTTTTATAAGGTATAGTTATTTATGGGTTTCTCTGGCAATATAATGGCTTCACTAAACCTCTGGATTGCAGTTTTGACACTACAGGTTTCCAAACAGTTCTAATCATTCGTTTACCTTGTCACATCCATGAGCATAGACTTAGTTCGTTTTCAAGCTCGAAAATATGAGAACGCACCGGGTATACTTTTATCTCTTTTTCAGACCCGTATGGACACACGAAAAAGGAACCCCCTGGAGTCATCTTGAAACTCTTTTTAGACTCTCTAAATATGAAAAGATCGTTGAGTGATCTTGTTTCCTTTCACACTCGTTAAAAGGTTCAAAAGGGCATCTTTCGAGTGGTAGTTTATCTCTTTTTTGGCCTCGTGAGACTAACTGTACGAAAAAGGAACTGAGAGAGTTCTCTTTTAAGTGTTTTTTCAGACTCTATAATCATGAAAAACATTCAATTTTTCTGTCTTTGGACTCGCTAAAACAAACATCGATAGGCCCACGTGGGACCGAACCCTTACTTCTTCCAGTTCGTTAAACAAAGGAAGAGGAACTTACCGAAGGTGAGTTATATCGAGCATGTGTTACCCTCCTCGAGTTCGTTAAATTAAAAAGAGGTACTTGTCTATCTGGATGGGGGGAAATTTGAAAGAAGCAAACCAAGAACTATTTTGAGAACATTACCAATTGATTCTTAGAGTCGCCCATGAACACGGCACTTTGTCTTTTGCACACATTATAATCCGTTGAACCTCTGCACTAAGCCAATCCTTTGAGTTTCTTTCACTCCTTTGGGTCACCTGACGTAAGTCACAGCATCCATTGCATCATGAAGTTTTGGTCCATGTCATGTTTCTGCTGTTGTGCCTCAGTGTTCAAGGGAAGTATCTGCCTCGAGAGTCAGCCATCACAAATATCTTATCTTAATACCCATGTTAGTCCATGTTCATTTTATTTACCAATTACATCTCTATGTCTATTTCGTGTCATTGATGGGAGATACATTAAGGCCCTCCTTAGATGAGTCTATTCCTGTCGACATCAACACATTTTTTGGGAACTAGGGTTAGAAACCAGTTAGTACTTTGGGACCTGAATGCCTCAATGGCAGGCATCCTCACATCCAACAGTGGGTTTACATCACTGACCTCTGGTCGGATGATTCCATAGGTGTTCGAATCCATCTCATCCATTCACATTCATTGGAATGTACTAGAGTACCTTGGGAATCATTGACATTAATGGTGATCTCCCTCACGCTTGTTAACGCTTTACATCATTGACCGGTTGCTTTCTGTCGTGTTCAACATCAAGACATCTATTCACATGGTTAGATTCATACTACATTGGGATTAGTTAGAAGACCCTGGGTTGAGTGATCACTTTGATATGTACTTTGCCCAAGTTGCGAAGGAGTTTCTCTTGAACAATGATACATATATTGTTACACAGATCCACTTTGTATTGGTCGTGGCTATGTCTTTCCATCTCATAGATCCACTGTGTACTCTTCTTGGCTATGATCAGTTCAGGTCATCAGAGTATAGATCCACATTATATCCTCGGTGGCTATACCTTTTTATCAATACAATTATGGATCCACAGTGTATTTTATGGCGGCCATATCTTGCAAATCTTGATCACCCAAGCATAGGTATGCCTGCCTTGGGTTTTAAATATATCATAATATTTGTTGGATGTTTTGTGCAGCTTCTATCAAGTTCTCTGCATCTATACCCTTGCTTGAAATTCTACAAATCATTTCAGTTATCAATTCTCATCTTCTAACTTCATACTTTGGGGGGGAATTTGTTACACATCAACATTACTCGCTTTGATAAGTGTCGCATGTTTCTCGCAAGTGTTGCATTTTGCTCGCAAGTGTCGCATGTTTCTCATAAGTGTCGCAAGTATCAAGCAAATCATACTGCCATGATGATGACACTAAAGAGACACTTAGAATACCTCAAACACCTGATTTGGAGGAAGAGGGATGGTTAACTGAAGTCAAGTATCTCTTCCCACCTGAAAGAAGCTTTCAATCTGAAGTTTTAGAAGGGAGCTCTCTCCTACATCACCCCTGGGAGCACTGGCGCTCCCCTATAAGGTGTTAGGGAGCATTATAACACTAAACTACCCCTCTGAAGGAGTGCTACAAATCTTTGAATCGTTGGCACACCCCTTGAGCCTACTAGGGAGTGCTATAGTGCCCTGATGCCCCTCTTGAGGGAGTGTTGTCTAATCTGGGTAGTTGTTGATCTGTTGAGGAGAATAAGGGGAGGATCTTTCAATCTTGGAAGATAGTTGCATTCGAATTCCTGGTTCAACCATGATCTTAGGAGAAGATCCTTGATCTAAGGAGGGAATTCCTCAACCTACCCTAAAGATACCTCAAGAGGTTAAGCCTCTCTAAACCTATATAAGCAGGCTCCATGATGGTGGAAAGGAGGAAGAATTGGAAGCATGAAACCTATGATCTCATAGGAAACACACAGTGAACTGTAGGAAAGTAATTAGTAAAGTTGTTGTCGTCCGGATCGTGGATCTTTTGAGCAAGGGTTAGACAAAGGGGACTTGACAAAGCTGTCGTATTCGCATCTATGGTTGTAAGCTACTTTTGTCATCATTCTCATTAATATGACATGCTTGGTCTGTTTCTTTCTAGTTTGTGTTTAATTTCACATAAACTTGTCTATGATAGATAGATTTGTCTCAAGCTAATATCAATAGAGTAGGAAGTGGTTGTATTGTTGTTTGTCTATAGGGCTCATCGAGGAGAGAAAGATTGGAGCTCAATTCGAAGCGTGCAGGGACAAACGCTGGTAAAAGGTACTTCTTTTCTCCTTCCTCCTCGTGCATTAGTTTGTATAGATATAAAAGGAAGTCAATGTCCATGTTAAGCGTCTTTTGTCTTAAGAGTTAAGAGTCTAGCTCTCAAGAAGAAATCTACCTATCCGCAGGGATATTTTCCTTCAACATTGGTCACATCATGCTTCCCCAAGTTCAAAACATGTGTGGGGATTCTACCTAAGAATTAAAAATAGTGCCCACACATGCCCCTCCCTGGTTGGCATTTTCTATTAGTTTTTGTTTTTACGAGTCCCATAATTTTTTATGAGAGATGTTTCTTTGTCCTCGGGATCCCTGGATGATAATCTAGAAGGTTAATGTTTTGTATTTTATCTTTTTCCAGCTACAAGCCTCTGGGCCTTCATCCCCTTCTTCTCATAAAATGAGGGACACCCCCTTCTTGGGTCAGTACACACAAGAATACCAAAAGGTACAGAGATGAGGGGATGAAGTGTGGAAATTGATAAGTATGGTTAGGAATGGAACGATGACTCATCAAAAGGACCTCCCAATATAAACCCTATCCCTAAGGGTGACCCACTTACTAGGGCACAATGTCAACCACACAGGGAAAAGAACATAATTTCCAAGCAAACGTCACATAATTAAAATCAGTAATAGATGTAACAAACTCAAATGCCTCAAATATTGAAATGACACTCACTATAATACATGACTTGTACCTCATGGAGAAAGACCCAATGTCTTCCGGAGGCCAGCTGATGTGGTGGATACTGTCATGAAGAACCTAAAGTTGTGGTGGTGAGGTGGGTCTCTATTTGTGCCTGCTATTCAATATATCTCTCAGTACTCCATGTATGAAACTTGAGGGCCTTGAGACATCATATCCTTAGTTATCCCTAGGAAATTTGGATAACATGGTTCTTTTCCAAAAATATTACACTTTGACTATCGCAACTTATCTTCTTATCTCTTTTCTCAAACCTGATTCTTGAACACAACCCTTGCAGCCATACTACTTATTTTATTCCATGAGTGGTTGTCATGTATTCATCTTTTGTTGTTGACAAGGATACGACGTCCTCTCACTTACTCATCCATATGATTGCTCCACATAACATCTTAAACACATATTCATTGGTTGACCTTCATCTATCGAGATCTCCAACTCAATCGGCATCGACAAAGCCATGTCCATTTACTTCACTATCACCTCCAGGTTTTCCTTGGTAGCATATAGCATAATATTTTGTGCCACACAAATACCTAAATACTCTCTTGACATTTTTCCAATGCTCCTTTTCAGGTGTCGACATGTATCTACTCAACACTCCCACTATGTGGGAAATGTCTGGTCGAGTGCAGACCATCACATACATTATACTACCAACAACACTCACATAGGGAACATGTTCCATGTCCTCTATTTATTTATGTGTCTTTGGACATTGTTCAATAGTTAGCCTTTCTCCCATGGGAATTGACACCTTCATAGGTTTTCAATCTTGCATGTTGAAATGTTTCAAATCTGTTTCAATATACTTCTTCTAGTTGAACCAAAAATTTCTAGTTCCTTGATCTCTCTTGATCTCCATTCCTAGAATGAAGTTTGTTGCACTGAGATCCTTCATGTAGAACTTGGAGGATATATAGTTTCTTTTTCACCTCCTTTATTGCATTCATTTTATTTCCAATAAGAAACATGTCGTCGACATATAATGCTACATATATGAAATTCCCACCTTCTTCTTTGGAATATATGCAGTGATCATCTTTGCTTCTCACAAATCCCAAACTAAGGATGTATGTGTAGAAATTTTGGTACGACATCCTTGGTGATTGTTTTAGACCATAAAGGGATCTGTTCAACTTGCACACCAAATATTTCTTTCCCCTTGCTACAAATCCTTCATGCTATTTCATGTAGATTTCTTCTTCCAGGTCCCCATGTAGGAACGTTGTCTTCACATCCATCTGTTCTATTTCCATATCAAATGTTTCATCCAGAAACATTAGTAGTCTAATGGAAGTTAATTTTGCAGCAAGGGAAAAATTCTCACTGAAGTCAACTCCTTCAACTTAGGAATATCCTTCCTCTACCAATCAAGATTTTAATTTCTCAACTTGACTTGTGGAATTCATCTTCTTCTTGAATACCCACTTGCTACCAATGGGATTTCTTCCACTAGTTAATTCAACTAAATCCCATGTCTCATTCTTATACAAGGATTCCATCTCTTCGACCATGGCTTCCTGCCATAGTCTACCCTCTACCAATTCGACTTCCTTCGTGGATGACTTGGGCTCCTCGTTAATGACAGTTAACACAAATGTGGAACAAAAGTCAGGTGGACTATACCTTTCGACTAGTTCTCTTACTCATTCAAACCTCCTTACAATTGGGGTTGGTTGTTCCACCTCTTCATTTGATTTAGTAGGCTCATTTGAATCATATTCTTCATTCCTCGATTCAAGCCACACCTTATCTAGATCATTCTTTGTTTGAAACGTCACTTCAAACTTGGATTTCCTTCTGAATTCTTTCAATACCACATCTCGATTGTACATTGTTTTTCCTAACGTGGGATCCCAGAGCTTATATCCTTTCATTCCTTATTTTTATCCAATGAAAACACATTTGACTGTCTTCTTGTCCAACTTGCTCCTTTTTCTTTGGGAACATGCACAAATGAATCACAACCAAATACTTTGAGATGTGAAACCGAAGGCTTCTTACCAGACAATACCTCATGTGGATTCATGTTGAATAGTGTCGATGAAGGAGACATATTCACCAGATAGTTTCCACTGTCAACTGCCTATACCCAGAATTATTGTGCGAGCCCAACACCATTGATCATGCTCCTTGCCTTGTCCATCAATGTTTTGTTCATTCTCTTAGCAAATCCATTTCGTTGTGGGGTATATGGTGTGGTATTTTGGCATGCTATGCCACGCTTCTTGAAAAACTGATCAAAGTATTTTCCATATAATTCACCAGCATTATCATTTCTCAACACCTTTATCTTCTTATCTATCTGGATTTCAACAAGAGATTCAAACTCTTTGAATTTCTCGAAAACCTATTATTTCTTCCTCAAGAAATATATCCATGTTTTCCTATAAAAATTATCTATGAAGGAGACATAATACAGGTATCCACCAAGTGAAGGCACTGAAACATGGCCAAACACATCACTATGAACCAATTCTAGAATCCCCTTTTCCCTTGTCACTCCAGATGGGAATCTCACCAGACTTTGTTTTCCATATATACAATGTTCAAAAAATTTGACTCCTAAATTACATTCAGGAAAATCTTTGACAATACTTTTATTATGCAAAGCTCAAAGTCATTTTTCTCCAATGTGTCCCATCCTCTTGTGCCATAGCATGGTCAAGTTGAATTGACGAAGACTTGTCAAGTCAGTTTGAATCGACTCAGCCCGAGTTGAGTCAAATCAACTTCAGGAACAATGATGTTGTTGTATCCAATAGAGTCAACATTCCCTAACAACTTTTATAGGGTTCCAATCTGAACTCCTTTCATTAATACCATCGCACCTCTTACCATATTGCACCTATCCTCCTGAAATAGAGTATGCACTACATAATCACTCATCTTTCTGATAAATATCATGGTTATCTCCAAACTGAGAATATGTAGCACACTTGGAAGGGTTCTAGTCCTCCCATCCTTCAGTATCAGTCGAACTCTTCCTCATCCAAAAATTTTGGTTTTCAATTTGTCCCCCAAGAACACATATCCTCCTTCATATATTTCATATTCAAAGAATCATTCTCTATGTGATTTCATATGTTAGGATGATCCTGATTCGATAAACCAAACATATTGATCCCACTGTGTATTGGTTGATGCCAGGTACACAACACCTCCCTTATTTGGATTCGTATTTCTCTAATTCGACTACTTCTCATTGGATCATGTACTGACTTCCATTGCCTTCGACTTAAAGTCCCTTTTGTAATTCCCAACTTTACCACATTTCTAGCATCTTCTCATCGACTGAACAGGGGATTTAGATCTACCCTTAAACTTATACTTTCTACCAGAGAATTTTCCTGTATCTTTGTCAATCGACTGACCTCTCACCACTAATGCATATTTGGTCAATCCTTCCATGTTCTTCCTTCTCATTTATTCTGACACTAGAAATGAAACCACGTGTTCTAGTGTTAATGTGGTTGAATTACTCCCTATAGCCACAACTAAGCTATCCTAGGAGTCTAGCAAAGAAAAAGTAGGCTAATACATTTCTCCTCCTTAATGATTTTAATATCCACATAAGATAAATGGATTATTATGGTATTAAACACACTTAAATGCTTAGTCACCAAAATTTCCTCATTCATCCTTAGAAGATACAGTTTATTTCTAAGTGTTATAACCCTAAATTGCACCAAACATACTTACCTAGCATCAGACCATCTCAGACTTCTTCTTTGCCAAAACACTATTGAACAACTCTTCTTAAAAAACCCCTTCATAAAGTCCAACATGCCCTGCTCCATTATTGAATGCGTGTACATGCTAGCTACTCCAATATAGCCCATGTGTACCTACAAAAGCACGAAAAAAGAAAAGTTGTTGACGGAACACACAGCTTTGGGCAAGTTAACTAAACCTTTCGGCCATGCATGGCCGGTCATTTGACCAAATACCTAGCTCCTTCTAGCCTATAAAAGAAGGCGTAAGGATCCCATTTGAAAGGAGGAAAAATCATAGTAAAGAAACTATACCCAATTGAACATTCCCCTTGTCCCAACCTTTAGCCATCCTTGTGAAAAGAGAAGTATAGAGAAAAGAAGTTGGAGGACAGTTGAAGAGGAGCCCAGGACCAATTTCGAGGAGCAGTACTGACCACATATTGTGAGTTTACTCTTGTTAATATTACTACAAAAAGGAATACTTTTCCCATCCCGCCATATCATGTGTTCAATTTGAATGTTTATTTTATGATATTGTCACAACTAACCCAGCAATTAGTATATGAAATGCATGTTCGCAGTTTTTTGTTTGTTCATGTGTGAATGTAGGTCATCTTTGAGAGGAGGCTTGCAAACAAAGAGCGAGTGAAAGAAAATGGATCGACATCAAACGAAGGACTTAAGGTAGAATTACTGAATCTCATGTACACCTTTGTATTGCATGAATGTGGCATTTTGTGTTGGGAGAATAGGAAAAAGTAGAGGCCTTTGAAATGGTCATTTTTTGCATGCATGATTAGAGCCCTTAAATGATAAGTCCGTAGGAGGGATTCCCACCCACAATAGAATTGGTGACCGTACTGGGGAGTTTCTAGGGTTCTTTGGGGATTTTTTATTAGGTATTTTGAAATTGGTTTTACTACCTTTTTTGAGTTTCTACAAGAATTTTGAGTGTTCAGGGGTTCTGGTTCTCAATACCAGTCTTCCCTGCTCTTCTTACAAGACTATTTCTTTTATGTTTTTTAGAGTCTTAAGAGGCATATGTGCCCTATAGTGGGACGGCCCATGTATGAACGTGCCCTGCCTTTAGTCAGCTCGCGTATGTACGCCTGCTGATGAAATGCTAGTTGTGTGTCTGAGAATCCAGTAAATCCTTCTCAGGAAGAGGCAGTCATCCTCTCCCCTGCAGAAGTGATCCTTCTCAGGGGTCTTCTGGGTCCTTCTAGGTCTCTGATTGAACAGTCAATAGTCAGGTAAAAACCTCAAGATTATCTTTTTTTTGCTAAATTTTTCTTTCCTCTTCTTTGTCAAAGTAATTTTTTGCACCTTTAAGGGGTTATGGTTTTCAATACCAGTACTCTCTGCCTAACCTTAGTTGCTTGTCTTCCTTTTTTGAGGAAAAACATAGGCACACGTGGCCTATAGTTGGACAGCCCGTGTGTATACGCTGGTTGTTGAAGTAATAGTCATGTGTCTGTCTAGAAAATTTTTTTTTTAAGAGGCAGTCATCCTCTTTCCTATCAAGAGTTATTTTTTCAGGGATTTTCTTGTATAATTATAGTCTTTGTCATAGCAGTTTTAGCCTAGGTTGGACTCTAGCATAGCTTGCTTTTTCATTAAAATATTTCTTCTGTTTCTTAGCTTTTTTAACTTATTTTTTATCTTGAAATTTTAAGAAAAATGAGTTGCATTTAAAAAAAAAATCCCCCTCATGGACGGGGGGGGCCATGAATCGTGCATTCATCAGTTTCTTTTAGAATATTTTGTTATTTCTACTTTGATTGGAAGAAAATATTAAAAAAAAAAAAAAAAAAAAAAACTTAGTTTGTTAGATCTCTTTCTTTTCTGACATTTTCGTTGCATTGTTATTTGAAAAAGAAAAAAAATTAGCATAGCGTTGTGTTTTCTTCTAATTTTAAAATCATTTCAAAATGAAAAAAATAAGAAATATAATCATTCATTGCCAGTGTTTATATAAGTTTCATCATTTTTTTCACAAGATTCTTAACAACATCAGTTGCACTACCATACCCTTTTTGAGTAAATCAAGCCAGTAAAAATAATGCTAATTACAATTTACTAGACTTTATGTTTGTAGGGTCCATCAACTAGATTAGGCTAGAGTCTTGATTTAGGTTGGAGAGGAAACTCTTCAAGGATATAAAACAAACATATGAGTATGTGCTAAGGAGTGTAGAAGTCCAGTAACGTGGAAATTATCCGAGAACCCCCTCTCACATAGGGGATAAACACGAGGTCATGTGTCGAAAGGTAGCAAGGATAACCCCTCGAAAGCTAGACCAAGTGTAGTGGGGAATGCATATGGAGGACTTGTCTTGAGATTTCGTTGATCACATTTTCCACAGAGCTTTGTGGGTCTCGAATCTGTTTGAGGTCCTCAATCATCTTATGGACCACTTACTTTTGATACCCTTGATAGGTTTTAGGATTGATACCATGCTCATTGCGGTCCACCTTACTGTCGACTGTACCCACCTGATGATTGTTCACGAGATGGCAAACTAGCTGCCTTTATTTTAGGGACTTACACAGGTGACCGTGGGGGTATACCGCAGTACCTAGGGTAGACATCAGGCCATGCTTTTCAGAGTATACCCAGAGGGTGCTTCCGTATTTGAGTTTCACTTGCACCGGTAAGTTKCTCTAGTGTTGGTTGGTATAACTGTTCTTCCAACTAGTTAGTCGTTTTCTTGATTTCCCTTTAGGAACTTTTAGTGTGTGCTATGTGCTCCCTAGTTTTCCATAGTGAGTTATTCATTCATGGATTTGGGTSTCTGACCTAGGGTGGTAGACCACCCACTCCACTGGTTGAGAGGACTTTTCAGTGTTCCTCTTAGAAATGTGGAGCTGCCTCTTTATAGGCATTGTTTTGATAACACTGGCTCTTCAAAGTCAGTGTTTAAGACTTTTATGGATTTGAACGATCCCGCAAGGGGAGAACCTCTTCATAATATCTTCATGGATAAAGTTCCTAACTGGTAATAGGTCTGTAGCCTCTACAAGTCATGTTAGTGACCCATCACCAACCTTTGCAAGTCATGTTGGAGATGTGCAACCAGCCACTGCTAGTCATGTTGGGGGCATTGATTCTGTTGAGAAACCTAGACGGATAGGACGTAAGTCTAAGTTCCCTTGTAAGATTTTCAAGGGAGATCAACTTACTCATTTATGCCCTGGCCTTCCAGAGGTACAAAGATTGTGGTCCATGTCTACAAGCTTTTATGATTCTGAGTCTTCTGAGGTTTCCTCACAGTTTATTCAGCCATTGGCTGAGAAAGTGGTCACACCGATGCAGTCATCGGTTGATCCCACTCCTATTTTGAGGGGTAAGGTTCCTTTAGACCTTGTAGTCTCTCAACCTATTCAATCATTGGTTGAGAAAGTGATCATATCGATGCAATCATCGGCTGATCCCACTCCTCTTTTAGAGGGTGAGGTGTCATTAGACCTTGTAGTCTCTCAGCCTATTCATCCATTGGTTGAGAAAGTGATCATGCTGATGCAGTCATCGGTTGATCCCACTGCTTTTTTGGGGGATGAGGTGCCTTTAGACCATGTAGTCTCGCAACCTATTCAGCCATTGGTTACAAAAGTGGTCATGACGATGCAGTCATTGGATGATCCCACTCTTCTTTTGGGAGTGACGTGTCTACCGACTATGTTTTTAGCATTTCCAGTTTCGTACTTTCATAACAAGGGGGCATTCTGCTCGCTCCAAGCACACCCCCTCTAAGCCCTAAGATGGTTTCCTTTGATTGGAATGATCTTGTTGAGCCTCGTCTTCCTTCTTTTGCACCTTTTCAAATAAGGGTTGAAGTTAATTCAACAAACATTTATCGATGTATTGTGGATGAAGAAGCCTCTGCAAGTATTTTATCCTCCTCGGTTTGGAAAGTCTTGGGATCTCCCAAGCTTGTGTTTGCTTCGCATGAGCTGTTGGCTTTTGACAGACGTCCTAGTGAATATTTGGGGGTTTATCCTTAGTTTCCTATCTCGTTAGGTGAGAATATTTTTCGTGTCGATGTTATAGTGGTGCAAGGCCCGTTAGATTTCAATATGCTTCTCGGGCATGATTATGTATATTCTATGAACATTGTGGTATCTACACTCTTCCAAGTAATGCATTTCCCTCACAATGGAAGCATTGTCACTATTGACCAACTAGCATCTGATAATCACCATCCTAATTCATCGTTAGTTCAATCTGCCCCTTTATATGTTCCTAGTCTTCGTGTAGACTCCACCCCACCACGGGTTAATTATGTGGCATCTTATCCTCAGTGTTCAATTTATTCTGAGCAAGAACCTGTGCAATCATGTTTTCCTTCTCGAGATTTGGAATCAACAATTGATCCATTGGTTTATCCAATGGGGGAATGGGATCCCTTGCTTCCCCATCTTGGTCCAAGTGGGATTGAGTATCCTTCTGAGTCTAATCTCGTTGTTTGTAGATCCTCAAGCCCTCGTGCCCATGAATCTTCGCTGATAGACTCTGCCAGTCCTGGCCAGAACCTCCATCGTCATATGGAGTATGGTCAGTTTACTTCACCCTTTGGGAATTTCGACCCTCGTTTGTGTGATTTCTTGGACTTTGAATTGCCTTCATATGAGGCTATCCTTGAAGCCATGACTACGGTTTCTATACCACAGGAGGAGTAGGACTTACACCGTGGTTTGTGTTTTCTTCCCTTTTGGGAGACTTCCCAAGTTGACTATCGAAGAGACTCTTGGTCTGAGCCTAACAGTAGGCTCTACCTAAACCAGTTTCATACTTGAGTCATAGCCCCCAATGGGTCTTCTTTTAAGCCTTTTTCAGACCCTCTAAAAATGAAAAGATTGATGAGCGATCTTGTTGACCTTCACGCTCGCTAAAATAAAATTTGAAGTCACGTCTATCCGACGGTAGTTTACCCCTTTTTCGGTCTGGATGGTCAACTGTACGAACAAAGGTATACTCTAGGAGCTTTGGTTCTCTAGAAGAGTATTCTCAAGTATGGTTTTAACCCTTTTTTGGGCCTTAGGGACTAAATTTATGAAAAAGGAACCCCCACGGAGTCCATAGTTAAGCTCTTTTCAAGATCCCTAAAATTGAAAAGATCGTCGAGTGACCTTATTCTTTCACACTTATTAAAATGGTCCAAAAGAACATTCCTGGCGGAATCCATAGTTAAGCTTTTTTCAGACTCCTTAAAAATGAAAAAATGGCCAAGTGATCTTGTCTTTATCAATCTCGTTAAAATGGTTTGGAATAGATGTCTTGTCAGTGCTAGTTTACCCCTTTTTCAAACCAACTAGACTACCTTCGAAAAAGGTACCCCATTGGAGTCTCCTTTTACATTTTTTCAGACTCTCTAAATATGAAAAACTGTTGAGATTACCTTCTTTGGGCTCATTAAACTTATATCGAAGGACATTACCATTGTGTGTTTTGTTAACCACGTTTACATACCTGCGTATTTGGTATAATGGCGGCTCCATGTTGCTCTCAACTAAACCATCTAAAGCATGCCTTCTATGCAAGCCCTGTAGCACTTTGCCTCTGCGTATTGACACCTTTGGCCCCAGGAGGGATTTTGACTGAGTGTCCTTGTTTTGAACATCAGTCTTGTCCTTGTTCCTAGAACTCATATGTTTGTGACACTCATTCCTCCTTTGTACCGTAACATTCTTTTATTCTTTTTTCCAAAATTATTGAAAAAGACAAAAAAAAATCAAATATACCCCAAAAAGAGGAAGGGAAAAGTATTTTTTGTATTGGCATCACAATGAGTCGCCCTTGGATAAATCACATCATTTTGTTTGTTCATCAAGCCCTGGGATTTAATATGACCTTAGGAAGTTTTTCCCGCTACATTGATTTTCTCCTCCTCCATTTGGTTATTCTTCCAAACATATGGAGAGTTTGTGTTACCTCCTGCCTCGTGAACTTATGTTAATGCCATGTTTCCTGAGTCTCATCATTTTTTGTGCTATTGTCCAAGTGAATTTTTTTCAAGCATGAGTTGGCCCCTCTACAGTTTGTCTCTTTCCCTCATGCTTGGCCATCCAAAATTCCAATCAAGTCTTTGTTCGAAATCAATGAAGCCTTCAGTCTAATCATCAAAATTCTCTATTCCATGACCGACGAACCGTCAAAGACCTATGGGTAGTGAATTCAGACACTCATATTACACTCCTACCCAAGTTTTGAAGATTTTGAAGTTGTTTCTCGAGATCTGAAGAACTCATCTACATCCATCAGGCCTTAACATCTTCTAGAATATGGATACTATACATGTATATATTTTTTATTTTGAGATGTAGATCCGATGTGTATTGCTCACAGCTACACTTTATATAGTTATATGGCATGGATCTAAAGTGTTTTTGATTGGTAGCCATGATTTTATTTCATCCTGAGCATGGGTATGCCCGCTTCGGTGAGACAATTGTTATTTTATAGATGGCACCTCCCGATTTCTGGTCCTTGGGCTCACTTGTTTGGAACATTGGTGAAGATTGATAATGTAGTCTAGCCATCATATGCTCTTCTGACCTCACACATTAGGGGGCATCTGTTATAACCCTAAATTGCACCAGACATACTTACCTGGCATCAGGCCATCTCAGACTCCTTCTTTTCCAAAACACTACTGAACAACTCTTCTTAAAAAACCCCTTCATAAATTCCCATGTGCCCTGCTCCATTATTGAACGAGTGTACACGCTAGCTACTCCAATACATCTTGCATGTACCTACAAAAGCATGAAAAAAGGAAATTTGTTGACGGAACACGCAGCTTTGGGAAAGTTAACTAAACCTTTTGGCCATGCATGGCCAGTCATTCGACCAAATACCTATCTCCTTCTAACCTATAAAAGAAGGGTTAAGGGTCCCATTTGAAAGGAGGAAAAATCATAGTAAAGAAACTATACCCAATTGAGCATTCCCCTTGTCCCAACCTTTAGCCATCCTTGTGCAAAGAGAAGTATAGAGTAGAGCAGTTGGAGGACAGTTGAAGAGGATCCCAGGACCAGTTTTGAGGAGCAGTGCCAACCACATATTGTAAGTTTACTCTTGTGAAGATTAATACAAAAAGGAATACTTTTCATGTCCCACCATATCATGTGTTCAAGTTGAATGTTTATTTTGTGATATTGTCACAACTAACCCAACAATTAGTATATGAAATGCATGTTCGCATCTTTTTGTTTGTTCATGTGTGAATGCAGGTCAGCTTTGGGAGGAGGCTTGCAATCAAAGAGCGAGTGAAAGAAAAGGGATCGACATCAAACGAAGGACTTAAGGTAGAGTTACCAAATCTCATTTACACCTTTGTATTGCATGAATTTGGGGTTTTGTGTTGGGAGAATAGGAAAGAGTAGAGGCCTTTGAAATGCTCATTTTTTGTATGCATGATTAGAGCCCTTAAATACTAAGTCCATAGGAAATATTCCCGCCCACAACACTAAGGAAAAAATTGTTTACAAGGGATTTTGACTAATACAATCTCCCCAACTTAGCCCACAATTTCTTGGCCGAATATTCACCTAAGAAATTCAGTTACACCGAATCTGCAAGGCAAATTCGAATCGTACTCCTTTACCTTCTCTCGATTTTCTCCCATTCTTCCCTTGGCATGCCATTCGGAATGGTACCTTGACATACTGTTGACCATTGTTCTCAATCTATAAGGAGATATTCAATTTTAAGCTTCCAAAGCTCAAAATTCTGGCCATTGAATTTTCCGATCTCTATTCTCAAGCTACTCTCCATTCTTTAAGCACACTCTTTAAACATTTTTTACTTATGAATCTTACTGAACCTAGCATTTAGCTTAGATTCAAGGTTTTTAAACCAAGCTTTGATACCACATGTTAAGAAATTATAGCACTTCCACACTAAACCTAGTAGAAGAGAGGAAGAAATATTTAATCTATAAAGAAATTAAATGACAAAGCAAACATTCAATACAAATAGTTTTACCCCGGAAACCCAAATGGGAAAACCAACATTCCTTGAGCATATTTCTCTCTTGTTGTATTATTCATTTAGAATAAAAGTTTACATGCCTAACCATGGTCTACACCTAAGACAAAATTGACATCATACCTTCTTTCCTTACACAAGAACAACCTTGTAGCCAATTCAGCTTACATCTACATGACCAGCAACCTCTAAAATGATATCTCTAAAGATTAGTTAAATATTCTCTTTTACAGCATTACAACACACCTTATTTATAGGATTTAAAGTAAGCAAAACCCTAAAGAAAGGCACCCAAAAATGGTTACATATCCACGTAGATCATTGGATAAAAATCCCGCAAATCTAAGGATTATGTTACAGTCGACTACCAAGTAGTTTTACCAATCGACCTTCATTTGGTATTCAGTTAGTTTCCACATAAATGCTTGTCCACATCTTGTTGGTCATCATCTTTGACTTGTTGTTGATCATCTCGAATTTGACTTTCAACTTTCTCTGCAAGCCGATTCACCTCGAGTAGACTTTAATTACAAATAATATAACAACACAACATGTAACCAAGATGTCTGACATATTAAAAATTGTGCATTTCTTTTAATACCAAATTCCTTATTTCTCCATAATTATGAACATAAATTTTATTTTTATGCATAAGTACTCCATATTCCTTTATCTTTTATTCTTTAAATCTTTGGTGTACATCTTCCTATTGTAAGCTTTCTTTTACCTATAAGTAATGCTGGTATGTAACAACAACATCTAAAATTAAGCTCTTTAAATATGAATTGTGCATATGAAGGGTTGTAGCATTCATAATATGTACCTTTTTCTTGAGTGAAACAACAACTTTATTTTCTTTTCCTTTGATATGCTTGATGTCAAAGTCATACTCACTTAAAAAAATTATCCATCTTGTTTTCCTAGAATTTAAAATTGGTTGGTCAAAAAATATATTTTAGACCATTATGGTATGTCGTTAATTCAAATTTCTTCCCCATGAGAAAATGCCTCCACATTTTCAATGCATGAGTTATGGAAGTAAGCTCCAAATCATATTTGGCATAATTCATCTCATGTTCTTTAAGCTTTATGGAGTCATAACTAATGGCATGTCCATTTTTAGTGACGACTCCACCAAGTCCTTCTTTTCTTGCATTTGTGCATACCACAAAATTCTCATTTGGAACAACAATCTTTAAAATAGGTGCACTAGTAAGTAACTCCTTCAATAAATTAAAATTTTCTTCACATTCTATTGTCCATTCAAACTCAATTCCTTTATTTTGTAAAGAAGTGATGGGATGAGCAATTTTAGAGAATCTTGTTATAAATATCCTATAGTGTCCAGCTAATCCCATGAAATATCTAACTTCTAAAACATTATTGGTTATTGGTCATCCTCTAATGGATTCAATCTTCTCGAGATCTACTGCTATACCTTCCTCTGAAATAATGTGCCCCAAATAATGGATCTTCTCTTGGTAAAAAGAGCACCTACTTAGCTTGGCATAAAGCTGATGTCATCTTAGCACTTGCAGCACCATTCTTAAATGATGCTCATTATCTTCCTCTGAATTAGAATAAATAGGTATGTCATCCAAGAACACTATGAAAAACTTATCCAAATAATTTATGAATATGACATTATCAAGCACATTAATACAATCGATGCATTGGTCAGTCCAAATGGAACCACTACAAATTCATAATGTACATACCTAGTTCTAAAAGTTGTCTTACCAATGTCTTCTTCCTTGATTCTCACTTGTTGATGTCTTGATCTCAAGTCCATCGTTGAAAATATATTTTCTCCTCCTGGCTGACCAAAGAGGTCATCAATTCTGTATAGAGGGTATTTGTTCTTTACCGTGGAAATATTCAACTATATAAATTCAATACACAGTCTCAAAATTCCCTATTTCTTTTTAGCAAAGAGTATCAGTGCTCCCAAAGGGGAAACACTTGCACATATGTGCCCTTTCTTCAACAATTCTTCTAGCTGCAATTGTAATTATTTTAATTCGGGTGTACTCATTCTATAAGGTGTCTTTGATATTGGGGAAATTATTGGCAGTAAATCAGTAAATAAATCTATATCCATATTTGGTGGCAATCTTGGTATTTCTTTGAAAACATCTTCAAACTCTTGCAATATTGAAAAATCTTCAAGACTTGGCCATTTGTTCTTTTCTAGATCCTCTGCATGAGTTGCATACAATTGACATCCTTCCCTGAAACATATCTTCAATTGTAAGGATGAAATAACCCTGATAGAAATCGGTCTTGGAATTCCTTTTACAGTGCCATGTTTTCCTTCTTCATCAAGACATGTAAATGTCTTGTTATGACAATCTAGGATAGCATGATTCTTGTCCAACCAATATGTTCCAATTAGGATATCATAATATCCTAGTGGTATGATATTTAGTTCAGCATTAGTATTCACTCCATTCATATTTATTAGACAATCTATGATTATCTCAATGATCCTTCTTTTGGTTCTAGTGGCTAGTTGAACCAACCATGATTTTCCAAGCTTACTTTTCTTCAAATCGAAATTTTTCCATTGTTTTAGAATCAATGTAACTATAGCTTTCTCTTTAATAAATTAAAATAGCAATAGGATGATTTATGATCTTAGCTTCCACCTCAATCATATGGGATTGTTGTTCTTCTTGTTGATGTTCCAAGGCTGCATATATTCTTGGAATATTTATGTCCATGTCTTCTATTGTAGTAGCCTCTTGGATGTTATGTAGTGTCCTCATTTTGTCTTATCTATGAGAGAAATCCTTGTACATGTGATCTTCTTTACATCCCCAACATTCGATTGGTGGTATTCCCAGTTTTCCAATGGAATCTTCCTTCTTGGATTCATTCTTAGTAGGTTGATATTGTTTATTTGTGATAGGATTGTTTCTATTAAAAAGAGGTTTGAATCCCTTATTCTCTAATCATGTTTCTCCTTCTTTTTATCCTCCCAATATTTCTGCAAAGATTCTTTGCCCTTTCCTTGCTCATACAGGTAGTTAGATTTTCTAATGGTCTCTGTCAAAGTTTTGGGTTCATCATATTGAATATTATCTTTATAGAAAGATGGAAATCCACTCAAAAACCTTTTTATACTCACCTTTTCATCCTTGATAAACCCTACATACTTTAGCTATCCCAAGAACTTATTTTCATATTCTCCCATGGTCATGCTCCCCAACCTGAGTTCAAATAAATATTGCATCATCTTCTCATAATAGTTCTCTAAAAGATACTCTTGCTGAAAATATTTATTTAAATGTTTCCAAGTAATCCTACTCTCATCAATTTGCTCCACTTTCTTCAATTGATCCTACCACATAACATATTTTCCATGCAAATGGTATGTGGAAATGTTGGCTTCTAGGTTAGATGAGTAGTTATGCAACTGAAAATACTTCTTTATTGATTCCAAGAAACCAATATTCAACATCATCTTCCCTTTCTCTTTCACTATCAAAGGAAAATGGCTTAAGCTTCCCAAGCTCTCCTTGCAAATTGTCCAACTCATATCTTCTTCTTTGATGCCTAACAGGAGACACTTTTGGACTACTTCTTGACTCGTTAGATTCATAAAATTTCATGGATGAGTAAGGAGGTGAATAATATCTATGATTTATACTATCACTTCTTGAGTGATTGGGTCCTTTGTAGTTATCTCTTCTTTCATAATGTCTACCTTCTTCCTCATGTCTTGAGCCTAATCCATTATTTGTTTGCCTTTGCAATTGATTTAGGATTTGCATCAATTAAGCATTTATTTGATTATGCTCCTCCTTTTCTGCCATTATATTCTCATTTTCAACTCTATAACTTAGCACTTCCATTCTCAAACTTCTGATAGTCTCTACCATTTTTTTTCGTTCCACTATGCTCTTATGTCCATTAGATTTTGTTTCAGCACTACCCACACTGATATTTTGGCCTTTGGCTTCTCTCCGATGAATATAGGCTCCCTGTGCATCCTCCATGTTTCTGATCTGAAATCCTGAGCTTGAATTGATTTTTGTATACCTTTAAATCTACAAAATGTGCAAGCAACCATTTTGTTAGAGTTATGCATATTATAAAATTTTGTCAATTAATGTTACAGATCCTTTTTCCTCTCAATTCATGAAGAATTATATCATAATTATCCAAATTATAGTCTTTCAAAATTAATCTCCTCTAAATCATCTTTCCAATTACTATTCTTATGCCCCAATTTGATCTCTAGGATAAAAGTTATGGCTTCCTAAAAAAACCATTTTTACCCAATTTGTGCATTTTCATCATTGGTGCAATTTCACTAGAAGGCCAATTTCTGTCAGCTACAAAAGAAAATCCATCAAGAAACAAGAAAAATTATTTATTAGGAAATAATAAAAATCATGATGGTGAACACATTACAACCTTCATATTCTCCATCTATTTCTCCAATAAGATTCTACAAGAATCTAGAATTTGCAACTTTGTCATGTTTACAATTTGTCCAGACTTGGATATCTTAGCAGAACTAGTTATCTCCTGAACTGTGTACTTCTAAAAAAGATTCACTACACCAAATTTGTTTGTATTAAATATTATATAAAAATTAGAGTAAACATTTTTTTCTAGTTTTGTGCTCTGGGGTCACTTTTCCTCCTTTGAAAATCCCCAAAATCCCCAAAAAGTGGCTTGGAATAGTGAATTTCAGCCTATTTCAGCATCCCCATTCCCAAACTCTTAGATTTTATCCAATTCCTTAACTGGGTATTTTCATGTCTACTTTTTAGGCTCTCTCCATAAATTTCAACTTAATATGGATCCTAGTCACTAAACTAGACTCGGATATTTAAAAACCATTGTTTTGTACTTTCCGGAAAATTCAAGTAGAAATGGTCAATGTCTCTCACTGACACTTTTGTATCTCTCCTCACTATAGAAAAAACCCATAAATGTTTCTCTCAATATGAGTTATTCTGCTCCAGTTATGACCAAAAAAAAAAGGCTCTAGACTTTGTTTATTTTTTGGAAACATAGCCAACTCTTTGCATATGTGGCATCTGTCAATGTGGATGTATATGTGGCATTCGTCAAAGTGGATGTTGATGTGGCACCATGGTTCCACATGGCACCCTAAGAGGATGCCATGTCACCCCTCCAATCACCTTGGTTTTTCCTCGTCATCCTCTATCACTACCTTCTCTCTCTCTCTATCTACCTTACCTTACCTTTATTCTTTCCTTAACCTTTACAATTTAGTGTATAAAAAATAAATATTATTACTTTTTGGATCCACATGTACCGACTGCCACATGGCACCACCACAGTGGCCCATGCCACCATCAAGTCCCATCTCCACCTTTATTTCCAACTCACATCTTGTCGACACCCCATATCTGATGATGGAGATGATCGAGGATGAATCAACAATAGAGGGTTGATTTCAGAGGTTGCAGCACTTGGGGGTTAACGATGCATTCACCCTTTGAAACCGCCATACCTCCAAGGGTACATGCGGTGCTCCCACAACTATTTCGATGGTTTAAAAACATTTGCAAAACCACCTACCCAACCTCCAATACCAGTAATGGTATTGAGATGCCTCTACGGATTATCGCCCTTCCATTGGCCTACCACTATGGTTGTCCACATCACTCAACACGTGGAATCTACGTCATCTTGACATCATTGTACAGAAAAATTCCCAAATTTGTCCAATATTCAAAAAAATGCATATTTTCAAGAAAAACGTTGTTGGACCGCCCAAGCACCCTCTAGCTCAGCCTTTTCCAAGATCGCAACCTTTCAAAATAGAATCAATCCCATACACCCCAAGCATTGTAAATAGACACTATAATACCAATCTATGACGTACCCAATTACCCGGGTACCTCTAAATCACATTCTTGGGCAAATTCCAAATTTCTACTATTGTTTTTAATTAATCACGAAGCATGCATGCCAAACAAGAACTCATGAAATATTCAAGAACATGATAATTAATTACAGGAAAATGCCTAGTGCATCTTAAATATACACCAACAAGCCTACTATAATATCAACATGGAAACATATAATACATAGTAGAATATAAGTTACAAAGAAAATACAGAGAGAACTTATCTTTTAAATAACCACTCACCAATTGGTTGTAGACATTGGATGTTCCACCCAACCTTAGGATATGTTGCACATAAACTCTCTACAATAGTCCACCCTTTATCTAAGGATATGAATCCATGAGGACAAGTCCTAGGTCAACATTCACTTTCCCACACTAGTCAACAAACAAGCTCTCACAGTTTTCCCAACCACACAACAAGCCTAGTTTACCAGCTCTCTTTCCCCTTTCAATCTACGCAACCGCAAATAAATGAACTCAATTCTATGCAATGCAGTCCCTCATGATGTTCCACTTCTTTTTCAGGGTTGTCATGCTACTAGTCAGGAAATATCAGTGTTGAAAACTCCAAGGATTCTCAATTGTAGATAGTTCTATCACAATTTCCATCATTCTCATGCACAATGGCATCAATTTCTTTCTAGACTAATTAACAGTTACCTACAACCAACAAGAAATGGTTATTTTCCTCCAACAATTCATTTTTTCCATGCTCAAATCAAGAACAAGAGTGAGAAAGAATTAATTAATGAGATACAATGAATGGTGAACCAATTGAGGAACCCCCAAATGACCAAAAACATGGTTTCTATAATTACATGCAATAATGCGCCACGTGGCCTCCCCAAGAAGCTCATGTAACCACTTTTCCCAACTAATTCCAAGATGGATGAATAAAAAATAATAAAAAGACTTATCCCCTTTAGCCCCCTCTCTCATGGAATCATATCCCCCTATCTCTATCCATGTCCATATTGTAGCAAGTGATGCATTTTTATTATTAATATTCAAATTATTACACTTCTAGGCACTTCAACCTTTCAACTTTATAGGTACTCTGACCTTTCATCAAATAAACAAAAATATAGTATTAATCTGAGGACTCAAAACCAAGGTATCACAAGCCATATTTTAGCTTCCTCACGAGATCTCACCTCACCATTAAAGTTAGGTGGTTTTATCTTTTGGAACTCCCCCTGTATGTAGTATTTGGAAAATTTCTTCTTCTTATGTCTAGAAGAAGGTTTTGATCCATTACTATTGGATTCATGAGAGGTAGTTATATTGTTGATTGAATAATTTCATGTTGTATAAGTATCATCACTGGAGGCCTAAGTCTTGATGCTAAGAGACCTCTTTCTTTAAGCACGTTTACCAATGTTACTTGATATCTATCCTTGGTGCATGTTTTTCTTAATCTCAGTCAAGCTTTGTAATAAGGAATCATTTTGTTCATTTTGTTCCTCGTAAGCTTTGATAATCTTCTCATTATTTTCTCTATAACTCTGGAGTTCCACCCTCATACTTGTGATAGTCTCTATCATGTCTAGAGGATTCTCTAAATCCATCCTCTCATGAGTCTCAGTTTCTTGGATGTGTGGTGAATATTCTTTGATGTTTCTTATTTTATCTTTCTCTTTCTCTATGAAAACAATGTCAAGGTAAGATGTTATCTTTTTCAAAACATACTATAACATCAATTTTATCCATATTTTGAGCTCTTACATCCCCAAGCATTGTAATATGTCTTTGATACCAATTGTTAAAAACACATAAATATAAATACACCATCATCATTAATTTTCCAACTGCTTGTGTGGAATTAAATGTTGACAGTTCAATATATGATAATGTTGTGTCAAAAGAGTCTCTACATGGGAAAAATGAAGTTAATACCGAGATAAAATATAAATATGAAAGTAGATTCATGTATGGGTTGATTAGCCTCTGCATATAATATTATACTTATCAATATGTTAGCATCATAAGTCACTCCTGGATTGCAACAGGAGTAGAGCCCAACGCCCATCAGTTTATGTCATGATTTGTTTATAAAAAGGGGTGATCAAATGGAAGTTAACTCAAAACAATATTTTTCTAACTCTGGAACTAGGCCAGGCATGCATGGGCAAGTGAAGTCTTAGATAAACTTCAGACAGTGAGTTGTAGTAAGGGTGAATAGGGGGAAGACTTGTATAAGAGAAATGCAAAGGTCTATCGTAAACATCAGGTTTCTAACAGACTGTAGGAGGAAACATCTAAACGCAAGATCTTCTTACATTCAAATGCATAAAACCGGAGAATACAACAATGCAACAATAAATCCTTTATCGTAACATAATTGCAATAATTCATGTGAATCAGTCATTCATGAACTCCCTCAATATGAGATGAAAACTAGATGGGGTAAGAAAATTGTCTGAAATTAAACAAGAAATATTACATACAAATGCATAACCAGAGAACTAGAGTGTATGTTAAAACTTTACAATCGGGAGCTTCGCTCTACCATCCATCCTTTGAAAAATATCAAAACTAAGTATATATACTCCTAAACATTTTCCCAACAGAGGCCTCCTAGACTTTCGGGATGAGGCATCTCTTCAATCAAATCTGGCTTGCACTCCTCTATCATACACCACCTTAATTCTGTATGGATCACGCCAAGGGGTAGATGAGCCCTTAAATGCTGAATTAGGGTGCACATGCTTCCCTGGTGAGTCGAGGGCTCGACATGGCTTCTGTGGAAAGAACTAGTACATAGGACCATCTCGGGCAGACTTCCCGCCGGGACATCCATACCTTGCAATTAACGAGTGAGGTGAGGTTTCAACCACCCTCTCTCTTCTTCATTTACTCCGAGCAGGTATCAAGGTTGAGATCAAGTTGAATTGGCATCTGGAGAACATGGTGATCCCTTCTGCAGCTATATCTGATTGTTCGACCCTTTGCGCAGTTCTTTCTATCACCTCCACGTGACTATAGGCTGTGACCTTGTGCCTATCTTCAAAGGTACTTTTGAAATTTCGGGGTTCATGGATAGGAAGGAGCATATCCTTTCTCTTCAAAATTGCGATGGGCGAAATGCCAAGAGGGCTTAATGGGTGCCACGCACCCCTCTCTGATCTGACGGTCCTAAGCTAATTCAGCAATACTGTGGGCCTAGGTCTAGGACGTCTTCGATGCTTCGCATCTTGGGGATATGAAAGAGTTTCTCCTTGTGCTTCGAAGTCGCGATGGGCGAAAAGGCAGAGGGCCTAATCGCGCACCACGTGTCACTCCAGGATGAATGACTAATATCGCTCTCATCCCTTCAGGACCCGGCTTGCCAAATGATAAACCTTAGCGCCCCTCCTCCAAGCATGCTCCTTTGTGACCAGGCGCCAAAACCATTGGCCCGACTCTGGGTGCTTTCGGCACTTCGGGGTTCGGCAATTTCAGTTGCAGTGAATGGGAGGTCCCTTGTCTCCCGAAACGTCGATCCTCGAAATGTCAACTGGCTGCCACCCGTCCCGACTGGATCGGACGACCCAGATTTGTAATATAGGCACTATTCATTGTGCTAATCCCGACACAACTCTGTTAACTGGGATTCCACGTTGACCGTCGATCTACTTTTCCAGTTGATCCTTTCCGTTGAAATCAGACTGCTCGCTCGCTTGATTTTTAAACCCGAAATGGACTCCTCCTATGGGATACACTCAGCGCTTAGGCTGTGGCCTTGGACTAGAATGCATTTGATGGGTTTTCACACCCCCCTTTCTTTGCATTCTGCATCAAGGGTCTGAAATCGAGAAAAAACACCCTGCTTGCAAGAATTAGTGCTAACACAATCCATCTAAAATTCATCACAATTTCCATGTCATTAAGTTTCCAGCATAATTGATATAGACATAAGTAATTGATTCCAATTGTAACATTTATCAGTAAACATAATCATTAACAAATTGTAATAAGTCGCATTATCATCAATAGAGATGACATGGGATACTAGAAAGTTGAACATGATGGCATCATAGTAAAAGTTTGAATGTGGGGCTGGAACAACACAAAACTAGTTGTTCCAATATGGGTCAGAGATTTGTTTGACATATGTCTCCAAAACGACATTGGCATATCTTGGTTCATTGACAACAAATAAAATAACACCACCCACCATGCATATTTAAAATTACGTGACAAATTACATAAACTTTAAATGGTTATACCACTCATTTAAAATGTAATGATATTTTGCGTGTAATAATTATCTTACTAGTAGAAAACATTATTTTCCAGGAACAACAAAACTCAAGTAAGATATCAATATGAATATGAGAGGCATCCATGTCTAATTTTTCTCCAACCAGATAGCATTCTATATGTGAAACATCTGAATTGTGAAATAGACTATAAATGTCAACTTCTTTGGGCTCATTCCTTGTTACATTGCAACTATTGTGCAAAGAATTTCTTGAAATATTTTCACTGTTTATTGTGACTTCTGGATGATTTTCAATTCTACCAGCTCTTAGATTTAATTCTAATTCACTTACACATTGCTTGCCACCATCAATTTGTGAGTGTTAGGAATATAATCAAACCTATATGACACATATTTCCTTTGAATAATATCCAAAAACTTGTCATCATGATTAGGGTTAATATAAAGGTTCTTAACCTCTTGGTAATGAAATATATGTGAGGGAGGATGAAACTATTGACTTTGATGTTGTTATTCCGACGGAAAATAAAGACTAAGAATCAGTTAAATTTGTGAAAATGGAGTATTATGTGATAATAAATCCAATAAGAATCTACAGTCAATCAAAACTATTTCATTATATCATTATGGTATAATTTACTATATTACCAATGAATTGAATTCATTTTTGTCCTTGAGGTTTTCCATAGTTCGTCACTCATTATCAACAAATTTTGTCTATGTAATGGAGAATTTTTTGTGTGTTAAGAACCAAACATCAATATAGCATACAAAAACCTCTAGAAAAGTACTCAACGCCTTGAAAAAGAGATAATATCAGATAATAAGCCTCTTCGAGGGGGCAACCTCCTTTTACCCCACTTAAATGTTCAAGTACAA
>ML789181.1:834047-854209 GCA_009831015.1 Picea engelmannii
TTGTTTAGCCCTAAATTATGATTTAGATAATTAATATAATATTTCAATCCTATTGATTCCTATATACAAATATCATTTTGAGTTGTTGCTCTTTTGTTTGGTAACAATTGTCTCTATCGACTTCCCAAATCTATTGTCATTTCAGTCACACATTTTTATGGAAATATAGTTTAAAATATGTTGAAGAAGTTTTCTATCAACTTATCAACCTTGATCTTAAATTCATATATTAGTGAAGAAATTTTCTATTAATTCTTCATGCAAAGGCTTTCAATTCGATAAATATTTCTACAGGATGATCCTGGGATGGAATATTTACATTCAAACTTCACCTAGTATTAATATTCAAGGGTATGCTTAGGTATACACATAAGGCCTAAAATTCCTTTTCTCTCACAAAAAAGGACACTCCAACTATATTTAACATACCATAACCAAGGTTGGGTGTATATCTTTTTTATCATTTTTCAAGTCCAAGAGGCGCCATAGGGTGTCAATAAAAAAGTAATGTCATCATATGACCCAACACTCATCATCAAGGGTGCAATGACCTCCATATAGTGTGAAATTTCCTCCATGAAATGAAATAGAAGCATCAAAATGTCCTCCAAAGGACCATATCAAGGGGTGCATGATCATCAAGAAAGGGCTCAAAGAATCAATTGATACCAACCATCATGGATACAAAATTTATTGGAATCATAAAAAGTAAGTCACAATTTAATACAATACCCACATAATCAATTCACATTAGGTCTCTTCTTCAAACTTCACACTAGCTTAAGACTTTATGCAAATTGCCAAGTTTAATTATGGGAGGACCATCAAAATATCCTATTAGGTGTGCCAGTATCTAAGAGGAGGAGTAGTTCCTAAGGAGCCCATCAAGGTGTAAGTATGAGTAAATGGTATGACATGGAACCCATCAAGGTGTAAGTATGAGTAAATGGTATTACATGGGGTTTACTTCATGTTCATGGTGTCATTAACATGCAAGGTCATGTGTGAGGTTCATCTCCAAGGGAGCCTTTGTAGAGGGAGAACTTGGTGCATTGAGTTACCCTTTCCTCAACACTCTTTATTTCCACCCCTATATTTTCTTTTGACATTCAATAATTTATTTACAAGCCCCTTTGCATGTTTATGCATTTATTACATTGGGATTCAATTAAGTCATTTTGTCTTGATATCCATCCAGTACATTGGAACTTGGGGTGATGGCCTCAAGCACAAGGTAGAGCTCAAGCTAATATTGGATTTTTATTTATCATTATATCCCTTTATTTCTTTTTCATGCTCTTTTCATTCTTTTTTTTAAACCATCTTCATCAACCTTAGGCATTCAATCCCCTTCTTCTCATAGGAGGATGAAGGTACAAACCTTTTTGGGATACATGTAAAATCCACTTCCAAAATATAGGACAACAAATGGAATCTAGATGGAAAGTGTTAAGTATGGAAAGGTGTGGTATGTTACCCCTATCAAGGCCTACTAGTAGTACCCATGTTCCCCAAAAGTGAAAACACTTGAGTAAGACACATAATATGGCCACCAAGGTGAAACAAGGAAAAAAGCATAACTTCCAAGCATCATGATTCATTTGTTTGACAAAACAAATTATTTCAACATAGGATGAACACCTTCAGTAACCAATCATGCAATAAAATCAAAGATCAATTCACTGATTTTTTTATGTGATTAAAACCCTCAAAAAGGGAAACAGTCCATAGCCCTAGCTAAAGTGGACACTTCGGGAAATATATTAATACAAAAGAAAAATAGTTTACAAGAGAGCTTCTCAGAATCAATCATCAACAAATGACCCTCCATGCTCTTTAAATAGATATCATAGACCAATCATGTGCTAAGCCACAAATAAATGTAGTTGTTGAGATTGAGGAGCTTATGATTCATCGTATCACTCTATGTATAGATAATATCATGATTGTCGGGTTACATAACTACAAATGCATACTAAAGAAACACACTTTTACCTAAATACAAAGTAAACCAAGTTGATATTAACTAACTCCTAAGTGTCTAAATACCCTAACATCCCCCCTTAAGAAAAACTTGAGACAGGATTGAAGGATTTACAAAGGTGACATGATAGGAGAAGGAAGGAGGCATTAGAGCCTATCCCCCCTTAATGACAACTTCTTGAAATCCTAACATAGATCGAAGTTTGGAAAACTTTGATTTTGTAAGAGACTTTGTGAAAAATTCTGCAACTTGATATTTTGTAGGGGAAAAAAGCATTAACTCAATCATGAATGAGATTTCTGATGAAGTGCATGTGTATCTCAATGTGTTTGTTGCACTGATGTTGAACTGGATCTTTGGAAAGCTTGATGGCACTCTAATTTTCACACCAAAGGGTGGTTGGATGCTATTGCTGGAATACAAACTCTAAAAGGATCTATCGAAGCCACAAGGATTCTTGACTTACATTAACCACTTCTCGGTACTCTTCTTCTTTTGAATAAAGATCAATAGCCTATTTTTTATTACAAGCCAAAGTGGCAGGTCCAAAACCAAGGGTGAAAACATAACCTATAGTATTCTTTCAATCATCACGGTCACCATTCCAATCTAAATCAATGAAACCAATCAAAAAAGGAGTCCCCTTTGAACTATAATGTATCCCAAATTGAATTGTACCCCATACATACTAAAGTATCCTTTTTTTTCTTTCCAATGGATTTCATGGGGTGTTTTCATATACCGAGAAACAAGACCAACATCAAAGAAAATATCACGAAAGATATGAGTCAAATATAATAGGCTACCAACTAACTAGAGATACAAAGTGGTATAAACTTCAGGAGTAGTACAAGTGGCAACAAGTTTTACTCTAGACTAGAAGGGAGAGGAGGTTAGTTTAGAATATTCCATGTTAAAGAAGTGAATAAGGTCACAAACATTAAATTGGGAAAGAGATATACCTTAGTTTTCAAAACTTAGATGTCAAGGAAATAATGCAAGTGTCTTAAGTCTGTCATGTCGAATTTATTTTTAAGGATGGATTTCACATGGGTTAAAATTTTAGGGTCACTACCAGTGAGGATAAGGTCATCAACATAAAGAACAAGAACTATGAAATGGATTCCTACTTTCCTGGTATAAACATTAGAATTAGAATGATATCTAGAAAATTTGGTGTCAAGAAGAAAGTTGTCCATTTTGGCATACCAAGCTTGAGGATCTTGCTTAGGACCATAAACAGATTTCTTAAGGTGTTATACAAGGCTCAAGTCATTTTGGACATATCCAAGAGGTTGTTCCATGTATATTTATTCTTTCAAATCCCCATGCAAGAAGGAAGATTTAAAATTCATCTGATAGACCTCTCATTTATGTGAGGCGGCAAGGATTAGAACAAGGCACATGGAATTCATTTTGGCTATGGGAGTTAAGGTTTCATTTTAGTCAATGCCTTCAACTTAAGATAATCATTTAGAAACTAACTAGGCCTTGTGTATTTCAACACTTCTATCTAATGCATACTTATTTCTATACACCCATTTACATATAGCAAGTTTTCTTCCTTTTGGAAAAGGTAAAATATCCCAAGTATCATTTTTCATTAAAGAATGATACTCTTCATTCATTATTGTGTCCCAATATGGATCACCTGAAGCTTTTGTAAATGTGTCCATATCGTGATTCTATGAAACTTGAGCCAAAATATAAGAGTCTCACTAGAACTATGAATGTGTCTGGCAATGATCTATAGGATCATCAACAATATCACTAGCTACTTCTTGAGTTGAAAGGACCCATATAGGAAGTAGTGGTAATGGTGCGGGTTCATGTTCAATGGAATCATTTGGAGGAAGGTGAGAAGGAGGAGGTGGATTTTCATCCTCACTATCATCGTTTGAAGAAGAAACTGGAATTGGAATAGAAAATGGAACAAACATCGAAGATGGCAGAAACGCCAAATTAGGCTTGCAAGCCAAGATATTTTCATCAAATTTAACATCCTTTCTAATAATTATTTCATTGAAATGAGGTTGAATAAGTTGATAACCTTTTACATCTTCGTAATATCCAAAAAATATGCACTTATCACTTTTAGGTTGTAATGCTTTCCTTTTCTCATCTCAAATGTGAATCGATGCTATACTACCAAATACATGCAAGTGGCTTACATCTAGCTTAATTTTAGTCCATGCTTCTTCTAGTGTGATCTTTTTTAGAGCCTTTGTGGGAGTGTGATTCACTATGTAATTTGCACAGTTAATGGATTCTTCCTAATAATGAATAAGTAATCCCTTATATTGGATCATACAATTATCCATTCCCTTTAATGTGCAATTATTTCTCTTATAAACACTATTTTGTTGTGGTGTATATAGAACATTATGTTGCATTTGAATGTCTTGTGCAGTGTAGTAACTTGTAAATTTGTTGCACATATTCACCTCCATTATCTATTCTTAACCTTTGAAGTCGATGTCCAGATTGTTTTTCTATAAGGGCCTTGTAGACCAAAAACATGTCAAAAACTTCACTTTTATGTTTAAGAAGTAAACCCAAGTGTGTATGGATAAGTCATCAATGAAAGTTAAAACGTACTTGTCAGTGTTTCATGGAAACTTACACAGGAGATCTAGCTAAAGCATGCACAAACAAAGCTTATCAAGAAAGGAAGAGATATTCAATATGGAAGAATGAGAAAATATATTCACACTACTCCAATGAGTTGGTGATTGATACATAGATCATGATCAATATAATACAATGATTGAGTGGAATGCACTCATATATAGGGAAAAACATTCCATAATTAAGAAAAGCAATCAAACACTTAGCTTTAATTAGGAATGCATGCATGAATAATAGTGATTCTAAAAATAGAAAGTCTAAAATAGAACTAGTCAATTAGCTCCCACTGAACTAGTGTGTCGAACATATAAATTTCTCCAACACCCCCCCTGAACATCACTATAGAGTAAAAAATGAGTCCTGGCTACTAGGCCATTTTAGGTACTCATATAAAATGCAATTAATGAACACTGGAAAAATGAGGAAAAAGGGAAAACCACATGGGAACCAAACCCCCCATCAAAAGATAAAGTATCAAAAGAAGAAAATGGTAGTTGCTAGGCAATTGTGTTATTTGCTGCAAGACGATCCCGCAACGTCTGAAAATTTTTCTCACTAAAATTCTTCGTGAAGATGTAGAAATATTTATGGATCTGATGAAGTCCTTTGGAAACCTGTCTAGCCTTGTACCTCTTGATCTTGTGGACCCATCTACACCTAAAAATATTCTTTTCTGGTGGAAGTGGAACCAGATTCCAAGTCTAGTTCTGTAGGAGTGAGTCATACTCCTTCTGCATGGTTGCTTGCCATAATGGATTTCCCACAACCCTATTGTAGTTCTGTGGATCAGTAGATTGAACCATATAGTAATGCATGGGCATTGCAGGTTCTGAAGCTGAAAGTACATGAGAAGGCTCCTCATGCTAAGATCGAGTCATCCTCGAATCCAATGGATTCCCTACAAGGTTGTTTGTTTCCTGAAGTGTGGTTTGCGCCTTCTTAGGCATCTATTGAAGCTTTGGCACTGGCTTCTTATCTGGCTATATTTCCTTCTTATTTCCATGTATAGAATCTGAGTTTATTGAATCATCTCTAATGTCTGAAACTGATGGAAGAACAAGAGTATATGCATGTTTCACTGGAGGTGCATGCAAAGTACTCTCCTTATGTGTAAGTAGAATAGAGGAGTCATCGTCAGAAAACTTAGTGAATTTATACAACCTTGACTTGTGATCAACCTCACCAATTGCAATGATGGAATTGTAATGTATGACAATTACTGAAACTGAATCCGATGTAAATTCAACATTTTTACCTTTCTGAGTGATATGATAAACTGAGAGAAGATTCATAGAAAGATTTGGAACATGTAAAACATTCTCAAAACTATCATTGTAGAGTTCCACACTCCCTTCTCCTGCTACTGCTACTGGAGTATCATCCCCCATGAGAATAGGAGGTCCAGAGCATGAAATCAAAGAAGTAAAAACTTCCTTTTTCGTTACCGTATGATGGGATGCACCAAAATCTATAATCCATGAATCAGATGAGGAATTAATTGCAACCAGAGCATGATGATTACCTTTTTTAGGAGCAAGATCTTCTTCCTTATGCTTCTTGACTCCCTCTAGAATGAAGTTTCTAAGGTTGTTCTACTAAAGTGTATGTGCCATAAGATCGATCTGTTTCTTCATGCATGTGGATTCTTCTTGATTCTGTTTATTGCAGTAAGTGCACTGCTTTCCCTTCTTCTTCTTGGAATATGAAGAGTCTTTGGAACCTGAAGAATTATTAAAGGGTTTGGAATATCCCTCCTTCCCATTCTATTTGGATGACCATTTTCCATCATGCATGGTGAGTGCATGTGCTTTGGGATCTTTCTTGAGGCCCATCTGTATGAATTTTGTCTAGTCTTGTGTAAGAGACTCAATGAACTGAGCCAACGTAGGAATTTTCCAATTTGTTCCAAAAAGACATCTACCAGAATGGAAATTGGAGACATGTAGCATATTCTGGTCCTAGCTTGGCCAAGATTGTTAGAATAAGGTGTTTCTCTTGTGTAGACTTATCAATACCACATTCACCCAAGATCAATAGCAAAGATTTAAATTTAGTAAAAAAAACTTGTATATTATCAAAACTTTTAGGGTCTAAGGTATTCAACTCTACCTCAAGCATATGACCTCACATCTCATCTTGCTTTCCAAATATTCCTTCCAAGGTGGTCCAAATCTCGTTTGGAGTCTTGCATGCAGCAACATGAAACCATAAATCAATAGAGATTAACTCAAGAAGTATTCATGTGGCCTCATCCTTACGGTTTGTCCATCTCATATTCTCAATCATTGATGTAGGTTTTGTTTATGTCACCATCGTCAAATTATATAGTCCTTTCCTTCTAAGTTGAAATTCTGCCTTGGGCTTCCAATCAAAATAGTTGTATGGTGTGGGGATTACCACCAAGTTTGACTATATAATAGTTCACCTATCCATCTCTCCCATTGTTTCTAAGAACTCCTACAAATTTACTCTCAATATGCAAGTGAAAAATTAAGAAGTCACGACAGAAAGGGAACTTTAAGTGAAAATTCATATCAATTTCAAGAGATGATATTGCGACTTACTTTCTGAGCAAACGGTGAGAATCTCGCTAAACGGTTGAAAACCCACTTGAAAAATGGGTCGATTTACTTCTCACACTGGTCGTTTCCTTAAAAACTTAATATTTTGGGAGCAATGAATATAGAAAGATATGGCCATGAATTCGTATCAATTTTAGGAGGCTATCTTGCGGCTTACTTTCTAAGAAAACGGTGAATAATCTCTCCAAACGGTTGAAAACCCACTTCCAAAATGGGTCGATTTACTTTCTATGTGGGTTGTTTCCTCAAAACCATAATACTATGGGAGGAATAACTGTTGAAAGGTGTGATCGCGGATTTGGCTCACCGAAACCCCGATTTTCCTTATTCTTTGGCTTGTCTGGATTTCTCCAAGCAGCCTAGCTCTGATACCTGTTGGCCCTTGACCAAGTTTTGGGATAACCTTGGTCATTTTGACCTGTTTTGGGACTTCGACAACCTGTTGAAGATGGAGCACCAAGAAAAGCAGAGATTGTAGAAGCTAGACCCCATTTTTGGGTCCTTTTTAGGGTTTTGGGATAATGTAATGGGAAAGGGATGTCGGCCCGTGGGTTTACCCACGTTTAGGCTCACTTTTGTATGTATAAATTGAAGGATAGGCAATGTAATAATAGAGAGATGGGATTTCTTAGTGCAATCAATAGTACATCTATGTGATGTTGTATGAGTGCTCTCTACGAATTGTGTAAGGCTTGCAAGGCTAAGGGCAAGATATTGTAAGATTGTTATAGGAAGTTAGGTGTTGTAAACACAAGGAAGAAGGATCTAGCAAGATGCGTAGATCTTCTATCCTGTGCGAAGTAAGGGTTTTAAGTGGATTTTTTCTATAACCGATTGAAGACACTAATAAAGAAGAATAATTGGTGGACATAGCCCCAGGGTGTTATGCTCTGTGCTTTGGTTCAATGTGTTTATCTTTGCTTATGTTATGTGCTCTGATATATCCACTTATGCTCTGTGCTTCTTAGATATATATGATTGTTTGATTTGATGTGTATGAGGATGCTTAGTACTTATCCATTGGATCTGATCTGTGTTACTATGGTTAAGTGCTAAAATATTGTACATCTGAGTATTCACCACAGAGCTCTGTGTTGTCTGCGAAGTATAATAAGGGTTAAATATTGATGAATGATTTATGTTAAGTGCCCTGTAAAGATAGAATCACAAATTTGTGTCCCAACTAAGGTTGCATACACCTGAGTCTTGCAACCATGCCTGCATCTACCTCAGGTGAGACTTCATCTTCTTCGCAGGTGTTGCCGAAATGGATGGTAGTTATGGTTTTGTTGGTGCGCTCTTGAGTGTTGAACCCTAGGTCTGCCCCTGTGCCAACAAATGGTTCTGTTGTCGGGACCTGAAACTATGATTACTGGGAACTAGAGAAGAAGAATCTTTGTGCAAAGAAAGCTCTATATGTAGATCTGCTGCCCTAGTGTGAAGTGTTATCCTTGACCTGTGAAGCTTTGTGCCAAGAAAGAAAGGTCAGATCTAAAGAAAAGAGGTCAGATCTGCAAGAAAAGAGGTTGATACTGAAGAAAAGAAGCAAGGTATGAACGCTTTGTAGTCTAAGAAAGGTAAAAGTGGAATTTTCTGATTAAAAGAGGTAAGATCTTTAAGCTATGTTCTTTGATAAAGGTAAGAAAGTTCTAGATCTAAAAGCTTTGTTCTCTGTAGAAGTAAGATAAGTGGAAATTTTTGTTTCTAGAGCATGGATCTAAGTATTTTTTATAGATTCTGTCCTAGCTTGAAAACTAGGGCATTGTTAGATGAAATAAGGTTTGATATGAATAGACCTGATAAGAATAGTGATAGATATGTTATACCTATGCATATTTAGAATGTTTGGGCTAAAAAATGGATGTAGGATCCTAGAAAGAATTTGTTACAGATTGGCCCTTATGCTCCTAGTGTGAAGTACAGAAGAGGTTGGGGATCAGTTACAAGAAAGAGAGGATTAACCCTCTGTTACAGTTGTAGAAAACTAGGACATCTAGCTAAGGAAGGCCCTGGTGGAGGACCTAGTTGTCTTTGTTGCAAAGCTCTAGATCATGAAGTATTGGATTGCCCTAGAATGATTGCTAGGCTCAAAGGAATGAATCTGAACCCTAAGGCAGATCCAAAGATAGTAGAACATCATAAAGAATTAGAGAAAGTATTAATTCAGATGAAAGAACCCCTGAATGAACACTGACATGTCAGATTATCATAGATCTTTAAAGAAAAAGAATTCATCGAAGTAAGGATAGGGGACTTTGACATTGATTGTGTTCTAGATGAGGAAACACAAATGAATATCATGACAGAGAGAACGTGGGAAGCTATAGGGAAACCTTCCGTGATCCCTTCACTAAGAGGAATAGGACTCTTCAGAGGAAAATTGGTAAACCTATGTGGAAGGCTCACTCAGATATCTACGAATTCTAATGGAATTTCGACTGAAGAAGATTTTGAGATTATTATATTTATTGAGGATAGTGCCTCGTTTACTATGTTACTTGGAAAACCTTGGATTGATAGAGATCAAGTTAGATGGAAGGAAGAAGCAAAAGTTTTGGAACAGAAGAAACAAGAATTAAAATATTTTATGACCAAGAAGATTTCACAGTTGATTGAAGAAAAAAAGAATAGATCGAAGCTCCTTGACACTAGAGACCCCAGTGTTGAAGCTGAAAGAATGTCAGAAGGTTTGCAGGAGACTGAAGAACCTGTCCCAAAGACAGAAGAATTATTACCCCAGAGAGAATCTCAACAGCATGCAGTGACTATGCTAAAAGAAGATAGGAATAAGAATGGAAAAAAACAGACCGAGTTGAAGATTACTGGGAAGAAGGCTAGAAAGTTAAGTAAGAATAGGGAAAAGATTGAAAAGTTACAGGAGATTCCAGATGGAACATCGCAGAAAGAAAACTTGCAGAATGGGAGCTTTGTCAGGATATCAGAACAGCAACCTATGGCACTTTGTCGTGGCGAAGCAATATAGTCGTTGGACCGATATACCCATTCTACTTTCGCCTCGAACAAACAAAAAATCATTAAAGGATTGCCACCAGACCGTTGGACCTCACCATAATGGACAGATCAACGTTAATGAAAGCTTCATACCCGTTGCAAGTAGACCATTGTCGAATCTCTTATTTATCTTGTCGCTCCATGCCCGAAGAACACTTTTGCCAACTGAGAATTAGAAGCCCGTAGAACTAGTGATTGTATACAGTGGTCATTGCAATCTGATTGTTCATCCTAGTGCAGTATCTAAGATCATCGTGACACCGATTATTTTTCCTGAGTGCGTATGTCCGACGAGCTCACCGCAGTTGAAGAATCCGTCACAAAGTTCCTACTTGATTTAATGACTAAGAGAGTCATGTCAAAAAGAGGAATGTCCACCGGAGTCCAAGCATCATCGACAAGAGGATTAGCAGCTTCTCCATCCATTTCTTGAGCCGGACCGTCCCAATAGGTCGATGAGAAACGAATGAAGCATAAGGATGATCTTACAAATGTTAAAATGATTTTGAGCATTTTTCTCGCTTACCTACCCCCTCTGCATGGTGAAATCAACCATGATAGTGTGCCCCGAGAATTCGAGTATGCTATGATCACTGCGTACCTGTTAAAAGGGGTGCGTGCAATTTGTGTCAATCAAGACAAGCTCGCAGTGTTGAAGTTTAGCAACTTCAACCTCGGTGACAGGAAAGTCTATAGTATGCTCGCCCCACACAAGTATCTAACGAAAATGAAGGGAAAGAACTTGAAGATCGTCCCGCAGTCTTGGAGCCAGAACCTCGCGCAGTCAACATTGTTGAATGTCATGAAGATCTCACACTTTGGCAGGCACCAGGAGGTGAATGCGTGCGTAAAGTTGCTTCTGTCTTGCTATCATGGAGGCTACTTATGGTTGAACCATCGTGTCATAGTGGATCCAAACTTGATCAATCGGATCACAGGACTCAGCATGCAAGGCCTTGACCCACAGGAGCTTTATCCTGGAAATACCACAGACAGAGCGCTAGCAGCGAAGATCAAAGAAACCTATGGAGATGTCAAGAAGGGAACGCGAGGCTAAAAGGTATCCTCTATTCAGAGCGGCGCAATGCACCTTGCCTGTCAGTTGATCACAGGCAAGATAGTTCGCAAGAACCGGCCCACCCAATTGACTGGACTCATAGTTGATCTCGCAAGGAAGTGCACAGAAGGACTTCAAATGAATTGGGTGAATTACTTAGTGAATCATCTTGAGCTGGATCATAGAGAAGCACAATACCAAGGGTATGAGTTCCATTTCAGTTGGCTTCTCATACTGATTTCCTTCATAGCATGGGAGATGTCAGAGGGTGCCACTTTCCCAGAGACCGAGCCATTTGAACCTTTGGCTGCGAGGTTCAATATCCTGTGGTACTCAACTGATATCAGCAAGCAATGGAAGTCGAATGTCATCTTCCACATATACTACAACTAGTTCAAGACTTCCATCCAGTCTACACCTCGCATTACCCCAAACATGCTCCATAGATTCAGACCCTTAATGAAGTTCAGCACAGATCGCCACTTCATTTATATAACAGTGTGAGCTAATGAACACAAGCAACAGTTGCAGTCTCATTACAAGTTGACCAAGGAAGACATCGAAGAGATCACCAAGGATTGGTCAGCAGACCTTCTCATTCCAGCGAACCCCGCAGAGTTGTCCGATATTGATAGACCAGAGTCTATATCGGATACACCGATACCAAGCAAAATGAAGAAGCCTGAAGAGGTTCACGAAGTAGACAATGCATCTGTAAGGATTTCCTCTATCACACGAGATGAAGGAGGTGATGGCGGAGATATAGAAGGTGCAGAAATTGAACAACAGAAAGGTGAAGTACCACTGCCTAGGGACGAAGAAGACTCATCGAAGAAAAACAAGGTCACACCTCTAAAATCTTCCTCTGGAAAGAAACCTAGAACCCCTGTAATCAAGATGCAAACTACCCTCACATTGGATGACTTTGATTTCATCGTTGCAGTGGTAAATGATGCTTCAAAGGAGATAGTAGAGAAGAAGGAGGCGAAGTAGGAGTAGATGTATAACCGTATAGAGATTGAACTCCAAGGAGTGCAACAGGCACTCTAGTCTAGCCGTGAAGCCCCCACTGCGCCTCTGAAAACAGGGATAGTAGAACCAGGAGATGAGCCAGCTCAACTTCACTGGATTGCAGATATGGTAGAAGCTCACCTTCGACAAGCTCAAGAAGACATAGCACAAGCCACCCAGGCTTTGACACGGGTACAGGGAGTACTTGTCGAGCAGCACAGTGCTGCCAAACGAGAAAAAATTTATCTTCAAGTACAGTGGGACAAAGAGAAAGAAGAGCTACAGCAAAGTAAGGAAAATTTGCTCACAGAGCATCTTGAAGTCAAGGAACTAGTCAACAAAGCACTCCGCTCTGTGACCGTTATCGAAGTACAGGCTGAAGAGAGAGTTCCACAATAGGTGGCCCATCTTGAAGAAGTTATACAGAACCTTCAGTAGTGAATTGTCGATCTAGAACTATTTGTTGTGCCTGAGACCCCTCAGGAGATAAGAGACCAGTGAGAAGCAACTGCTCGTAGTGAAGTTGAACAATTGAAAGCTCTTTCCTTGGAGTGAAAGAAGCTCAGTAACTAGAGTGCCCAGACTTATGAGAACCTTATAGAGAATCTGGAGTTACAGGTGTTGGAGTCGCAGCTTCAGGAAGCAAAGAAGCATGCGGATACATTACAGGCACAGCTGAAGGCTCTGTCTACAATGGATAGAATGAAAATATCTCATGAACAACTCACAGATCAGAAGCAGATACATATTATCCAAAGCAAGGTGATGGAAGTCACTCAGCGAATCCAACTGGTGCAAGACAATGCATGCATGTTATTTTCTGAGATCAAAAGCCAAGGAGAAAAGCTCTATCAAGTCGTTATCACTGCAGAACAGTGCCTAGAAGGACCAGTAAATGACACAGCGATCCTGGAATTCACCCAGCAGGAGGCCATAGAAAAGCAGCAGGTCGAAGTAGCTCCAGCCAAGCTCGAGGCTTTCAAGTAGAATTGCGCAAACTAGAGTGACTCAGGACAAGTCACGGGTGAGTGTTGGGGGCCTGTTGACCCTTGACCAAGTTTTGGGATAACCTTGGTCATTTTGACCTATTTTTAGACTTCAACAACCTATCGAAGACAAAGCGCCAAGAGAAGCAGAGGTTGCGGAAGCTAGACCCCCTTTTTGGGTCCTTTTTAGGGTTTTGGAATAATGTAATGGGAAAGGGATGTCAGCTCGTGGGTTTACCCACATTTAGGCCCACTTTTTTATGTATAAATAGAAGGATAGGAAATGTAAGAATAGAGAGATGGGATTGCTTAGTGAAATCATTAGTACATCTATGTGATGTTGTATGAGTGCTCTGTGAGAACTGTGTAAGGCTTGAAAGGCTAAGTGAAAGATACTGTAAGATTGTTATAGGAAGCTAGGTGTTATAAACGCAAGGAAGAAGGATCTACCAAGCTCAACAAAGCTTTTTTCCTGTGTGAAGTAATGGTTTTAAGTGGCTTTGTGATGTAACTGATTGAAGACACTAATAAAGAAGAAGAGTCGGTGGACATAGCCCCGGGGTGGGGGTGAACCACGTAAATTTGTGTGTTATGTTTTGTGCTTTGGTTCAATGTGTTTATCTTTGCTTATGTTATGTGTTCTGATATATCCACTTATGCTTTGTGCTTATTAGATATATATGATTGTTAGATATGATGTGTATGAGGATGCTTAGTACTGATCTACTAGATCTGATATGGGTTACTATGGTTAAGTGTTGAAATATTGTACATCTGAGTATTCACTGCGGAGCTCTGTGCTATCTGGGAAATATAATAAGGGTTAAATATTGATGAACGATCTATTCTAAGTGCCCTGTAAAGATAGAATCACATATATGTGTCCCAAATAAGGTTGCAGACACCTGAGTCTTGCAACCACCCCTGCCTCTACCTCATGTGAGACTTCATATGCTTTGCAGGTGTTACCAAAAGGGTCAGTAGTTAGGGTTTTGTTGTTGCGCTCTTGAGCGTTGAACCCTGGGTCTACCCCTGTGCCAAAAATACCATGTCATTGTTTCATGGAAACCTGCACAGGAGATCTAGCTAAAGCATGCACAAACAAAGCTTATCAAGAAAGGAAGAGAGATTCAATATGGAAGAATGAGAAAATATATTCACACTACTCTAATGAGTTGGTGATTGATACATAGATCATGATCAATATAATACAATGATTGACTGGAATACACTCATATAGAGGGAAAAAATTTCCATAATTAAGAAAAGAAATCAAACAGTTAGCTTTCCTTAGGAATGCATGCATGCATAATAGTGATGCTAAAAATAGAAATTCTAAAATAGAACTAGTCAGTTATCTCCCACTGAACTAGTGTGTCGAAAATAGAAATTTCTCCAACAGTACTTGAACTTAGACAAATAAGGATAAAAAAGTGGACCACACAAATCTTTGTGAACAAAATTCAAAGGGGTCAATGCGTGCCAAGAGGTATGTTTATCAAAATTGTTTTGATCATGTTTTCCAGGAACACAACTGTCACAAACACCATCTCTGCAAGAAACGTGAGAAAGATCAATCAGCATACATTGATTACATAGTTTTTGAAATGAGATATTGTTTATATGACCAAACCACTCATGCCAAATTTTGTTCAAGTCATCGTTATGAGAAACAAAAACTGATGGAAAAGATGATGACCCAAAGTTGTCAAATTTTTACAACCTATTTATATCATCAATAATTCCAGTTGCTAGGGTATGCTTAGGATATTTTAAATCCTTGATTACAACTTGGCGAGGTGAAAAATATTTGGTTTTACCTTCACCTGAATGAATGATATAATACACCAATAAAAAGTTGCAGGAAAGACTTGGAAAATATAATACATCATTGAAATGACCATTATCTACCTAAATTGTTCCATAACCTACAACACTAAGAGATATAACATCACCAACAAATATTTTTTTGGTTTTACATTCATTAAGAGAAGAAAAAATGGATTTATCCTTATCCATATGATAATATGCTCCATAATCAATAAGCCACTCATAAGAATAAGAAGTAGAAGTTGCATTGAAAGAGAAACTAGAATCAAAAAGTGCATGTCAATGAGAAGAAGAGGTAGAAGAAGAAGAATCAATATTGATGTTATGTTTCTTCATCATTGCTTCTAAGGAAAATAATTGGGACTTAAATTCATTAACTGATTTTCAATCTGGTGGGATAGAATCACATTGTGTTTACCAAACACAGCTTTAAGTTTTTCCCAATATTTATTTGGGCCATCAATTCCTTGAAGGTGAAATCTTACATCAAGAGAGATGGACATTATGATTATTCCATGATCCAATTGGATATCAGTGGCCACCCACCTATTCCACTGGCTCAAAACATAGTTTTCCATTTTGGCAGTGTTTCTACAGGTTTTTGGGTCCCAAAATTTCGGGGTCGTTTTGAGGCCCCAAACGACGTTTCTTTGACATGGCAGCACCCAATAAATCCCTTTTTGGATGTATTTGATTGTTTATAATGTGTAATTCTAATCTAGACCTTTATGTTGAGGTATCAAGCACCCCAAAAGGAGATTGTATCCAAAATGTGTGCCCTAGGGAAGTTGACGTATCAACTACCCCCATCGGGGCCCAAAAACCTTTTTGTGCTTCATATTCCTAGGTTAGGGTTTTGGATGTTTAAGGTTCTCTCATTTGTGCTTTATGTTAAAAAGTCCTTTTGAGCCTCATTGTAATCATATTCTTGTGAATGAGCATAGTTGTCACATATGTTCTCAGAGATAAGCTAGCACCATTCTAGCGAGTTCATTGACTTTGTATTTTTACATTTTTTGTACATTTTTCTCATTAACGGATATCGTGTATTACTATATCTATATGTTTCCTGCAATATATCTATGGATTTCCTTTTTATGTCTCCGCCTTCATTTCGTTCTCAAAATAATATGGATCAGAGGTATCAGAGCATGCTGTTCCTTGTCGTTTCTTAGTGCATGTCCCCGATGAGGTCAGGGTATAGAGAGTTGGGTCTCAAGCTGGTTTCTCTTGAGGACAAGCTCTCTCACCAACCCAAGTGGCCTCCCATGGTGGGAGAAAAGAGAGAAGAGGGAGCACAAGATTCTATTCATTTGTTTCTCAAGGAAACCCTCACGCAACAGAGGGATGAAATGATGGAAAAATTTTCCCAAATTCTTCGATGATTGTTGACAACAACAGACGTGTCAACAAGCAGCCATTTTGGAGGTGCTACCCCTTTCAAGGTAAAATTTAATTTTTATATTCCTATGTTTGAAGGTCAAATAGATGTGGACTCTTTGGAAAAGTGGTTAAATCTTCCAAAAGGTTATTTCTCTGTCCAAAAATTTTCCGACAAGGAAAAGATCACCTTTTCTCTCCTTAATGTTGTCCCCCGTGTCAAAAAATTGTGGGAAACTTACTATGAGAAAAAATCCACATATTAGTCTGGAATGTTTGAGGCTAAACCCACTTGGGATTTTTTTATGGATTCCATCAAGGAACGACATTACCCTATTGGAAAATATGATGACTAGTACATGAGATGGACCATACTACATCAGGAGAGGCACCAAACAGTGTTGGATTTCACAAATACCTTCCATACCTTTCACACCAATCTAAGTATCAAAGACTCTAAGCGACATATAGTTCTAAAATATTGTGGGTGTCTACACAAGTACATCCAAAGAGAAATGGATTTTCTAGACATCTCATCACTGGAAGTCGCTTATCGATATGATGACAAAATTGAGAAGAAATTTAAGCAACGGGATAAGCAGGAGTTCAGGTCAAAAAATCTGTAGCAACCAAAATATGGTAAAGGCGGCCCCAACTCACAGAACAACCAACCTCAAGACAACCAATCCAAGCTGCGGGAAAAGAAGGGTAATAGGAAGATGAATAAGGACATTGGAAAGTGGTGTGACTTCCACAAAATCGATTGGCACAACACCGATGAATGTTTCTCGAAACAATCATTGGTGTTCGAGCTTAAAGAAAAAGAGTCGAGCCCCAACTTAGAATCTACTTCAGAAAATAATAAAAGGAGAAAAATCGTTGATGTAGAACCCATTGCTACCATCACGACCACAACAATCCAACTAGAAGAACTAGATGATATTGAGGAGGGGGAGCACCTCTTCCATTCACAGATGTGGGTTAATGGGACCCCACTTCATTTCATTGTTGATAGAAAAATACAAAAGAACCTTATCTCAACAGAGGTGGTCAGGCAGTTGGATTTACCGACAACACCACACCCACAGCCATACAACATCGGGTGTTTTCTCCAGGGACGATATATCCACATCAACCAATAGTGTTTCATGTTCTATGACATCAATCCCTTCAAGGATGAGGTATTGTGTGATGTTTCCCCATTGGAACTATGTGATGTTCTTTTAGGCCATCCATATATGTGGAAGTGTCATGTTGTTTATGAGTCTCAACCCCATAGTGTCAGTGTTACTATGTGGGATCAGATCTACAGGGTACTAAAGGTAGTTCTAACTACTATATCTGGAAAAGAATTCCACAAAGTAATATATCATACCGGAAATTTTATCCTCTTCACTATCTGGTTAGAAGGTGAACAGAAGGAAACCGTGACCACTATAGCCTCGATAGAATCCATTTCTATCTAGAAGAAGCAGGTCGAAAATATTGTAGAAGAACACAAAGATATTGTTTCTTCACCTACGAGGTGCCTCTGTATTTCCCATTCAATCCAAACTATAATAGATCCCTTCATAGCTCTATTGGCCACAACCCTTTTCAGGCATGCTTGGGGTTCCAACCATTAGCCCCCACTGATATAGATCTCCATGTTGCATCTTCACCGACAGAGTCCTTCCACACTCAGGAAGATCATGCAGCTACATTGGTTGAATGGATCCAACCCCTCCAATAATAGGTTCATGGCATTCTTCAACAAGATAATGATAAGTACAAACAGGACAACTCTTCAGCAAGGCAATCCGCTCACCAAGATTCAAATTCAACAAAAGCTTCCCCATATCCCATGGGAAATTGACGCAATGGGGAACATTGATTCCTATGGGAGGAGGAATGATCCAAGCGGATATCGGTGTCCAACCACCTATTTCACTAACTCAAAACACAATTTTCCATTTTGGTAGTTTTTCTATAGTTTTTCAAGTCCCAAACTTCCAAGACCGTTTTGAGGCCCTAAACGACGTTTTTTTGATGTGGAAACACCCGAAAGATCCTTATTGGGATGTATGGGTCCATTCGGAATTTTTACTTCTCGGCTAGACCTTTTTGATGAGGTATCAAGCACCCCAAATGAAGATCATATGCAAAATTTGCGCCCTAGGGAAGTTGACGTATCAACTATCCCCATCGGGGCCGACAAACCTTTTGGTGTTTCATTTTATGGGGTTGTGGTTTGGGATGTTTAGGGTACTCTCATTTATGTTTTATGTTAAAAATTCCTTTTGAACCTCATTGTAATCATATTCTTGCAAATGAACGTAGTCATTACATCTCTTCTCATAGATAAGTTTCCATCATTATAGTGAGTTCATTCACTATGTATTTTTACAATTTCTATACATTTCTCTCACTGATAGAAATTGTGTAGTATCTTTGTGTTTCTTGCAAAACATTTGTGTATTTCCCTGTTATATCTTTGTCTTCATCTCGTTCTCAAAATAATCTAGATCATTCCATGTGTTTCGTCATTCTTATTATCCTATTTGGATTTGTTTTCAACATTAGTGGTGTCTTATTCTTTTCCCAAGATAATCTAGTACAATCATTTACTTCTCAATACATCCTCCACATGGGATTTCCATGAGAAGTAGTTGGTACTCGTAAGAAAAATATCACCTGGCCATATTAAAATATGCAGAAAATATGGATTCAAAAGCCGAAATTGATGGTCTGGATGCAAAAGTCTCAAAAAATAGGTTGTTTAAAAAAAAGGCACTGAAAACGGACTTTGGATGTGAAAGTTATGCCCCTTTAAAACAAAAAGGAATAAATGGTAACCAAAGAGCCACATGGAAAGTAGAAGTTGGTCCATGTGGTAATGCCCATCCTCCTTTAAATTTTCCTATAAGCTCACTTTTACGAATAAGTTACTTATGAAGTGACCCACTTTTAAAGAATAAGTGAGAATCAGTTTTACAAAGTTACTTTATAAATGAAAATATTAAAGTTATTTTATAGTGATTCACTTTTATAAGTTAAGTGAACTGCACTTTACAATAAAGTTACGAGGTAACTCAAGTTTTCATCAAATTTTTCAAAAATTAACTTGGAAAAGAGACTTGAACTCAAGACCTCTTATTAAACAAAACAACTTTCAACTAAGTGATCTAGTGCAAAACACATTATAATTCTAAAGAAGAAACATAGGTTTTTGTTGTTGTGGTTGTTCTACCTCAAAGTACATGATTACCCCAAAAACCTTGGTTTCCACACAATGATTAAAATTCAACACATCACAGCCCGTCAAAGGGGGTCCAACATGTCCTAGAAGCATTATTAAACAATTCCACATCAAAAAAAAATCTAATTTTAATTTTTGAAAATTATTCACGAAATGTTAAAAATAACCTAAAATTTCCTACGAAGGGTAATGTTTTAAATTGACCATCATTAAAATTTGTCGGCATTGTTACCAGTTAACACTCCACTAGAGTACACTGTACAGGTAGGTAGATATAGGCTCCAGCTGGAGTCTAGGAATAAATTTTGATGTGTGCGAAATTGCGAATGATAGTGAAGTTCCCTTCGAATCTCGTTATTGTAACTTGGAGGTTGGTCGTCCCATTGGAACTTGGAGAAATGGATCAGGGAGGGGAATTAATTTCAGTTGTTGAGTTAGTTGATAGAATTAATGT
>ML789181.1:854309-866397 GCA_009831015.1 Picea engelmannii
TGAAGTTATCCCTAACTCAAATCATTCCTTCCAATGATTGGATATAGGTTGGAGTCATTGTATAGGGTAGGGTTTGGCCAAAACAATGAAGCTTGTTCATATTTCCAATTTTCCACCTCCCCAACGTTCTGTGTTGAATTATAACCTGCAGCCAACTACTAATGCTCATTTAATACCTAGTTATCCATACTGTGATTCCATCAATGCGTTGGGTTTATTGTATGGTTAAGGCAAGACACTCCCTTAAACATTTTCCTTTTATTTGTTAGTTTTATGTGCGAGAAAAGAGAGAGGAGTGTGCATTGTTTATGCATGATAGAGCTCTAATTAAATTTCTAATAGTTAATAAAGTGGGTATGCCAAGTTGACCACCAAAGAAGCCTAATTGACTTGATTTGGTACCAAGTATAGTAACTGTACAAGTACAAGATTCCTACTAGGGGTTATTAGATATATCCTTTAATGAATTTCATTTTATGTACAAGATTCCTACTAGGGGTTATTAGATCTCTCCTTTAATGAATTTCATTTTATGTAGTTATTTCACTTAAATAATCTACAATGTTCCCTTCCCACTTAGGTGTTATTCAGTCTCCAATATTCCCAATCACTTCAATTCTTCACATACTATGTGGATTAACTTGTCGAGACTTTTTATCACAACAATGAGAAATCCATCCATGTTAAGAATGGGTTCCAATCAATATTAGATTTTGTATCAGTTTATCTCGTAGGGCTTCACTCTAAATATTTCTTGCATTACAATTTTGTGGCATATGTTCTCTAAGATTTAGTGTGCATTTTGATTCCTTTGAGATCAAAGTTGTTTGGGAAGTTTTGTATCCCCTCGGAGGAATTCAATTATTCAAACTAATCAAATTACAATCTTAAATCTTAAACAGACTGTTTCTAAATCCATAGTTATGCTTCATAAGACAAGTGAGATATTGTATCTCTTTCAAAATTATGGAAAATCCATGAAGAGTCACATTGTGCCATTTTCATCTTTTATGTAAACCTATGTTGCTCAGTTTATTTCTCATAGAGCACTGTTATGTGCATAGAGAACACAATACACTCTAAACTAGTCTCGTATTGTTATGCCATATTTGTAACTGTAAGCATGTGTTGTTCATCATAAAATGGTATTGTCTGTATAAGTCATGTGATATATAGTGATTTGATGCGAGAGATTAAAACTAGACTTGATTTTGAAGTATCTAGTCACATGGAAAGGGTTCTCTTCTTGTTGATGAGTCTCTCACTTGCAAGTACCTTGAGGGGTCGATGAATTTTTCCATCAGCTACAGTTGCTTTTGGTTCTGATGAATTTTTCCATCAGCTGCAGTTCCTTTTGGGTCTGTTTCATGGGATTTTGGAGAACTATATGATCTTTATAGAATACACACACTACACAACAAACTAACTTGATTGGTTAATGAAATGATCTTTTATTGTTGACTAGTATTTCTCTTCCTTTTCCATTCACCTCCTAGGTGATTGAATTTTTTCTTCAGCTGCAATGGGTTTGTAATGTGCTTAATTTTTGGAAGATTTGATGTGCATTGGTTTTGAAATAGTTGGATATATGTAAAAGGTGTTGGGAGATATTTTGTTTCCAATTTCTGATAGATCAATTTTTGTTCGAGTTTTTTTATTTTGGATATATATAGAAGGTATTGGGAGATTTTTTGTTTCCACTATCTGATAGATCAATTTTGGTTAGTGTTTTCAATTTTGAAACAATTGGATATATGTAGAAGGTAGTGGGAAATTTTTTGTTTCGAATGTTTGATAGATCAATTTTGGTTTAAGTTTTTTATTTTGAAACAACTGGATATATATAAAAATTAAAGTAGTGGAAGACATTTTGTTTCCAATTTCTGATAGACCAATTTTGGTCTGAGTAGTTCCAATTTATGATAGACCAATTTTGGTCTGAGTAGTATTGGGAGATTTGTTTTTCCAATTTTTGATAGATTAATTTTTGTCTGAATTTTTTATGTTTTTTATTTTGAAACAATTGGATATATGTAAGGTATTGGGAGATTTTTTCTTCCAAAGGTATGGGGAGATTTTTGTTTCCAATTTCTGATAGATCAACTTTGATTTCAGTCTCAGAATCTCCTAATTTATGATAGATCAATTTTGATTTGTCTCATTTTTTGGATGATGTTAATCATCATCATTATTTTAACTATCATCATTATTATTTTTCTCTATTTATGAAATTTAACCACCATCATCATCATTTTGCTATGTTTGTCGAATTCATCCACCATCATCACCATCATCATCATCGTCATCTTATTTCTTTGTTTCTTGCTCTGTGATATATTTCTCTCATCATCTTCTTCTTTCTCTATTTCTATCTCTATGATATGTTGCTCTGTATTTGATATGTGAGAACAATGACATTATTTTTTAATTATATTATTTTCTAAACTATTCCAAAATGTGCATCACTTCTATATACTACATGGCCATATGTACAAGTGATTCATATATTGTGATACCAATAGTAGCTTCTTGAAGGGAGACATGTAGTTTGTAGGAAGAGAGAAAGGTAGTTTGTAGGCATTGACATACGATAAATTTGTCAAATTCATTTGAACATGACATGACATTAAGGTTACAATTAAATCAAAGGCTGGTTGATATGGGGTTATTAGATCTCTCCTTTAATGTATGGTGAGAATCCCGTTAAATTAAGTGAATTTTTGGGCCATTTGTGGAATAAGTGTGTCAGTGATGAGACTATAGGAGAACTATTACTCAAATCTCAAAGTTTGTTACCATATGAATATTAGTATGGGATCAATTTTGGGGCTCTATTGAGTTATGTAGTCTCATTCAACATTTTGTATAATATTACTTTAACTTTTCTTAACTTGATTATGAATATAAGGAAAGGATGGCTCATCAAAAGGACCCGAGCGAGGAGAATGTTGGAGACACTAAAAAATTAGAACCGGTTGTTGCTTAGTTTGATCCTTGTCACTATTGAAATATCCATAAGTTAGGTGTGCTCTTTTGTTTCCTTTTCCTCCATGAGATATCTCTCATGCACAGGAAGTTGCGAATCTCATTTTTTTTTTAATTAATGGTTGGTTCCAAGTCGGGATGCATTATAGAATGTAGGTCTTATTTCCAAGGTTTATGTGGGTAGCGAGAAAATTACAACAATCTCTAAAGACTAGAAGTAGAAGGGTAGAATTTTAACTTTGAGGAAGTATCAAAGGCATCATCCTTTTTACACAGTTTATAGTTTGCAAAGTTGCAAAAATTATGTACGGAAATAACTCAGCAAGGATTTGAAAAAGAAAAATAGAGAAAAATTTGAAAAAATAGGTGTTAGCGTCGGAAGTCACTCCTGGATTTCTTGCAGGAGCAGAGCCCAATTCCCATCAGTTTTTATGTCACAGTTTGATAAATGGGTGATCAAATGGGTAGAGACTCGAGGAGATATCACTCTAACTCGGGGACTAGATCTGGTACGTAAAGAACAAAGGAGGTCTGGAATCCTAACTTCAGCCAGTGGGTTGATTAAAAGGTGAGAAGGTGGAAGACTTAGTAAGAAAGGTGAAAAAATAGCTCTGGGCAACAGGGTTACAGCTGTTTGTAGGGGGAAAAATTATGAACGCGGGATCCTCCTAGTTCAGGGCTTCAAGAAACTGAATAGAAGACTTGACTGGATCCTCCAATTCCAAGTCATTCAGCGTTAAGGAAATCACAGGAACCAATTAGAGACTCTGTAACTATTATAGTGATCCATTACAATATCATCCTATAACAGCTACAACTCGACTGGATCCTCCAATTTCGAGTTGCTCTAGCGCAGTATAACAAAGATGTAAAGAAACTGGCATTCATAAGGCAAGAAGTCTCAGAAGTCTAGAAATAACTAGAAAACAATGCTTTATTAGAGTTTTACAACCGAGAGCTCTACTCAACCATCGATACTTTTCAAAATGGCAAAAATGCCTACATACAGCCAAAACAAAACAACAGCAGCGGAAAAGAGAAGCTGCATTAAATCTTTGCGTCTGCATGTCTTCTGACAGTCTGCGCATGCAAACTAGATGATCGTGCGCTTATGACAGACGCCATCTTAACTACGTGTGGCTCCAGCAAGGGGAGTAGCTGAGCCATTAAGTATCGAGCCAGCATGTTCAGAATTCCTTCAACTAGTCGAGGACTCGGGCATGGCTTCTCTGGAAGAACGGGTACACAAGACCCTCCTGAGTAGACTGCTAGTCAGACCCTCCATGCCTTACATTTAAGGAGTGAGGCGAGGCTTCAACCACCTCCTCCTACCTTCATTTATTTTGAGCGAAACCAGGCTCGAGGACGGACCCGATGGCAACTGGAAGTCACGACGGACCTCCCTGCGCAGCTCTTTTCTTTCTCCCCCCAAGTGACCATGGGTTGTGACCCTATGCCTAGATTTAAGGGTGCTTTCAGGATTCGCGGAAGAGCGGGTCTCTTTTCCTTCAAAATCGCGATGAGAAAAATGTCGAGAGACCCTGATGGTCGTCGTGTGTTCCCCCACAAATCTGAGGGCTCTGAATTGATTCGGTAATACTGCGGGCCCCGGTGGCCACATGATAACACAAGCACCCCTCCTCCAGGCTTTCTCCTCCATGACCAGGTGCCAAATCTGTGGGCCCGATTCTAGGCGCTATCGAAAATTCAGGGTTCGGAGTTTCAAAGTGCAAGAAATAAGGGGTGCCAGCTTCCCAAAATCCAATACCTGATATGTCGAACGAATAACCCAATCCACAGGTCCCTTTCTTCATCCTCGCAGCTTCGGCACCTAACTGTGGCTTTTTCCCGACTCTGTATCGGGTTTCGAGGTTTCGCGGTTCTCGCTATCACGAATCACTCGTCCCCAAGATCCCCGATATCCCGATGGCTTTGAGTTCATCGATGGGTGCTTCCATGTTGGAACTTTCCCGATGACGTCGATCTCTTGCCACGCGTCCTTTCCTAGATGAAAGGTCTAGATCTCTTTCATTGCTTCTCATGTCCATGATCAGGCTCGCTTGCTTGACTCGGGCCCCAAACAGATTTCTTCTGTGTGCTGCGCTTGGCCACTTATCGTGCAATCCTGCAAACCTGCGTACCTTTATTCCCCGATACCACAATTGTTGCTAACATTAGGCTCCATGGGGGATAGAGTCGTCCCTGTGATGCTCTAAGAATTCATTCTGCAGTTTCAGTGCCTTGCTGTTGGGCTATGGAGTCATGCTCAAAACATCCCACTGCTGAAAAAACAGGCCGAAAAATAAAAGCAACAAAATAAAGCCACGTGCTCAAAGGAGCTTATTTATATATATTCCTAATGCTAATAAAATATTTTACATGGGCTAGGTGAAAGAAAACTTCCACCATAGCCATTCAAGCAGCTTCCTGGATAGAAGCTCCTTCCTTCTGTCGATGATCACCAGCAGATGGTGTAACTGTGATAGTAGAACGGTTACACTCTTCAACTCCTCCTTACAGGCTAGAGTTGAGATTAAATAGGGCGGCTCCAAGGTATAGGAGAAATTCCACTCCATGTACTTGCAGACAGGGTCATGGAATGAGTGGCAAATTCCAGAGAATGGGGGACAGACACCCTCGTCTGCTACACAGTTGTTCACCAGCGGCTGAATGTCTCTAATAACCATAGGCAGGTGAATAACTGAAGTAGGTTCGCTAATCTCAGGTGGTGGCTGCTCACTGATTGGCTCTGAAAAAAAGGCAGACTTCCCTTCTGGTTCTTTTTCCTCTTCTGGTTGGTTCCCCTCCAGGTCCAATTCATATTCATCATAAATAGGGACCATGGGGTGATTCTGCTTGTTGACTGGCTCTTGACAGGAACTATTCTGCTCCTCTAGTTCGGTCTCCCCCAGGTCCGATTCATATTCATCATAAATAGGGACCATGGGGTGGTTTTGTTCTTCCTCGTACTGCTCAGCATCTCCTGAAAAACTGAGGTAGCTGATTTCCTCATGATAATTTTCTTTAGTGAGCAGAGGATAAGGTTCTGCGACCTACTCTTGGAAATCTAGCATATCGAGTTCAGACTCTGATTCGTAACTGTCATAAGTGGTCTGGATGCTCTGAAAATAAAAATGTGATGTCAGGCTCTGTTGCTCCTCTTCCAGATAATCATCGAAGTCGGGGGGAGACAAAGCTTCTCCAACTTGCAGAAATGGAACTATCCCCCGCTCCTCCATTTTGACCCCGAATGTAAACACATCGTGGGAAATCTCATGAAGGAAAAGAGATAAATCCTCTTCCGCAACTACCTCTTCATTTCTTTGATCTGAGACAGCAAGCTCATCGGGGGTGGATGCCAACTCATCTAATAAATCTTCAACAATCTCTTCAAAAGAGTTGCTTGGAGCGTCTACCTCGAGGACTGGAAAATCCTCTGCACAGTCTTCATATTTCAACCCTTCTAATTGGGCAGAGAGATATTTCACCTGCTCTATCAGCTTACTTAGGGTGCCATCCTCCTCCCTGGGAACTTCATCACTTTCATAACCTGCCTCAGATGCATATGAATGGGGAGGAGAAGGGACTGAGTTYTGATCCAGGTCATCAAGATCCCCCCCACAGCTTTCRTCAGAAAYAGCTTTCTCTTGTATAGATTTGTGGTATCCCTCACAAMAATTATGACAAATTAACTCAGGGGGATACAGCCTCTGGAAATAGGTGGTGAAAGCTGCATGAAAATCACTGAGCGAAGAAATGGTAGCTGGGGGTAAAGAATGATACCATTTATGTGCATCCCCTAATAACGAGAACATGAACATTTTCAGTAATACATCCTCATGATGTATCTCCCACTGATGCATGAGTTCATGAAACTCACTGAGGTGCTGAGCCGGGTTGTCCTCTTCACATTTTCCAAATATGGGAAAATAATCGCCCCATTCATCCAGAGAGGGGAGAACATTAGGAAAACCAGGAATAGCAGAGAAATTAAAAGGAGCAAACCTGTGAGCAAGGATTTTCTCCATATCGAACTAGTGGAGTTGCCAATCGATCCTTGAACCATGGAGTCACCAGGTGAAAGATGTGAAGCTTCAAGTGTGTTTGGTCCTTGCTCACCATCAAAGGCCAGATCTTAACATTGTCGTTACCCCAGAAAGCTTCTCAGGCTGAGAAAGAAGCTACTGAAACCTTCTCGAGAAAGCTCCTCTGGGTCAGCTTTCAAGTGTGCCAACAGTGGCCACAACTGGAACAGTAAAGTGGAAACAATGGAGTTGCCACAGTGGAGTCGCCAAGTGCACAGTAGCAATCTGAATAATTTTGATTTCTGATGCACCTTCAGAATCAGTTAATCATTGTCGTTCTTCCCAGGGAAAATCTTCAACTTCGTCCCCAGCAACGGCGCCAGAAATGTTAGAGTCGGAAATCACTCCTGGATTGCTTGCAGGAGAAGATCCCAACGCCCATCAGTTTTTATGTCACGGTTTGATAAATGGGCGATCAAATGGGTAGAGACTCGAGGAGATATCACTCTAACTCGGGGACTGGATCTGGTACGTAAAGAACAAAGGAGGTCTGGAATCCTAACTTCAGCCAGTTTGTTGATTAAAAGGTGAGTAGGTGGAAGACTTAGTAAGAAAGGTGAACAAACAGCTCTGGGCAACAGGCTTACAGTGGTTTGTAGGGGAAAAAACTCTGAACGTAGGATCCTCCTGGTTCATGGATTCAAGAAACTGAATAGAAGACTTGACTGGATCCTCCAATTCCAAGTCATTCAACGTTAAGGAAATCATAGGAACCGATTAGAGACTCTGTAACTATTACAGTGATCCATTACAACATCATCCTATAACAGCTACAACTCGACTAGATCCTCCAATTTCGAGATGCTCTAACACAGTATAACAAATATGTAAAGAAACTGGCATTCATAAGGAAAGAAGTCTCAGAAGTCTAGAAATAACCAGAAAACAGTGCTTTATTAAATTTTTACAACTGGGAGCTCTGCTCAACCATCGATACTTTTCAAAATGGAAAAAATGCCTACATATAGCCAAAACAAAACAACAGCAACGGAAAAGAGAAGCTGCATTAAATATTTGCGTCTACATGTCTTCTGACAGTCTGTGCATGCAGACTAGACGATCGTGTGCTTATGACATACGCCATCTTAACTGCGCGTGGCTCCAGCAAGGGGAGTATCTGAGCCATTAAGTTTTGAGCCAGCGTGTTCAGACTTCCTTCAGCTAGTCGAGGACTTTGGCATGGCTTCTTTGGAAGAACGGGTACACAGGACCCTCCTGAGCAGACTGCTGGTCAGACCCTCCATGCCTTACATTTAAGGAGTGAGGCGAGGCTTCAACCACCTCCTCCTACCTTCATTTATTTTGAGCGAAAACCAGGATCGAGGACGGGCCCAATGGAAACCAGAAGTCACAACGGACCTCCCTGCACAGCTCTTTTCTTTCTCCCCCCAAGTGACCATGGGTTGTGACCCTATGCCTAGCTTTAAGGGTGCTTTCAGGATTCGCGGAAGAGCAGGTCTCTTTTCCTTCGAAATCGCGATGGGCAAAATGTCGGGAGACCCTGATGGTCATCGCGTGTTCCCCCATAGATCTGAGGGCTCTGAATTGATTCGGAAATACTACGGGCCCCGGTGGCCACATGATAACACAAGCGCCCCTCCTCCAGGCCTACTCCTCAATGACCAGGTACCAAATCCGTGGGCCCGATTCTAGGCGCTATCGGAAATTCGGGGTTCATAGTTTCAAAGTGCAAGAAATAAGGGTGCTAGCTTCCCAAAATCTGATACCCGATATGCCGACCGAATAACCCGATCCACAGGTCCCTTTCTTCATCCTTGCGGCTTCGGCACCTAACCGTGGCTTTTTCCTGCCTCTGTATCAGGTTTCGCGGTTTCGCGGTTCTCCCTGTCACGAATCACTCGTCCCCAAGATCCCCGATATCCTAATGGCTTCGAGTTCCCCGATGGGCACTTCCATGTCGGAACTTTCCCGATGACGCCGATCTCTTGCCACGCATCCTTTCCTAGACGAACAGTCTAGATCTCTTTCACTGCTTCTCATGTCCATGATCAGGCTCGCTTGCTTGACTTAGGCCCCAAACAGATTTCTTCTGTGTGTTGCTCTTGGGCACTTATCGCGCAATCCTGCAGACCTGTGTACCTTTGTTCCCCGATACCACAATTTTTGCTAACAATAGGAAAATGCACAAAACATTGTCGTGCACATACCTTGTCTTGTCTTTCTTATTTATTTTTTTCCAAGGAAAACCTCAACGGATGTTTTTCCACATTTGTGTATAGGATGCTTTTTGATTTGAACTAGGCAACTACCGACATGAAACTAACCAAAGACCCAACAACCTAGCCAAAGACCTAACAACATTGACGACAATTGATTGAGATGATCCCTTGGGCTTACTTTCTCAAATTCTATCCCACATCTTGCAAAAAAAATTTGAAAGAAATAATTTATAAAGGGTCAACCTCTCGCCTTCCACAAATGTGAAAATAGTTCAAAAATCTTACATACTTTTATTCTAGTTCTTTAATTTTGAACTCTTTAATGAGGCACAAACACTGGGAAATACAAGTCATGTAGCCTTAATTCATAACAAGTCATGGTTCCACTTTCAGAGTCTGAAATGGTATGATATCTATGGTTGATACTTAGTCAGAAATTTGACCATTAATTCAATCCCTATCTAACCCTTAAATTGTTTGTGTTTATATCTATGAACATTATTAAAAAAAAAATTAAAGTACTTCCTTTAAGATTAAAGACAAATATAACAACTTGTTAGTAGAGTTTGGGAACCACAAGTGTCCTACTTACATGGGAAAAGAAATCCCTTGAAAAACAAACTACAAAACATAATCACTTTTGTTCTACTAAATTGTCATGACATGGTGTTATTCTTTTGTCAAGAATCAAACTCACCTATGATAGCGCTTGGCCCCCAATTGCTTGTTCAAATCTTCAGGGGAATTGACCTTGGTGGGTGGTCTGACATGATGTCATCTAATTCACTAAGGAATGGAAACCCCATTGGCATAAGCATTGTTAATTACTAAACACCAGCCATGAATTACAAAAAAATATCATCATTTCTTAATTGATGATTATCAAATGATTACATAAACAACTATCTTCTTTTTCTCCAATGATCTTTTTGAACTCTTTATTTTCTACATTTCTTTTTATGAATTTGTGTACTTCCTTTTTTAAATGGGAGTTTTACTAAACTACAAGTCTTAAGATGCTACACTATTAGTTCGACTTCTTGTGGATTTAAAATTTCAACCCCTGCAATGTAGTTTCATTTCATAATATCTTTGTAATGTCTAGATTTTGATCACTTGAACGGAGATTCAACCATAACATTCACAATTTTTCATGAACTCTCATCTCTTCCTAAAATAGATATGACCTCTGGTTAATATAATATGATAGTAAGGGGCAGTTTTACTGGTTTCCTATTGTTGTATTTGGTTTGATGTATTTGAAATTCCAGCATACATTGTCTTATTTTTGTTGCTTTATCTCTCATATCTTGTAGACATACTTGTTAGAATATAGAATATGGTGTGCTCATTTTACCATTGACGATACCTTCGTCACCCAACCATAGGCTGAAGCCTCCCTCCGAGCACCTTAACCTTGACCTGAGAATTCCTCCAGAAGCAAACCCTAGGCTAGATAGCCAAACAAAGAGTAGCGCATAAATCCCCAAGGATAGTGCATCACAAAAGACTGATCAGATGTTCCAAACCCTAGACAAGAGATATCCAAGCCAATATTGAAACTAGTTGCTACTATAGCTGCACCTACAACCCTCCTCCAAACCTGCGCACCAGACTACAATTGCAGTGCGCACCAACTGGGAAACTGCAATTCTGAGATGCTATCAAATGAGAATTGGCGCCCTGTATTTATAGTAATCCTGCCAATTTATTGGGGCCAACTTCTCCTTCTGGGTATGTGTCTGTTCAGTATATTATTATTAATTCTGGCTGACTTCTTCTCTTGGAGGCTAATAGCCTAATATAAATTATCTTCTTGAGCATACAAGGCTTCTAGGGTTATTAGCCAACTCATTAGGGTTTCTCTTGCTTCCCGGAGTCTTCTATTCTCGTCAGGTTCACACGTGGGGGTAAATACCTACTACAGCTACCATAATATTAACACTCCCTTCTAGTTAGAGAGGTATTTATAGGTAATGGACTTGAGCATAAAAAATACCATTTACCCGGTAGCATCAATATAGTCATCTAGACTATTTCATGATTAGATCATGAGCATCACCATCACCATCCGTTGTGTTGTTCCAGAGTTTGTGTTTTAAGGCTATAAAACACACCGTCTAGGCATCCAAATATGATAACATTTGAAAACAAAGAATCAAAGAAAACTTGATCAGATTCAATCTCTCAACTGTCTCTGTCTTGCTTCTCGTTGTTCCTGGATGGTTATGTCGCATTCAATCATTGCCCACGATCGTTCTAACTCGGTTCTATTTGTTGCAGTTTGTAAGATAGTATTAAATAGATTCAATGCAATGTTGGTTTGGTCCTGTAAACCGGGTTCTACGTTTGGCTGTCTACCGTTAGGAATAGTCATGGGTGATTGGTTTTTTATATGTTTGTAATAGGGGTTTTTATAGATTTGTTACTTCAGACATTCAGGGAAGATATTGATAGAACAACTTTAAAACTTAAAACAGAAAAAGTAAAGACACAATCAAGGCCGTTTCCTGGTTCAATGACAGTTATGAAATTGTAAACAATGAAACATAACACGGAGAAATATAAGGCTTTAATCAAGAAAGAATCCTATATTTCCATTAACAATAATGAAAGAGACGCAGATTTTCTAACAAAAGAAAATATTAAGGAACAGAAGCTTACAGGTCTTAAAATTATTAAAATAATTCCAGACGAAAAACTGTAACACATTCAACATCCAAACCAATTTGATATTATAAACAACACTTGCATACAATCCCAAATTGATTCACTTGCTAGAAATATACATCAAGAAGAAGATTTAACAAATGAAAGTAGACAAAGGAAGAAACATAG
>ML789182.1:2609-21253 GCA_009831015.1 Picea engelmannii
TGTAGAAATAAGTAACTCATTATCATTCATTTCATGTTTAAGAAACATACTGTTAAACAATTGTCAAATTGACATATCAAATCGTGATAAAAAAAATTGAAAAATAGTCATTGGAAAGCTAACACAATTCTTCACAAGTTTTGGTTTTACTGTAAAGTGAAATTCTAAATAAAAATAATAATTTATATGTCAGAAGTTGAATAACTTATGAAAATACAATTTTTTTTCTCATAAAACAAGAGAAAGTGTAACCCACCTTCATGATTTCACCCAGGGTCTTAATATCATCTTCCTGACATTTGTTAGGACCCTACAATGCACCCTTTTGCTCACACCTTTTGCTACCATTACACCCTTGTTTCACTCACATTTAAACTCACATTATCACCTTACCCTATCTTTCCAAAGGTATACAACGTCTCTTCTCTTTACTATATGTTTAATCTGTTTTTCATATAATTTTACATTACTCTCGTACTTAACCATTGATCAGAAATATATAAGTGTTGAAACAGTTCGAACTGCAGATTAGCATTGAGGCCTCTTGTGGATGAAACAGTCTGTGGACTACAATGCTGAAACAACAACTCACATAGAATAAGTTGTTACACAGTCCGTGGTCTACGATGCTGAAACAACAACTCAACTGTTACACTCTCCATGGTCTACGATGCTGAAATAGAAACTCATTTGTTACACTCTTTGTGGTCTACGATGCTGAAAAAACAACTTACACAAGAAGAAGTTGCTACACTCTTTGTGGTCTACGACGCTGAAACAACAACACAATGTTGTTACACCGACCACAACATCTGCACCTTGAGCCACCATCACTGCTGCGTGAGACCACATGCTGAAACAGTCAGAACGCAAATCTCGTTGCTGAAACAATATACAATGGTGAAGAAGATAAATATAGAAGTTGTTACTCTAGCCGCAATAGAAAGACCTCACTCAACACCTTTTCAACTATTGTAATAGCATTCTGTTACGGGAGACTAGGATATCCTATTCCAATTTAGAAAGTCGATCTGACTAAGAATAGGAATCATATGTACACCTGTAATTTGTTGATCAAATTGTATCGAAGGGATTCTCCTCTTTAAATAAGAGGAAATCCTCATTAGAGAGGACCTTCTTCTGAACTAAGAAAGGATTTACAGAGAGGGACGTGTTTTACTTCAGATTGTAATGTAACATAGTTGACAGATGAATAAAAGATTGTTCTGAGCATTTCTCTCTAGTTCCTTTCGTTTCAGAGGAATCTTGTGAGAAGGGAGGGCCCACCTTCTTCACAAGATTCACCCGTTAGCTTTGTAGTGTGTTAGTGTCATTTCTGTTCCCTTGATTAAATTATGTTTTGCTGAAACACTACTTTACTGAACTCTGTTTTGCTGAAACTCTGCTTTACTGGTTGTTACATTGTTTTCATATGATTCATGCTCGGGTAACTGTTAATCATTCTAGTTAGTATTCTTGTTTGGCGAATTTATGAAAGTGTGATAATCAGGGACAGGTGTTGAAGATTCCTGCTTGGGGAATAGGGTCTTGTTCTTTGTTAAAAGATAGATAGCCTTCAGTGTGTGTCAATCATTTGAATTAGAAATGAGTTTGTGAAAGTGTGATGACCAGAAACAGGTGTTGAACATTCCTACCTGGGGAATAGGGTCATGTTCTCTGTTAGAGATAGTTAGCCTTTAGTGCATGTCAATTATTTCAGTTAAGCAATGAGTTCATGAAGTGTGATGATCAGAAACAGGTGCTGAAGATTCCTACTTGGGGAATAGGGTCCTGTTCTCTGTTACAAGATAGTTGGTCTCTCCTGTTGCAGCATCTTGTTGTTATTTTAAATGTAATCCAGGATTCTTTAATTAATCATTTCTTTAAACTTTGAACTCTGCAATAGGTAGGTTGCTTTCCTGTAAATTAAGTTAGAACTTCAGTTTGTTCAAGGAAAAGTGTGATTAATATGTTTTTACTACAACTCTAGGTTGCTTTTGAGATTGAGCATATATAGTGCGTGATTACCTTTGAAATAAACAGACTTCCATGGGTTGATAATTTATGTAGCACTCGATTGTTTAGTTAAATAAGCAATTATAGTGACCAACATTTTGGCGTCGTTGTTGGGGAAGGTAATTGTAGATTTCAAAAGTACTTATGATTTTTCAGATACAAAGATTGCATGAGAGGATGTGGAGACCCCAAAGACACTGACCCTACAGGTGGCAGGGGTAGAGGAAGAGGAGGAAGAAAAACTTATATTGACGAGATTATATCAAAGTCTGAATCTGCTGATCAACGACCAAACTCTCGGAAACCAAAATCCCAACCTTCATTTCAACCAAACTTTGAAATGGGGAAAGAAGTTTGGATTCTTGAGACAGTCGAGAAACCAGCAGGAAACATTGAGGACAGAGCAAGCGCAGCAGGGGAACAAATAGAAGAAAAAATGGATGAGTACAATGAAGAATTGCATAATGAAGAACATGCAAGTCCTGAAGGAGAGGTAAATGATGAAAACTCTTTCTCCACATTAAGATTTACTATTGGTGATATTCCTAGAGGGGTAGCCCCCATGAAGAACACTCCACTCTCAGCACTACCTAAATTTCATGGTTTGTCTTCAGAGGATCCTGATGAATTCCTTTTTGAGTTTGATATATTATGCAGAAGTTATGATTACATTTCCAATGCTAAAAAATTAAAGCTATTTCTAGCAACATTGAAAGGAAATGCACTAAGATGGTTCATGAGTCTTGGAGGCCATGTAATCACAACATGGGACCAAATGAAACAAAAATTCCTGAATAAATACCAGGACTATTGCCGAACAAGAGAAAAAAAGGAGGAACTATTTAAGATGATGCAGAAAGAGGATGAAAATCTGGAGGACTTTGTAGAAAGGCTACAGTATAATCTACAAAGATCCAGTCACCCCAATGTAAGTAAAGATATTCCTAAAAATATATTATTAAAAGGAGTAAGGGATGACTGTTTAGATATGTTGAATATGCTTGGAAAAGGGGACATATCTAAAGAATCATATGATGAGATTGTTAACCTATGTAAAAGATGTTCAAGAGGAGCTTCAAGAAATAGATTAAGTAGCAGGGATACCACATTTTTAAGAGTCCAAAAATCAGCCAGTGGGGGAGCAACAAGAGCCAAAATAGGTAATTTACTTGAAGGTTTTAAAACTGAAATGTTAAGCTCTTTTGCCTCACAAATTGACACCCTGTAGATTCAAAAGAAGTAAGCAAAAGAAGAAGCATCTCTGTCCATCTTTTGTTCTAAATGAAAATACAAGCACCCACGAAGGGAATGCCCATTGGATGAAAAGCCAATATGCACCATCTGTGATAAAGATCATGAAACTCAACAATGTCCTTCTCTACCAGGAATCAAGGAAACATTACAACCAACTGATGAAGAAGATGAAGCCATCTATCTGCTGACACAGAGAAGGAAATGGAAACCGTGAGGACAAGGTATGAATCCTAACATGCCATTTGCATCTTCTAATCATTGGAATAACTATCCTTCTTTCAATAAAATGAATTACCCTCCCTATAATCAAATGCAATATCTAAATCAAATGAATTACCCACCCATGCAACAAACTAACCCACCCTTTGTTGATCCGTCAATGTGGACTCCTTGGCCTCCACAACAACAACAACCGTATCAGAGCCAATGGAATCCAAATTGGAGAGGACAAAAAACCCCCTTCCCAAATCAATTACGTCAATCATAATTTATACAACCACTCTCCTTACCAGCAGGTACTCCACCAAACAATCAAATAATGAGGCCCCAACTACATGTACAACCCAACCCTTACCCCAATAATAAAGTTGTGCAATGCATTGATATTCATAACCAGCCTACACTTTCTCTTCTCCCTGCGTAATGCAATGATATTCATTTACGATCTGGGAGAATAGTAGAACCTATCATAGTTGATGTTACCTCTTCTAATAAAGAGGAAACAAAAGAGCATGATGTACCTGAAGAGGTACAATCATCCTCTAACACTGCTGCTGAAACAACAAAACCACCATTTCCAGAGCGTTTAGCTTTGACTAAAATGCCTGGGCCACCAGATTTCAATCTTCTAGGGGAACTACAAAATATTTATGTCAAAATCCCTCTATTACAAGCACTCCGAGATGTACCAATTTATGCCAAGACTATGCGAGACATTTGTGTTAAGAAACCTGGTAGGAAAATTAAGGATCCCCTCACAGTCCATGTCATGGGTGACTTGTCTGCACTAATGTCAGGTAAAGTTCCCCCAGTTAAATATGGTGATCCCGACCACCCTACTGTCTCAGTACAAATTGGAAAAATGATAATCCCTCGAGTCCTGGTAGACTTAGGTGCTGCTATCAATATTATGACTCTGGAAACCTCACAATTGTTACAATTGCAAAATGAAATCAGAGACACCCCAACTATCCTAGAATTAGCTGACTGATCCACAATTAAACCAGAGGGAGTCATTGAAGACCTAATTATCTCAGTAGAATCCTGGAATTATCCAACTGACTTTGTGTTATTACAACCTAAAACAAAGTTGGGGGGCCACCCTCTAATTTTGGGTAGGCCTTGGCTAGCCATAGCAGATGCTTTTATCAGCTATAGATTAGGTTCAATGACAATTTCCAACGGTTACGAAACGAAACAGATTACCCTCTACCCTCATGCTACACCTTTGATTAATAATGATAATTCTGTATGGGTATATTTTGATGATCAACTTACTCAACCCATCCTGACTATCGGACAATCCTTAAGCCTTAAATATGCCACTGAGGATGAAGTAATTAATAATTTTATTTGTGAACCCTCCTCCATGACTCCAGAAAATCACAACCAGCTAGATGTACTTTTGGAGTCAGATAATCAGGAAAACCTTAATTCTGAAAACCCACCTCAAACATCTGCCACCATCTCTTCTAAAAGAATACCAGTAGCAATTGAACCTAGTAAAACACTGAACATAAACCCTAACCTAATAGATGCTAAAACACAACAATTAATGAAGTTACTTCTTGAACATAAAGAAGCATTCACATGGGACTACACATATATGAAAGGAATCTCTCCCGAATTATGTACTCATCGTATATATATCAAGGAAGATTGTCAACTGATCTGCCAATCTCAACGACGAATGAACCCTAACTTAAGAGAAATCCTTAAAGAAGAACTTCAAAAATTGCTCAACGCAGGGTTTATATATCCTATATAAGACAGTGAATGGGTTTCCCTGTTAGTAATAGTTCCTAAGAAAAACGGAAAATGGAGAGTATGTGTGGATTATAGAGACCTAAATAAGGCTACTCAAAAAGACCACTTTCCATTACCATTCATTGATCAGGTGTTAGACAGTTTGTCAGGGAAGAATTTTTTCTCCTTTTTAGATGGTTTCAGTGGGTATAATCAGATCAAAATTGCACCTCAGGACCAAGACAAAACCACTTTTACAATCCCCTGGGGAACTTTTTCTTATAGAGTTCTCCCATTTGGACTATGTAATGCACCAGCAACCTTTCAAAGAGCAGTTATATGAATCTTTTTTGATATGCTTAATGACTCTATGGAAATTTTTATGGATGATTTTACCCCTTATGGTGTTTCTTTTCAGGAAGCACTACAAAACCTTGAGAAAGTAATTAAACGATGTATACAAGCCCACCTCTCCTTAAGTACAGAAAAATGTCATATGATGATGATTGAAGGAATAGTGCTTGGACATTTTATCTCATCTCAAGGAATTCAGGTAGATCCATCCAAGATACAAGTCATTAAGGATCTTCCTACTCCCAAAACCCAAATAGAGGTAAGACGTTTTCTAGGACATGCTGGATACTACAAAAGATTTATCAATTTTTTTTCCAAAATAGCTTCTCCCCTGTTTGTATTACTGATGAAAAATTCTGAATTCAAATGGACTAATTCTTGCCAGGAAGCATTTAATACACTTAAACATCAGTTATCTACAACTCCTATTCTTAGAGGACCTGATTGGACACTTCCCTTTCATATATCCTTTGATGCTTCATATACTGCAATAGGAGCTGTCTTGGGACAAGAAGAAAATCATCTTCCTTATGCTATTTATTTAATTAGCAAGAATATGACTCCTTCTGAACTCAATTATACAGTTACCGAAAAGGATTTCTTAGAATTTATCTATGCTATTAATAAATTTTGACATTACATCATTGGCCACTCTACTCTTGTCCATACTGATCACTCAACTATCAAATATTTAATGAACAAACCTATCACAAATGCTAGAGTCACTAGATGGTTACTATTATTACAAGAATTTCATATTACAATTGTAGATAGACCAGGAAAAGAAAATGTAGTTGTTGATTTCCTTTCTCGGTTAACACATGATGATGATATCCCAGTAGATGATTCCTTTCCTGATGAATATCTATTTGCAGTATCTGCTCACTCACCTTGGTATGCAAACATCGCTAACTACTTAGTTGCAGGGAAGTTACCACCACACCTATCCCACTAAGAGAAAAGAAGAATCATTCAACAAAGTGCTCGGTATAGCTGGATAAGTGGGTGTCTTTTCCATACAGGACTTGATCAAGAAATCCGAAGGTGCATTAGAGAAGATGAGGTTTATGATCTACTAAAAGCTTGTCATGATGGCCCTTGTGGAGGGCATTTTGTTGATAATAGAACAACACATAAAATTCTCAGGATGGGGTATTATTGGCCCTCACTTTTTAAAGATGCAAAGAAATATGTCTGGGCCTGTGATAGATGCCAAAGAATGGGACAACCTAATCATAGAGATGAAATGCCATTAAACCCTCAGATATTACTTGAACCATTTGAAAGACGGGCCTTAGACTTTGTAGGACCCATTAACCCCCCATCCAATCAAAAAGTCTACATAGTGGTCTGTACAGATTATATGACCAAATGGGTGGAAGCTAAAGCACTCCATAGAGAAACTGAAGAAGCAATTCTAGATTTCCTATTTGAACACATCTTCATTAGATTTGGAGTGCCAAGAGAATTAGTTACAGATGGAGGACCTCCTTTCACTTCTCATGGTTTTTCAAAAATATCATATTCATCATATAATGACTACACCATACCACCCCCAAGCCAATGGGCAGGTGGGAAGCACAAATAAAGTAATAGAATCCATTCTCACAAAAATAGTGAAGGAAAACAGAAAGGACTGGTCTCACAGGCTCCCTGAAGCAATATGGGCCTACAGAACTACCTGGAGAAATACTACAGGATTCTCTCCCTATGAATTAGTCTATGGAAAGAGTGTTGTCTTTCATGTGGAATTTGAAATCAAAACCTTAAGGACTGCTTTAGCTTTCAACCTTGATTTGACTGATGCACAAATAGCCAAGTTATAACAACTTAATGAATTGGATGAAAAAAGACTAGATTCCATTCATTAGACAACTATGATTCAATAGCAAAGATCAAAATGGCATGACAAAACTATCAAGCATAAGCAATTCCAAAAAGGTAACTATGCCCTACTATATGACTCTCGGTTCAAAGAATTTCAAGAGAAACTACGCACAAGATGGCTTGGACCTTACGAAGTAGACACTGTTCTCCCCAATGGAACAATAAGGCTCCTCACAATTGATTACTCTAAAACACTGTTACTTGTAAATGGTCATCGGCTTTGTCTGTACCAGTGCCCTATTTCCAAAGAAGATTTTAAGGCCACATGTGTGGCAGACTCTCATTACCTCTTTTTAGAGGGGGATCCTACCCCTCATTGCAATTAATTCCTTTTAATTTAATTTCTTTATTATTAGATTAGATTTTGTTTACTAATAATCCCTGTCAAAGAAATACCATGTTACAATCGAATTTTGCAGATTCCCGATCAAAGCACAGGCCTACTAAGGAAGGACGATCCTACTTCAAGAAGAGGCAATCTTTCCCCATTGTCGAAAAACTACTGTTCAACAACTTTTTTCTCTTTCTTCATTGCTGAAACACCATTGTTCATGAAATTTTTGACTTTCTCCATTACTGAAACACCATTATTCAACAATATTTCACATCCTTCCCCCACCGCTGAAACACCACTGTCCAACAACCTTTCACCATTTTCCCCATTGCTGAAACACCACTGTCAGCAACCTTTCACCATTTTTCCCACCGCTAAAACACCATTGTTCAACAACCTTTCGCCATTTTCCCATCGTTGAAACACCATTGTTCAACAACCTTTCACCATTTTCCCCATTGCTGAAACACCACTGTCAGCAACCTTTCGCCATTGCCGAAACACCACTGTTCCGCAATTCTTCACATTTTCCCATTGTTGAAACACCATTGTCTGCAACTTTCCGTCATTTTCCCATTGCCGAAACACTATTGTTCAACAATTCTTCACATTTTTCCATTTGACGAAACAACACCATTCAACAATTGTTTCGCCCTTCTTTTTGTTGCTGAAACACCAACTTTTCAGCACTCTCTGTCATTAAGCCTTTGCGCTCTCACACTACATTTTTTCCTTCTAGTCAACAAATCATTGATACAATTCATCTAACAAATCAAAATTCTATGCCATGGCCACTACAAAACTATTATGCACAGACACTATATTTTGTTTGAAGTACGAATCAAAAGGTAAAGGTGAGGTATGTAAATTTTATGTAAATACAATTAAGCTATAGTTAATGAGAAGATTCCAACTCATTATTACCACTCATTTAAAATCATTATTAGCCACACTTGAAGGGGGGGAGGAAATATCAAAATTTTATACCATCATTTCACACGAGCCAACAACCGTCATTCCTTTTTACTATCCTTTTGTTTGTTTCGCCACCATTTGCATGCCTTCACCCGAAAATCTCACTCTGGACAAAAGTTGTTACTTGACTCTTTGACGATGTATTTTACTGAGCTGTTAGATATGGGAGGCTCTGTTATATGTTACGAACCTGCCACGACAGCCCTGTTAGAACTGTATCCAGAAGCCTATCAAATGTTTCTACAGGCAGGATGGCTCGATTATTTTCAGAGGCTCCAGGGATTTGATCAATAACAGGTTCTCCAATTTGCTCAGAATCTCCAAGAAGATCATTCCATTATTCAAGGGGTTCGGATTTCAGTTACAGAAGAGGATATAACACAGGTTTCGGGTCTCCCTACCAATGGCATTCGCATATTCAGCCGCAAACATGTCATTCTTAATGCCCAGCAGGATTTCCTCTTGCCAGGGGAACAAATTGAGCCTAAAGGCTGGGGTGTCTGACTCATCTCGTTGCTGCCTCCATGGCCTAAAGTTGCAAAATTTTTCAAACACTACCTTACCTGCGAAGGCCGATACCAGGTAGTCTACCAGCACGATTTTGTCCTGTTGTCTCATTTACGGCATGCTAGATTGGTGAACATTCCTTATTATCTGCTCGGTTATCTTAAAAATATGTCGCACTACTGTAAAAAGGCTAAATATCCAACCCTTTCACTCACCCATCACCATATCATTCAACTTATTATACAAAAGGGTTTTTCCCAACAAAACCCTCCACTAAACAACCCACCCATAGATCCCCAAGAAGCTGTTGAAATTCCTGAAAATCTACAGGAACAACATCCACAAAACCCTCTAGATTCTCTAGAAATACCTAAAAATCTGCCTACAGACCCAATCAATCCAATTAACCCCCCTACCATACCAATCCCGCCCCACATTTTACCAGAATCATCCATTCCTGCCCTTCATATTCTTAGTGATGATTCTGAACCAGAAAATTCTCCCTGTCCCATCATTGAGGAAAAGACCCCACGTAAATGAAAGCAAATTCCTTTCTTTTCGCCCTTTTTACAAAGAAAATAAACAAGGGCCTCAACATGGGTAGCCACTACTGCCACTTCCCTAAACCCCCAACCCATCATACTAATACGTCGTACACCTCCAACCTCCCAAATGCGAGAATCTTTACCTATTCCACCCACAGGCACTGAAACACAAGAACCAAATGCCCAGTGTGTCGCGACATCATCCATTTCAAAACAAGTAGCTAAAACATAAGAACCAACTACTCATTCAGTAGTTGAAACACAAGAACCAACTACCCATTTAGTAGCTGAAACACAAGAACCAGCTACTCATTCAGTGGCTGAAACACAAGAACCAGCTATCACTGTCACACAAGAACCAACTATAGCTGAAACACAAGAACCAGTTGTTGATATTGTTATTGAGATACAGTAATCAGAGGCCTAGGGAGCTGCAACATTACTTTATTTACATCAAGAAGTCGAAACACAAGAATTAGCTGCCAATCCTGTAGCTGCTCCACAAGAACTAGCTAGTGAGGCTGTGACTGCTACACAAGAACCAATCACTCCTCAACCGGAACCAACAATGGCCTCTGACCTACAAGAAAATGAGTTCCTAAGGTCTAAACTAGAAGCCTACAAGCAAGAGCTATCCATGGAAAAGGAAGCCTATGAGAAGGAACTTAAATTGTACACCCTAGCTCTCATAACAACCATGTCAGAGGGAACTACAACAGAGAATCCGTGTAGAGAATATATGTGTAGTCAATGCATGGATATTTATTATCATGCAGGCTATAAATAATTGAAATTCTAATTCCAGGAGCTTCCCCTGCACCTTCAAATTTTGCAGTCAAAGAAGAACACCTTGCTATTACACAAGAACCAACAGGACCTTCCAAAATTAAGACTGAACCCTGGCCTACAACAATTGTCAAACCTGAAGCTCCTATTTTTGTTAATAAAGCTGTATAAACATTGCCTATTGATGAATCTGTCCCTCCCAGCCAGATCAATACCCACACCTTTGTGGAACAAGCCACTCAGACCCTACCTCAGCCTACTACTTGCAACGTTGAAACACAAACTCAACCATGGGATGAGCAGGCAATAATAGAGAAATGGAAAAAAGATTATGTTGTTACACAGGCCAAAATCATGCGGGAACACAGAAAAATCTGGATAAATCATATCTACTCGAATTGGGAAGCTTTGGAGCAAACACGCGAGGAATCTCGTTCCCTTAAGAAACAAAATAAAGAGCTAAAAGGTAGATTGCTCCTGATATTTGACTTGGCACAAAAGCTATTGGCTGCAAGGAAACCATCCTGCAATTACTCTCTGTTCCTCATGGAATGACTTACATGGTTTCAGATCAAATCAGTCAAAGAAGGCAGACCCCATGTAGTATTAAATCCAACAGATTTTGTTAAAACCTTTGCAGAAGCCTCTGCTATGGATCAGCACCTCCTTTGTGAGGCATATTTTCATAATGAGGCCATCCTTTAGAACCAACAACTTAACCTTAACCCTCTTGTCAGTGACATCCAGATTAGGGCACTCACCTCCTTCCTTAAAAATCATATTATATGGCAGGATGACTTCCTAGCTGCCAAGCACAATGAGGATAACCACCTTCTCTAGATAAGTCCAGAACCACAAAATGTTGCCACCTTTGTTACAGAGCATTATCAGTTTTTAAAGAAACTAGGGATGACTCAACACATTCAACAATTACAAACATCAGTGTTTCAAGAGTGTCAACATTTCATTAAATCAACAGAGATTGTTTCCCTACATGAAAATAACATGTTTTGGCAACAATCTACTGAGAAAAGACAGGAACACAATCCTTTTATCCCCACTAATCTTGAGATAGCAATATCCAGGGTACCTAGCTACATCAAATGTGTTCACTAATGTGCTGAAAGCTGGATAGGGTACTAGTTTCATTTTCCTATCCTCTGGATGCCAGCAGAGAAATATCAAGTCCATTATAAGTTTCCCAAGAAGGCCGAAACAACAACTTGGCAAAGGTTACAATGCGTTCAAGGGTTCAAATCTCCAACAGACATCACCTTCCACAACTACTACTTGAGTAATTTGCACGCTCAGAGTCGGTATTCATATTCTGATTGAGAGTGAAGTTGCCTGAGGACATGCAACATTTTACGTTGGGGGGGATGTTAGGACCCTACAATGCACCTTTTTGCTCACACATTTTGCTACCATTACACCCTTGTTTCACTCACATTTAAACTCACATTATCAACTTACCCTATCTTTCCAAAGGTATACAACGTCTCTTCTCTTTACTATATGTTTAATCTGTTTTTCATATAATTTTACATTACTCTCATACTTAACCATTCATCAGAAATGTATAAGTGCTGAAATAGTTCGAACTGGAGATTAGCATTGAGGTCTGTTGCTGAAACAGTCAAATACCGCAAACCCTGTGGCTAAAACAGTCTGTGGACTACGATGCTGAAACAACAACTCACACAGAAGAAGTTGTTACACAGCCCGTGGTCTACGATGTTGAAATAGCAACTCAGTTGTTACACTCTCTGTGGTCTACGATGTTGAAACAACAACTCAGTTGTTACACTCTCTGTGGTCTACGATGCTGAAACAACAACTTACACAAGAAGAAGCTGCTACACTCTATGTGGTCTATGATGCTGAAACAACAACACAAAGTTGTTACACCAACCACAATAGCCGCACCTTGAGCCACCATCGCTGCTACGTGAGACCACGTGCTGAAAAGTCAAAATGCAAATCCTGTTGCTGAAACAACCCGTGATTTGTGATGCTGAAACAACATACATTGTTGAAGAAGATAAATATAGAAGTTGTTACTCCAGCCGCAACAAAAACACCTCACTCAACACCTTTTCAACTATTGTAATAGCATTCTGTTACGGGAGACTAGGATATCCTATTCCAGTTTAGAAAGTCGATCTGACTAAGAATAGGACTCATGTGTACACCTGTAATTTTTTGATCAAATTGTATCGAAGGGATTCTCCTCTTTAAATAAGAGGAAATCATCTTTAGAGAGGACCTTCTTCTGAACTAAGAAAGGATTTACAGAGAGGGATGTGTTTTACTTCAGATTGTAATGTAACATAGTTGACAGATGAATAAAAGATTGTTCTGAGCATTTCTCTCTAGTTCCTTTCATTTCAGAGGAATCTTGTGAGAAGGGAGGGCCCACCTTCTTCACAAGATTCACCTGTTAGCTTTGTAGCATGTTATTGTCATTTCTGTTCATGCCTTGATTAAATTCTGTTTTGTTGAAACACTACTTTACTTAACTCTGTTTTGCTGAAACTCTGCTTTATTGGTTGTTACATTGTTCTCATATGATTCATGCTTGGGTAACTGTTAATCATTCTAGTTAGCATTCCGGTTTGGAAAATTTATGAAAGTGTGATAATCAGGGACAGGTGCGGAAGATTCCTGCTTGGGGAATAGGGTCTTGTTCTCTGTTAAAATATAGATAGCCTTCAGTGTGTGTCAATCATTTCAATTAGCAATGAGTTTATGAAAGTATGATGACCAGAAACAGGTGCTGAAGATTCTTGCCTGGGGAATAGGGTCATGTTCTATGTTAGAGATAGTTAGCCTTCAGTGTGTGTCAATTATTTCAGTTAAGCAATGAGTTCATGAAGTATGATGATCAGAAGCAGGTGTTGAAGATTCCTGCTTGGGGAATAGGGTCTTGTTCTCTGTTACAAGATAGTTGGTCTCTCCTGTTGCAACATCTTGTTGTTATTTTAAATATAATCCAGGATTCTTTAATTAATCATTTCTTTAAACTTTGAACTCTGCAATATGTAGGTTGCTTTCCTGTAATTTAAGTTAGAACTTCAGTTTGTTCAAGGCAAAGTGTGATTAATATGTTTTTACTACAACTCTGGGTTGCTTTTGAGATTGAGCATATATAGTGCGTGATTACCTTTGAAATAAACAGACTTCCCTAGGTTGATAATTTATGTAGCACTTGATTGTTTAGTTAAATAAGCAATTATAGTGACCAACAACATTCTCAAATGGAAATTAGATGATATTTATTTATCCCTTTTGTTCAACCATGCATGCTTCTTCTTAAGGATTTACACAAGTATATCATTCATACAAACAAATATAGATTCGGCATAGTAAAAGACATCAAAGTTAGAACCCATTGAAAGCAAGCTTGTTCAGTACCCCAATGGGGTAATTTTGATATCTAAGAAATCTCCTCTCCCAGTCAGAATGCCCCATTTCCAATGAGCTCGTTCAGTACCCCAATGGATTTTCCTAGTCATACAACAGGCTGGTACCCACTGCCAGTAGACCTATTTAGTATCCCGATGGGTTAGCCTCTTACACCCATATTACAACCTTTACCACCACCCTTAATATTTGTATGTATGTATTGATTTGTCAATGAGATGGGGAGGCAAATATGACCTTTTTATGGAATGGGATGGTATATGGGTTGGAGGAAACTCTATAAATTTCCCATAAAATATTGTTCATATGAAAAATAGACTTATGCATTTATATTAGTCCAAAGGCATATCATTGTCAAAATTAATTAATGTGTAGTGGATGAGGTCATAAGATAATGAATTAAAGGTGTCTCTATTCCCTAAGTCTATCTTCTTCATATAAGATTATAGTAGTGTTCCCTCATAAGTAGAAGTTTCATTCACTCTCATGTTACTATTTGGTAAAGATGCTTGAATAACTAGCTTTGGTATGAATCTTGGGATGTACAAGTTACCTAGGGGTATTATTATGAAGACCTTAAGGTTTTATTAAATTCCCATAGTGATTTAAAGATTGACATTCATGCTATTTTTATTATTAATGGTATGAAATATGTATGTAATAAGGAAAATAAAGATCCATAATTGTTTTGGTTTCTAGTATTAAACTATCAATACTATCTTCATCTTAGTTCCTTTATTGAGAAATAAAACACAAAGAGATCTTTCATTAACTTGACACTAAACTAACATGATGCATCTTTTATTCATTATCTTACTCTACCTAAAAAGAAAGGAAAGTCTTTATTCAAGTGTAAGAACATTTCCAATGTAACCATGTACGAAGAAAAATAAGAAACATACCCATATTCAAATACGAAAAAGTTATCGCAAGGATTACCTGGATATGAAGAACCAACCAACCTACTTGTTTTGGCATAAGAAGGTGTTGAAGGAGAGAATGGTATCGCAACCTGATGACCTCTTGAAACCAAACTTCGATGTAATCTTGATGTTCATAGCAGTAATTTCTATGCCCTCCTTCATGATGGCATGCAGATCATCTTCTTCTAGATGATTGGTTTCTGAAGTATATAAAGGATATACTCAGAACTCCTCAATTCTAGGTCTTAATGGTCGCTCTCCATTTGATGTAGTCTCCAATTTTTAGCTTCCTTCGTATTTTGGAAAGAAGAATCTATTTGTAGCTCATGGGACTTTGGTTCATTTATCATTTCTGAAGATGTACATAAGTTCATGACTATTGTCAATATGTTCTCTTTCTGAAAAGAAGAAACCCCAACTATTGTTAGGATTTGAGAGAGTTCTCCCAAAATAATGGTCACCTTTGAATCCATTATGTTGGTTGATGGGTCCTACCTCACACATGTATGAGTGTCCGAGTTTTTTACAACACCCAAATTTTTTTATTATTATATTTTTTATATTTTAATCAAAACTACCTAAAACAATTAAACACATACTTAAAGAATATTTGCACAAGCCAAACACACCATACCTGCATAAAATAAATCACAAGTGAAGGAAAGAAATCAAACTCACACGTGTATGAAAGTAAACAAACTGGCAGGAATAACAAACTTTGAGAAAGGGGATCACACTTTCATGAAAGAAATAGAACTTGCGTAAAAGAAATAAAAGAAAGCACACTTGCAGTAAAATAAGCACACTGGAAGGAAAAATAAATTGCGGGAAAGTAAACACACCTTGCAGGAAAGATAAAACACACTTTTGCAGGAAAATAAACACGCTTGTAGGAAAGTAAATTGCAAGAAAGTAAGCAGACTAAGAAAAATAAACAAACTTGCAGAAAAAGTAAACACTCTTGCGGAAAGGGAACACCAACACTTTGGAGAAACCCATTAAAATGGATGCGTAGGTTCTTACCTCTTGTCTTAAATTTTCTCCTCCCCCTTGTTGTGTAATTAAAGGAAACCTACCTACCTAAGCTCTAATCCATTTATCACCTCCTCGAGAACGATGCCAAAAATGTCGAGTGAAATATATACTATCTATTTCAACATTAAATTGTCAACCTGGGCCTCGTAAGCTTAGAGGTACCGACACTGTATGTGGAAGATTGAAGCCCACTCTAACCTAATCTAAAGTTGATAACACATTTAAATGCAATAAACAAAATAAGAAAATGGTGATAGCTCAATACCTAGGGAAGAAGCCCAGTATGGGGAGGCCATATCTTATAGGTTAAGCCTTAAATCTATCCATTGGTAATTGAAGCTTACAAAAATTAAGGAACAAGAAATTGAAGTATGGGAATTCAAAGTGCGGTAAGTAAAACTAAGATAAACTAAACTAAATCATCTTAAAGAAAACAAATTTACAACTAATTACTCCTATATTGAATATTCATCCCTTGCATGCAACACAATAAAATATATTAACAGTGAAAACATTTAAAATACAAAATACAAAATTTACTATTTACTAAGAACTTCACCATTGAAAACAAACATAAATTTTCCAGAAACATACTTTTAACCAATCTCAAGTCTTCTATCCAATTATAAAAAGAAAATTACAATGGGATTTTTATAGTGTAATGCTCAATCACATAACAATCTAGCGAATCAAAGGAATCAAAGGAACTGTTTACATCAGAATTATTCAACGGTCTTGAACTTGATCAATCTGTGCTTACAAAATATTCACAATTTTAATAATTTTAGATTTATTTCACACAAAACAATCTACCGCTAACTTACAAACAACGATTTGGGATCATACAAATATGCACAATTTGTTTCCTTTCACCAACAATCTACAAACTGAGAATTTAAAATGACAATGTTAGCAACTTAAAAACAACAATTTAGAAACCTATATATATATATATATATATATATATATGCATAATTTGTTTCATAAACAATCTACAGACTTAGAAATTAAAACAACATGTACAGAGGGTATCTTATCTACAAGTGCAAAATATGGAAAAGAACACACAACACAACACAAAGAAGCACACGGTCTACTGGTGGGCCCCCCAAGTAGCTATGGCATTTTTTAATTCACAGAATAATCACAGGCTAGGAATGCATTGAACCAGAAATGGATTGTATTAGAATTACGATTTCACAACATCAATGACAATATCAAGGGTTTGAAGGAGAGTATATATCCTTGGTGTTTTGGCTAGCCATCTATATATTGGTTTACATCATAGCCGATAGTTTTGACCACTAAAAGGGTCGACACTCCTCAAAATAGTAAAATCATTAATTACAGGAAGCTTTGTTATATTCTTTTATTATTATTTAATATGAAAAAGGATCACAACTAAAAGATAGATATCCATAGAACAATAAGATATATTCTCAGGGAAACCCTCAAGGAGGAGAAAACCCTACAAACTTTCCTCAGTATAGATTCCTCCAACATGTACCATATCATACAATGCTCTTTCACAAAATCAAGACCAAAGAGACCCAAACAAGAACCAAGAATAGCCTCCTAGACAAGTGTGTAATACTCTCTTATACTTATTTTTAATGAATGATCAAAATGACTCGATACAACCTCTATTTATACTCTAAAATACCTAAAAGACATGACTTATCAATAAATCCTTTCATGTAATGCCCATAAATATATATCTAAACATCGTTATCCTCATAAGCAATTTATTTCTTAACTAAGACAATATTTATTCAGCATAATATTGACATTCATACCAGCGACTTCAGTAATTTAGATTCATCAAAGATTAACGATTTCATAGCAGAATAAAATAAATGCATAATTTAACAAGATTACCTGGTCCTGATGCTAATCTACGTTGCCAGCTGCCTTGTTGTTCTGCTGCTCTCCTGCTACCTACTACACAGTCCAGTCCTATTGCAAACACAGAAAAAAATTGCCCAAAACTATTGTCCACCCTGCCAGCTAGGAAAACGACCTAGCTCCAGGATATCTACGGATATCCTGGCCCTCCAAGCCCAAAACCTCTAGCAACCCCGGTCCACTGTGTCAATGCCAAATGCAAAATTCCTCCCTCTGTCCAATACTCAGAGTTCTCCCCAAAATCCTTCTCCACCCCTCTCCAATCCTCCCCTCCAAACTCCTTTCCCCCCCCCCTTATTCCTCCTTCGCCGACACTCCTCCTCCATTAACTCCATACCTAACTCCTTTATTACCCCTTATCCTCCCGTCGTTAATACCCTTATCCCTCCTTTATTACTTATCCTCATATATTTAATATTTTATCCCTTGTGGGATACGTAACCTATTTTAAATATTATTTCTTATTATCCACAATTAATTTAATACTTTATTAATTAATGAATTAATTAATAATTAAATTAATCATTAACCATCATTGAACAATTATTTAATAATAATCAATTAGAAATGTTATTTTAAGATATAAATACAGTTTAGCTAATCTTTTAGGACTATATTAATAAATTAATTATACTTAATAATCAAGGGTCGTTACATACACCCACCCTTCAGGAAACTTCGTCCCGAAGTTAAGGTATCTTATGGTACAAAGAACAAGAACATGGTTCACACATT
>ML789182.1:36719-65677 GCA_009831015.1 Picea engelmannii
GTGCTATTTCTGTTGCTATTTCGTATATCATTTCTGTGTATTGTGAAGATTATGCTGGATATTTCACTGTTATTCTGTTATTTCTAGCATTCTGTTTCTGTTCTGCATATTTTATATATCTGGTATCTTGCAGTTATCCTCATAAGAAATTTATTTCTTAACTAAGACAATATTTATTCAGCATAATATTGACATTCATACCAGCGACTTCAGTAATTTAGATTCATCAAAGATTAACGATTTCATAGCAGAATAAAATAAATACATAATTTAACAGGATTACCTGGTCCTGATGCTAATCTGCATTGCCAGCTGCCTTGTTGTTCTGCTTTCTTGTAGATATGTGGCTTGTCTATACTGTGACATGTTGCAGTATAGACAGGCCACATATCTACAAGAAAGTTTTGAAGAAGATTGGCACATGTTGGGATAGGATTTCAGTGACTGTCATTATAGTGATAGTGTTGATTTAGTGATAGTGACAGGTTATCTACATTTGGAATTTATACTTCAGGGTGGTTTGGATGGGGAAAGGATAGATGGTTGTAGCCACCTTCTAGTTGTAGTCAGAGAACATAGTGGGTTGTAGCCTCCTTCTAGTTGTATATAAATAATTGGGGAGTTGAGGCATCGCTCATGTTGTAGCCTGAGAATATATGGAGTTGGATCCTCCTTCCAGTTGCAACTGGAGAACAAAGTAAGTTGGTGCTTCCAATGAATGTACTTATTAAAGACATATAAGAAAAATAACTATGTGGTTTTCTCCCGCATTGGGTTTCCAAGTAAAAATATTGGTGTACTATGAATGTGTATGATTGTTCATTGTTCATGGTTTATTTATTCTGCACTTTTGGCATGATATTGGTGAACTGATTATAAGGATAACGACACTTATATATATATATATATATATATATATATATATATATATATATATTGGTTAAAAAGGATTAAAAAGAACTATTATCGATTCACCCCCCTCTCAATAATCCAACAACTGGTATCATAGTAGTTCCTTCAAAAGGCATTCTAACAACTGGAAGGAGATCATGGATTACTCTAAGATTGGGATACCACTGTTTTATGGGGAATATTATGCCTTATAGAGTAGAAGAATGAAGACACACATACAAGAACTAGGATTTTATGGTTGGTGATCAATAATAGATGGATACAAAGCACCAACCACTCCTCCAACATATAAAGATGGAAAGAAAATTGAAGAAAATAATTAAATAGATACAAGTGCACTCCTGAATGGTCTGACTAAATCAATATATACTAAGGTTATGCATTTTGATTACATGAAAGAAATCTAGGAAAAACTAAAGAACATATACAAAGGAGATCAAAAAGTCAAGGAAGTTAAACATCAATTTTTCAGAGAAAAGTTTGAGAAACTAAAGATGAATGAATATGAAGACATAACATCCTACTTTCTACGAGTTGATGAAGTAGTAAAAAATATTAGAGGTCTAGGAGATGAGTTAAAATAACATTTTTTTTTCAAAAAGGTATTGAGATCTCTACCAATGATATTTGATTCAAATATTTCAGCACTAGAAGAGAGAGTGGACCTAGATACACTAACCATGGATGAGATGCATGGGACACTCAGAACTTATGATATGAGAAAAGAACAAGACAATCCATTTACAAAGGAAGCATCATTCAAAGCATCTAAGAAGACAAAGAAAAAGGACAAGAAAAAGGCAAAGTCAGATAGTAGCAGCAGTGATATCTCAGAAGGCAATGAAGAAGTAGCAAACTTTGTCAGAAGGATGAAAAGGGAACTGAAAAATATAGAGGTAAGCTTCCATTGATTTGTTTTAATTGTGATGGTATTGGTCATTTTTCTAATAAATGTCCCCATACGAAAAAAAAAAGAAACGACGAAGATGACTTTAAGAGGAAATAAATATACAAAGACAAAATAACCAAAAAGTTTTTTTTCAAGAAAATCCTTTGCACCAAAGAAGATAGTTCCTCATCAGATGAAGATGAAGTCAGGGATAGTGATACAGAAAGGGTTATATTCATGGAAGTAGAAGACTCTAATGAAGAAGGTATCGAAGAAGAATATGAAGAGGACAAATTTGATTACATAGAACAATTGTTGAGTGCCATGGAAATCATAAAACGGGAAAAGAAGAAAAACAAGTCACTACAAGCATAACTAAAAAGAAAAGAGGGAACTCAAAATTACAGATCCGAAGAACTAGAGAAGATGATCAGTAAATTAAAAATCCAAGTAGAATAATACAAGAGAATTGAATAAGCACTCAAAAAATGGCTAGAAGAAAAAGACAGGATCATTGGAAGTTTGGAAGCAAAGATTGTTATATTGAGAAAAGACCTTCAAAAGAAAAAAAATGCAGGACAACTCTAAATTTTTGGATGATATTATTAGCATTCAAAATCCACATAATTACAAGTACAAACTAGGATACAACCAGATATAAAAGGGTTCAAGATAAAAAAAAAAAATAGATAAGGAAACGAAACCAAGAAGCTATGCAGAGATAGTCAGAGGATCTAATGAGAAGGAAGAATACAAAAAAATTCAAAAGGAAGATCACAGATATACTCCAACTCCAAGAATATTCAGAGTTCAGAATCAGCAACAGTCAGAAGTTAAAATATCTCAAGAAGAAGAAGGATTCAAAAAATAAACACCTTTTAGAATATATCTAGCTCCTAGATATCAAACAATTTGTATTGGATTATGTTATTAATGTAATAATTTTTGGCACAAGGTTGTGAATTGAAGAGACAACAACAGAAATAGAAACAACTATGAAGGATATATAATAAATTCTTATCCAAGAAGGCATAATGAAATGCAGAGCATAAAATACAACAGGTTTGAATCTTTGAGTACAAAAGTAGAATGCTACAAGTACAAAAAATTTGGACACATGGCCAAATATCATAGAACGAAAGATCCTCAAAGATAATCAAAACATAATAAAAGAAATCACAGAAAGGTATCACAAAGAATATGGACAAGGAAGAGGAATCAGTACAACAATGAAGAATGCACACTCCCTCTACAAGCTCAACACAAGAAACATGGTTGGCATGTTGAAAGTTGTTGTTCAAAGAACATGACAGGCGATAAGGACATGTTTCTAACTTTGAAAAAGGAAAGAGATGGGTCAGTCTCTTTTGGGAATGACAACTCAGCCAAAATCATTGGAAGAGGCATAATCAAGATTGGAAGTAAGGATGCCAATAAAATGTTCTACTAGTGGAAGATATGAAAAAAAATCTTCTAAATGTTAGTCAAATGTGTTACGAAGGTAACAAACCTGTGTTTGATTCATAGAAATGTGATATAAGAAAATAAAATTCAGGAAGAGTGGTGGTGACAGTTGTGATAACTCCAAGAAACATATATGTACTAAGTGAAATTGGAAAAGAAAAGTGTTGTTTAGGAAAGGAATATGAAGTCTGGTTATGGCACATATGAATGGGTCACATAAACTTTGATAATATTTTCAAGGTCAGCAGAAAGGAAGTAAGCATGGAAATTCCCCAGATCATAAAGCCAACAAATACATTATGAAAACATTGTCAACAAGGAAAGAAAACAAAGACCAAGTTCAAATCAAAGGAATACTCCACAACAAGACCACTATGAATTATGCATATTGATCTAGTTGGAACGACTAGAAAAAAGGGTTTGAAAGGTGATCAATACTTTATTCTATTATTTGATGATTATGCAAGAATTACTACAATTTGTTTTCTCAGGAAGAAGTCAAAGGAATTTGAGAACTTCAAAATGTACAAGGAGATGGATGAAAATGAAATAGATTCGAAGATCAAATGTTTGAGATTAGAAAATGGAGGAGAGTTTGCCTAAAAGGAATTTATGAACTTCTATAGTAACCATGGAATAAATAGGCAATTCTTTGTTTCCAATACACCACAACAAAATGGGGTCGTCGAAAGGAGGAACATGACAATACATGAAATGGGCCAAACTATGTAAATGGATTCCAAGTTGACAAACATTTTTTGGGCATAGGCAGTGGATAAAACATTTCACATTTAAAACAAAGGAATGATTAGAAACAAAAGTGATAAAACTCATTATGAGCTATGGAAAGGAATACGAGTGAATGTGAAGCATTTCGTAGTTTTTGGAAGAAAATGTTACATTAAAATAAAATATGGAAAAATGGGAAAGTTTGATTCTCATGTTGACAAAGGCATACTTGTTGGGTACTCAAGCATAATGAAAGCATACAAATGCTTCAATATAAGGCTCAAATTTTTTTTGGAGAGCATCAATGTGACATTTGATGAGACAAGTGGATGAAGGATAAAATAAGAAGGAAATGACTCAATGGAACAAGTTCACGAAGAAGAAGTAGTAGAAGAGGAAGAAGAAGAAGAGAAATCAGAAGAGGAAGAGCAGGAACAACAAGATATTCAAGTACCTCCAAAGCCACCTAGTAGACAAATACAAAAGAATCATCCATTAGGTCATATTATCAAGAACAAATATGTAGGAGTTGAAATTAGAAGAAGAATTTGTTCACTAGAACAGTTGCACTTAGCACTGCTATCCAAAATTGAGCCAAGTAGTTTTGAAGAAGCCAACAAGGATGAATTCTGGATGAAATCCATGGATGAAAAGTTATATCAAATAGAGAAGAATGACACTTGGGAACTAGTTCCAAGGCCAAGGAACAAGAATATGATCGGTACAAAGTGGGTTTTCAGAAACAAATTGAATGAATATGCACAAGTTATCAAGAATAAAGAAAGATTTGTATGTAAAGGATATGCTCAAGTTGAAGCGTTGGATCTAATTTCTAGATATTCTAGTGTGCCCTAGCCTAGCACACCCTCTGGTTCCCTCAACCAACGAAAACGTCAAGTATGAGTTTTTGGGTCAAAGTCAAAGGCTGAATAGTGAAAGTCAAAGTCAAAAGATGACTTTCGGTCAAAATTAATTTTTGTGTTCAAAGTTGAAATTTCATAGTTTCTATCTTGTTCTAATCATTGAACCTTTTTTATCGAGTTTCTAACCTCTTATTATCAAGATGGTGTCTAGTTTCATATTAGAAGACATGTTGAATGATGCTACAAATTTCAAAGGTATGCACTTGTATATGCTTTTCATGTTATATTATACAGCAAAGCATGAGTCTGTTTTGCATGGAATGTACAAGAGACCTTTTGATCCAGGTGGATATTGGTGGTCACCCACCTATTCCAACTGGCTCCTCGTGTTCGTTTTTTGTTCAACATGTTCTTTTGTACTACTTTGTAATTGTGGGTTCTACACTTATGGGAATGTCTGAAGCCCCACACATCCTCCAAGTAGATATGGGTGGCCTCTCACCTAATCCAACTGGCTTATTTTGTATGTTTTCATGTCAGCACATATTGTTGTACTTCCAGAGTCATTTTGGGGCCCCAAACGTTGTTTTTTTGTCTCACCATAGTCAAACTATAGATGGAGTCAGAGTTTAATGACGGAATATGTAGTTCTATGAAAGACCTTTCAAACAGGATATCACTCGCCTAAAATGAACATCGTATGCAAATGTTATGACCCTTGGAAGTTGAGGTACCAAATTACAACAAATTACCCATAGGGCCTGCTTGACTTTTGGCATTTCCCCTTCTAGGGTTGGGTTTTTGGATGTCTAGGGTTTTGGAATTCATGAGTAATATAAAAAAGGCCTCTAGAGCCTCATTATAATCCATTCTAATCAAATGGATGCATGTAGCAGCCACATCTCTTCTCAGAGATAGCTACCACCATTCGAGCAAGTGTTTCAGTTCTGTAGTTTTACAGTTTCAGCCTATTTATTTATTTAATAGAAGATATTGTTCACTAGATATTTGTGTTATTATTCATATCTCTGTGTTTGTTATATTCAGTCTGTTTATCAGTTCATTCTGCTCCTAAATCTGGATCAGTGGTATTAGAGTGGTTTGTTCTTCATTTATTGTTATTCGTGCATGTCCCCGACAAGATTTGGGTACAAGAAGTTGAGACTCAAACCAATCGATCCATTACAGGATCGGTCGTGACGAGCCCGACAAAAACCCATGGGGGAAAAAAAGAAAGATTATGGAGCAGGAGATCCTATTAAAATGTTGCTCGAGGAATCCCTCACACGAAAAAGGAACGAAATGATGGACAACTTCGTGTAGATCCTTCTATGACTGCCCACAGGAGAAGCATCTTCATCAAGTGGCCATGCAACCCCCTTCAAAGTATAGGTAAATTTTGATATTCCATTATTTGAAGGACTGATAGATGCGAATCTTGTATATAAATGCTTGAATATGCTCGAAGGCTATTTTTCGGTCCACGATTTTTTCGATATGGAAAATATCACTTTTTCACTCCTCAAGGTCATTCCCCATGTTAAATACTAGTGAGATACTTAATCTGAGAAAAGGGTCATGGAGGAATCTACAATTTTTGTGGTGGCTCCTACATGGGATTCCTTCCAGGATGCCATTAAAGAACAATACTACCTATTGAGGGGTCCTAAATCCCTTTAACTCAACAGTAGGAACCAAACCCACCACTGAGGCCCAATTAGAATCTATAGCGTTTAATGGTGGAATGGTTCTCCAGATATTCTGATCTGGCCAATTAATCGATGGGATTTACATAGTGATTGACAAGATGTCTTCCTGCGAAAACTCCTCCTTCAGCTCGAATGTTCTCTTTTTTTTTATTTTCTCTTATAGGTGGGACCGATACAAGATGAATGTTGGTATAAATTAGTTGGGTAACAAAGGGGAAAGGACTTAACTACTGAAGAAGGCTGAGCTTAGGATAACCCTCATACTCAAGCATGCAGACAATGATTCTTACACCTACAAAAGCCTAGTACTAATACATTAACCTGTTGGCGTTCTAATTATTGACTAAGATATGATTATCAGGAGAAAACATACATGCAATAAACGATGGAAAGAAAAATAGTTTTTGTAACTCTAATCATCAATCACATATTAACACAACAATTTACTTTTCATCATTAAAGACAAGAACTATAAAAATATTGAATCTGATAAATTATCAACATATTCAGAGGCTCTTACTAGTTACAACATCCATTCATGAGATACAATAAAAAATAATTCTTCTTTAGATCCAATCACACACGCTTTTGATGAAAAACACAAACTTGTCTCTGGTCCTAAACAAGACTTATCAATTAAGGTAGCTCTAAAATAGTTCTTTACAAATCCAAAAATGAGGGTCTTTGCAAAAACCATCGACCCTTTCTAACAGGTCGTTCCTCTTATTTATAACATATTGTTAACTAAAAATAACTATCAAAAGTGCAGCTAAGTAAAACACAAAATCACCACATGGCGCTTTCATCTCTCAGTCTTCTAAGATTCACCAAACAATATCACTTGAGTGGATGACTCTTCTCATACTCCGACCATTTGACGAAGAGTTCCTCGCACATGTTGGCATATGGGAACCTGTGTTGTTCCATCGGGGCCGAAAGGATCTCCTTTATATCCACTGCTTGTGCCTGATATTTGACTACTTTAGCACTTAACTATTGTATCATTGTTTGGGCCTTGATCATGTGATCCATGAACTATTGTACTTGTCCTAGCACCATGTTTTCCACCTTTGTTATTTCCACAGCCCATGACAAGTCTTGTTCAGCATGTAATTTGACTATGTCGTGCAGTCGATAAAGTCATCGGGTGTGTCGAATTCTAGGAGGCCCATGTCCCTCATTTCCCAGTTGATCTTGGTCCAGCTCTTTTCGCACTCGACCCATTTCTCTTAGATTTCTTGGTGAGGTTCTTGGGACATTTTCACCTAGTATTCAATCGACTTCTTTATGTGATCGATGTTGCTATCCATTAGTTCCCGAATCCCGTGTTCTTCGACGTCTCGAAACTGATGAACGACACTGATGTATTTGATAATTTCCACTGCTTGGTGTGATTTCACATATAATATTTCCATATGTTTGTGTTGAAGTAACTCCAACACCCCCCGAACATCACTATGGTGAAAATAAAGAATGGGTCCTAGAAAAAAGGTCATGTTAGGTACCCAAATACAAAATATAAATTGAAATAAAGTGAGGAAAGAGGGAAAACCTCATGGGAAAAACACCCCCTCAAGGTACAATGCATGTAAAAAGAAGAAGTATAGTTGCTAGGAAACTGTGTCCTTCACTCCAAGACGACTTCAGAGAGAATGAAACTTATACTCAGTGAAGGTATTAGTGAAGATGTATGTTGTTTTTTCTATTGAAGTACATAATTGTAAGTCGATGATCCCCTTGTGTACTAAGTCCCATATGTAGTGCATGTGGATATCGATGTGCTTAGTCTGTTGTCTCTGAACTAGATCTCTGGAGAAATTCAAAGTGCTTTGGTTGTCACACCAGATGACAATCAACCAATGAAACTGAATACCTAACTCAGTGAGAAAATGTTGTAGCCACATAGCCTGAATAGTTATGTTAACTACCCCTTTGTACTCTGCCTCAGTTGAAGATAGAGAAATGGCATCTTGCTTCTTGCTCGACCAACATATAGGCCCAAAACCAAGACTGAGTGAGTAACGAAATGTGGACTTGTGATCAGTGTTATCTCCAGCCTGACTGTACTGACTCTAAATATGAATCATATGAGTCCTCTGAATCAGAAATCTCATCTGAAGAAGAGTCGACATGTGCATTCTCATCATCTTGGACAAGTGGAAGAATGAAGGTGTCTTCATGCGGCTGTTGAGGTGCATGAAAGACACTTTCCCCGAATTGGACACTTCGCTCAATGATGAGCCGGTCCGAGGAAAGATCAATAAGCCTATATCCCTTCACACCATCAGGATATCCAACAAAAATGCACTCGGTGCTCTGTGGATCAAGTGCCTTATGGAGAGGCCATTGGAAATCCATTTTGGGAATCTTCCATGCAGGAGGAGTACAAATCCCTCCTCGAGAACCAGACTTGGGATCTGGTTCCCCTTCCTTCTAGGAGGAAACTTGTCAGATGTAGATGGGTCTACAGGACCAAGAACATAGTGGATGGACAGACTAGTAGATACAAAGCCAGAATTGTTTCCAAAGGATTTCAGTAGGTTGATGGTATTGACTATGATGAGACCTTCACTCTAGTAGATAAGATGGATTCCATACGATTTTCACTTTCCATTACAGAAACCAAAGGATGGGAAATCCATCAGATGGACATGAAGAGTGAATTTATTCACAATGATCTCTCTGAGGAGATATACATGAAGCAACCCCAGGGATTTATCCAGGACTCATGTTTGGTCTGTTAACTGAAGAAGTCCCTTTATGGCCTCAAGCAAGCTTCGAGGGCATGGTATGCCAAGATGGACTCCTACCTGTTGTTATAGAATTTTGTACATTGTAAATCAGACCCGAATGTCTACATTCTCAAGATAGTTGATTCACTTCTACTTTTAGTTTTGTATGTTGACGATTTGTTGATAACTGGGTGCTCGAATTCAATGACTGTTGGAGTCAAGAGGATTATAAATGATGGTTTTTTGATGATGGACATGGTTCCTCTACACTTCTTCCTTGGACTTGAGAATAGTCAGGATGTATCGGGCATCAAAATGTCTCAGGCCAAGTATGCACGAGATCTCCTTGAGAGATTTCACATGACAGACTCCAAGTCTGCTCCAACTTCTTTCCTATCAGGGGTCAAACTTGAGGATGGTAGGGAGACTCCACTAGTTGAAAACACACTATAAAAATAGCTAGTGGGGAGATTCTTGTATCTCACACACTCCAAACCACACCTCTCCTATGCAGTTGGCGCAATTTGCAGGTTCATGCAGGAGCTGCATGAGCTACATTGGAAGGTTGCAAAGAATATCCTTCGATACATATAGGGAACAATCACCTTTGGGATTCATTATGAAATAGAATCTACATTAGATCTCATCGAGTTTACTGATTCTGATGGGGCTAGCGATATAAATGATCGCAAGTCCACATTTGGTTGCTCACTCAGTCTTGGTTCTAGGCCTATCTATTGGTTGAGCAAGAAGCAAGATGCCATTTCTCTATCTTCAGCAGAGGCAGAGTACAAAGTGGTAGTTAACATAACCATTCAGGCTATGTAGCTACAACATTTTCTCACCGAGTTGGGTATTCAGTTTCATCAACCGATTGTCATCTCATGTGACAACCAGAGAACTCTGAATTTCTGCAGAGATCTAGTTCAGAGACATCGGATGAAGCACATCGAGATCCACATGCACTACATCTGGGACTTAATACACAAGGGGATCATTGAATTACAGTTATTTCCTTCAGCAAAATAGACGACAAATATCTTCACCAAGACCTTAACTGAGAAGAAGTTTCATTCTCTGGGAAGTTGTCTTGGAGTGAAGGAAACTGTTTCCTAACAACTGTAGTTCTTATTTTTACATACATTGTACCTTGAGGGGGGGGTTTCCCATGAGGTTTTCCCTCTTTCCTCACTTTATTTCAGTGTATATTTTGTATTTGGGTACCTAACATGGCCTTGTTGCCGAGACCCATTCTTTATTTTCACCATAGTGATGTTCAGGGGGGGTGTTGGAGCTACTTCACAAACACCTAGGATTTCTTTTTCCTAAGGTTTTTCCTTGTTTATTAGTAATAATTAGTCATTATAAGGTCTCCTATATTTTAGGGGAGAATATTCCACCTGTAGAATATTCTCTTTCAATTGACACTTCAGTTTGACTAGTTGAGTTGAGTTTAGATGTTGCATTGGTTTTATCACCATGCAACATTGGGATCATCACTATGCTAATTCAAACTTTCCTTGGGATCATCAAAAAATTGGCACATTACCCTTGATTCCCTGAGTTAACTCCTCACTACTCTTTGTTTAGTTAGTTAACTGAAGACTAGTTGACTAGTTAACTCAACTAGGTGGCAGTTCACTCCCGTAACTGCCTGAGAGACTAGACTAGGTGGCATCTTACTCCCGTAATTGTTGGTGTGTGTCTAGATCACTCTAGACCACCACTATGGCACATTGGTTCTCCTCTAGTGCACACTCATTGATTTATACAGAGTATATCATGTGTAAATTATTTATTATTCACAATGGTTAATGATAATTCTTTCATTCTTTCTCTTCTTCTTCTTCTTTCTCAAATTCTCTCTGCAAATGTGTGTATTATTGTTTAGCTAGATCTATTATGTGAAAGTTCAACACATTTACACTTTTAATGTTGCCAACACCATGAGGGTGTCTTATTGGAAATAGGTTATTCCCGCAGTGAAAAGGTGTCGCTCATTTGTGAATTTACTGTAGGCATTTTGGAATTCACTTCTCAAGAACACCGTGGCTTGTGTGGATGATCCAAAAGCAGTTCCAGGAGCTTGATGGGGCTCAGAAAGGCCTAAAAATAAACACTCTCAGAATGGATTCAAAATGGATGTGTGCATAGGCCACGTCGATATGAACCCAATGCAACTTGAATGGGCTCAAACAAACATTGTATGCTCAAGTTATGGTGATTTGTTCATTTTGCCAAATAAGAAAAAATTGTTGATTGTATAGTCTGTACAGTGACACGTGGAAGATGACTGTACAGGCCATACAGATGATGTGGTAGGCACATTTGGCAGTTTCTGGGGATGACACATGGTAGGTTGATTGGGCGTACGAACACTAATGTGGACAGGTACATGGGACCAGTCAAGGAGTGACACATGTCACCCTTGTAGTGGTGACACGTGGCATATCTGTATGGGTGACATGGCACATCCATATGACACGTGGCAATTATAGGTCTAGTGGTAGAGTGACATGGAAGACACATGGGTGAATCGGCGGTCGACATGCGACAATGTACTCGACGAATGAGGTGGTGCCACATGGCCCAAGCGTGGGCTTCCATGTGGCACCCATGGATTGGCTCGTTCATGGTTTACAAAAATTTTGGAGCTTATGGGTTTCGAACCCTGGACTTCCCCGGGCGCCAGGGTTTCGCGTAACTTGGGCTATCTAGCCCGCCTATGGGTGGTGCTTGTTAGACCAGGGGAAAAATTATTATTTAAGTTTACTTGGTGGAAATTTCGGAAGGGGGGAAGGGTTTGTGCCTATCCCCATCCCTTGGATGCAGAAATCCACATATAACCACATGCCCATACTTCATAGTTGTTGGCGCAATGCGTTGGGCTTAGCCCTCGGTTTCCAGGAGTACTCCATAGGACCCAGTCTGGTATAACAAATGACACAATGCATAATAGTTTATCCTGGTCAGTCGGGCTAGCTCATCGACCAAGGGATAAACCTTGGGATTATTTCAGGGGCTACAACAAACTTTAGCTTATGGAGCATTGGGTTTTAGGCATATGGCAGTCTAGGCGACCAAGCGCCGAGGTTGGGGAGCTGAAGATCAGGGGGCCAACGCATACAAATAGCACTAGGCCATATGGAGCATGCTCATATGACTAGGGGCTATCCAAAAGGGGGTTTCTCCTTATATTACTGTAGAAGTGGCTATTTAACTTTATATTAAAATATGTTATGGATTTATTCAACATTTTTGGAGATTTTTGGCTAATATTGGGGGATATTGGGCTCTTTTTAGGCCAGATCTTAGGAGAAAGTCTGGACATGGTTACCAACTTCAGATCTATATAAACCAGGCCTTCTTGAGGCCATGAAATGATATTCATAGTATGTTTATGTTGAATATTTTCCAAGCCAAATCAATTTTTATGCAGGGAAGTTGTTGAGGAGTGCACCTTTGCGGACCATTTTTGGGAGCTCTTGTCATCTGATTTGAATGTCGTTTCTTCTGTTGGGTTCTAGAGATCTGGTAGAATAATACCATATCTTTTTTGTAACCTTTTGGCACTACTGTGATGTAATTATTGAGCTTTGAACAAAAATAAGAAAGCCTCACCCACTGAGACAAAGGCCCAAAGGCGTAGGTGATATTGCCGAACTCCGTTATCACATTGGCCTTTATGGTTTTCTATTTTTTATGATTTATTTCATATATGTATATGCGTATATGGATTTTATAATTCTTATATACTTCTTCCTCTTTCTTTAATCTTCCTAATTAGTTAATTAACACATGCTTAATAACTCAAACATAGTCGTATAAAATATCTTTTCAGATCAGGTGGTATCATAGCTAGTTGACGTTTGGATTTGAGTTTTGCATGTTAACCAAGGAAAATATACATCGTGGTGAGGGAAATATTGTTGAATATAATCCATTGATTGGATTGAGAAATAGAACTTCTCAAAGCGAGAAGATGGTATCGAAAGAGGGACTTTCTCAGGATGAGAAATAGTTTCGAAAAACTTTCTTTGCTATGTCAGAGATGATGAAGGTTTTGTATGAGGATTACTTGGAATGAAAGAGACCAGTTCTTGGTGAATATTCAAAGGGAAAAAGTGAAGAAGGAGAGGATCCTCCTCAAATTCCTCCTTCACCTCCATCATCACCTCCTTCTTCTCCTTCTTCTTCAAGTTCAAGTTCTAAATCCAATGCAAAGAAACATGTTCATAAACATAAGAATGAAATGCCTTTATTAAAACTTGATGTTAAATTTTAATTACTCATATATGATCGTGAAGTTAATGCAGAGAGACTTGGAAATTGTGCCATATAGATGGAAGTCTATTGTAGTGTGCAACATATCAAGGATGAGGCCACACAGATCAAATTGACATCATTGAGATGTGCAGGCACAACACTCATCTAGTGGCAAATCAAGTTGCAAAATAACACGCAACAAGTGGGTATTATATTCCATCGTGGAAAAGTTTCATTTCTACAGTTAGAAAGCAATTGTATCCTTTGGGTTATAAAGAGAAAGCACTAATTGAATGGCAAGATTTAAAACTAAGAAAAGGACAAACAGTGCAATAATACACATATGGTTTTCGTAAAATGGCATTGATGTTATATATTCTTTTACATACCCAAGAAACTCTTATGAAGTATATAGGAGGTTTACCTACACATATTAAAAATATTGTATTCATGTTGGGACCAACTAATGTTGATGAGGTTTTTGTTCAAGGGACATACATTGAAGAAAGGAAAACAAGTGTTGGTGTATCAGGGGAATCGTCTTCAAGAAAAGAGGACAAAATGAAGTGGCATGGAAAGAAGTCAAATTTAGTGACGAGAAAGGAAGAGAATCCCTCTTGCAAGCATTGCAAGAAAGATGGGCACGATGAGGACCATTGTTGGAAATTTCATCCTGAGAAGAGGCCAAAGTGGTTCAAGGAAAAGAAAGGGAGGGAAACAATTGCAGGGAAAACACGACCCATAGACTTCGGATTGGATTCAGGTGATGATATCTAAAGTCTCATTGGTTGGTATGACAGGTAAAATTGGTGAAGTAATTGATTGTAGAATTAACTTGTTTCACATCAGGATCATCATGAAGAACACCAAGGTTGACACATTGATAGATAGTGGATCTCAGTCTAACTTAATTTTAGAGGAATTGGTTAAGCAATTGGGGTTAAAAACACAGATGCATCATAAGCCCTACACACTTAAATGGATAAGAATCAATCATCAAATTCACATAGCAAAGAAGTGCAGGTTAAAATTTTCTATTTCATGTAAGTATGTGGACGAGGTAACATGTGATGTAGTGCCACTATGTGAATGTGGAATGGTATTAGGCATTCCATACTTATATGATCGTAAAGAAATCTTCTATAGGGCAAATAATCAATATAATTTAACCAAAGCAGGTCAAGAATATGTGGTTCATGCTCATCTTGTAAAGGAAAATAAAAATCTTCCAAATATGGAACAATTAAGAAAGGTGGCTGAAGAAAGAAACACACCTATAATTGTTTCAAGTCAAGTAATCGATCTTAAGCAAGAATAGGAGATGATTGTAGAATGGAAAATCAATCACAGTTTGGTTCAAGATAAGATAATGTTGTGCAAATATTACAAACATATCAGCTCATTTGCAGTCGTATTTTTGATACTATCATTAGTAATGTTGTCTACATGGGTGATAGTGTCTTCAGTATGATGTGACAGGGTACAAATAGCTAACAATATGTTGTCAGTTGTCATGTTTGTGTTACAGTTGATCTTGATGAGACAGGCACACAAGACAGAGTTCAAGGATATGGAAAAAGTCGGGTGGCCTATCCCGAGCTTGATGACTGGTCAGTAACCTTTTGGGGACCAAAAGGTCCTTTAGTGGGGAGGTGTGATCCAGAAGCAGATCCAGGAGCTTGATAAGAAAGGCCTAAAAATAAAATTTCTCAGAATGGATTCAAAATGGACATGTGCGTAGGCCTTGTCGATACGAACCCAATGAAACTTGAACGAGCTCAAACAAACATCACATGCTCAAGTTATGGTGATCTATTCATTTTTCCAAACATGAAAAAAATGTTGACAGTATAGTCCATACAGTGCCACATGGAAACTGACTATACAGACCATACAGCTGTACAACTGACGTGGTAGGAATAGTTGGCAGTTTTGGGGGATGACATGTGGTAGGATGATTGGTCGTACGAACGCTGATGTGGATAGGTACAAGGAACCAGTCAGGGAGTGACACATGTCACCCTTGTAGTGGTGACACATGGCACATATGTATGGGTGATTTGGCACTTCTATATGACATGTGGCAGTTACAGGTCCAATGGTAGGTATAGTGGCAGAGTGATGTGGTAGACACGTGGGTGAATCAATGATCAACACACGACAATATACTTGACAAATGAGGCGGTGCCACATGTCCTAGACATAGGATGCCATGTGGCACCCATGGATTGGCTCTTTCATGGTTTACAAATTTTTTGGTGATTATGGGTTTCGAACCATTGACTTCCCCAGTCTCCAAGGTTTTGCGTAGGTTGAACTAACCAACCCACCTATGGGTGGTGCTTGCTAGACTAAGGGAAAAATTATTATTTAAGTTTACTTGGTGTAAATTTCGGATGGGGGGAAGGTTTGGGGCCTATCCATAGCCCCCTGACTCATACCTCCAAATATAACCATAGACCCATGCTTCATAGTTGTTCGCCCAATGCGTTGGGCTTAGCCCTCGGTTTCTGGAAGTACTCTATAGAACCCGATCTGGTATAATGGATGGCACAATGGATACGAATTTAGCCTAGTCGATTGGACTAGCCCACTAACCAAGGGCTAAACCTTGGGCCTATTTCAGGGGCTACAAAAACCTTTAGCACGTGGGGCATTGGGTTTCAGGCATATGGCAGTCCAGGTGACCAAGCACCGAGGTTGGGGGGCTTAAGACCAGGGTGGTAGTGCAAACAACTAGCACTAGGCCATATAGAGCATGCTCATAGGAACAAGGGCCATAAAAAATGGTTTTTCACCCTATATTACTGTAGAAGTGGGTATTTAAATTTATATTAAAATATGTTATGGTTATATTCAACATTTTTGGATATTTTTGGCCAATATTGGGGGATATTGAGCCCTTTTTGAGGCCAGATCTTGGGGGGAAGTTGGGATATGGTTACCAACTTCAAATCTATATAAACCATGCCTTCTTGAGGCCATGAAAGGAGATTTAGAGTATATTTATGATAAAGATGTTCCAAGCCAAAGCCATTTTTATGCAGGGAAGCTATTGAGGAGCAAACCTTTGCATACCATTTCTGGGAGCTCGGGTCATTCAATTTGAGTGTCGTTTCTTCTGTTGGTTTCTAGAGATCTGGTAGAACAAGACCAGATAAATTTTGTAACCATTTGGAATTGTTTTGATGTAATTATTGAGATTTGAACATAAATAAGAAAACTTCACCCACTAAGGCAAAGGCCCAGAGACGTAGGCAAGATTGTTGAACTCCGTTATCACATTGGTGTTTATGGTTTTCTATTTTTTATGCTTCATTTCAGATATGTATATGTGTATATGGTTGTTATAATTATTCTATACTTCTTCCTCTTTCTTTAAGATTCCTAATTGGTTAAATAACACATGCTTGATAACTCAACCATAGTCATATAAAAGATCTTTTTGGATCATTTGACTTCTGATAATATTTCTCCAAATGGTGTAGATGTTCCAAATCCTTCAGCACAGTGACCAAATCCTCTTCATCCCTTTTCTTTCTATCCAGGGTGGCATCTGTGATTTCCATCCTTGTGTCGTTAAGCTCATATGTCTTAGCATCCTCCGTGTTAATCAATCTCTCCTCTATGGTGATGAGGATGGAGTGATCTAAAGTAAGCCTCCTCTTCTTGGTGGTTCTCTTCATGATGGATTTCCTCTTCCAGTCATAGGATATGGCTTGTATATCATCAACCTCATCCACGGGTTTGGGAATTTGTTGATCTCCCTTGGTAAGAATATTTCCTAGGCTCCCAATGTTGTATATATGTTCAAGACTAGGTCATTAAAATTCTTTTGTATGTTCCAAAGGTTTGACCTCTAGTTGTTTCTCATCAGGAGGTAAAGTACCAGCTGAAATTGAAGCATCAGGGGTAGGCTCAGTACTTACTTGATAATCAGTTGTTGATATGCCTATTTCTCGATGTGGAACTTCTTCTTCTTGTTTGCCTAACCCTAGCTCGTCCTTCGGGATATCCACTTGGATCCCTGGTCCATTGAGCAGCTCAGTGTCTAAGACACTTTTGACCTCCTGGTAATTATGTGGAAGACTTTGAATTTGAGCATTGAGAGATGGGGAAGATGCCTTCTCGGGTTCATTTTCCTTTGTGATTTGCACTGGAGTCACAAATGAAACCTATGAACTCTCCTCATCATCATAGATTGTCATTAATTCATGGAGGGGGTTCTATGCACTTTCTCTCCCTAATGTTCTTTATATCTTGGGCTGAGCTGAAACGTCCCCTAGCGATCCGGCCTATGGCACTGAAACTTCATGGTTATCTGACTCGGTGATTTATTCAACTTGTATTGGCTCTGGACCACTTGGACATGTCTGTCTTTCGACTAGGTTGTTGGTAGAGACCCTTGTTATTTTTATGAGGTCCAAGTTTTCTTTCAATTGATCGATTACTCTTTGTACTTGTTCTATTAGGAGAAATCCCCTTGCATGTGCCTCTGGGGCCATAGGAAATCCCCTGTTCTGCACCAGAGCCACTAGGGAAACCTCCACTTCCTATGTCACTCTGATTTATTCTCTGGCTCTTATTGTCTCTTGAGCCAACTATTCTATTTTCCTCACCTATTCGTCTAGGCTCATGGCCCTGAACCTGGTCATTTTCAGGTCGACCATCCTTTGCACCACCTCGTCCCATTCTTGGGAATTTTCTGTGAATACTTCATATTCAAATTTGTCGTGGGCGTATGGCCATCAGGACAACACTTGTGAAGCATGTTGCAATACTAGGCCCTTTGGATCATGCTTACAGAATCGACCTATCGAGAATCTGAACTCGAGTTGGCTCAACTCTTCTTGTTTGGCTTGAGCGGTATCCTTTACCAAGTAGAACCCTACATGGAAACCATAGGGTATGAAGGCTTGTTTCTTGTCCTTGACGAAGGTGGCATTTTATCCTTGCAAGATGGTTTGATAGCATATTTCTCCTATGAAAAGTCAGTCTGGGACATGAGCTGGTAGGAAATGTGGTGCTTCGGTGGCCCCGAACACCCTAATGTAGGTGGCATGCTCATCCTAATACCAATGGAATACCTTGGATATCATCTTTTTGGCTACTTCCGATAGCCTTGGGTATTCCTTATTAAAAATAATAAAATAAATTCAGGCGATGAATTCATCGCAGATGAGGGAGTAAGATTTCTTATACCTGTTTTCCCATAACACATTGAAGTAGACATGGACGGGGATTTATGCAACATGCCAACTCAGATTCATGCCAACAAAGATGTTTCTAGTGCACATGTCATCAAGCAAGTATGAATCCATGTAAAACATTGGTACTTCCCCTTCCTTAGGCACCTGGGCCTGCTACACACAAATGCTCAGTTGCTTGGAGATTATTACTCCCCAGTTGAAGCTGCACCCAACGATCACAACTGTGTATTCCAAAGGCATTCATGCCTATGAAAACCTGGAGCAATCTTTCTCTCCATATAATCGGTAGATGAGAGCCATCAAATAGACATATGGCTCTCTTAAGTTAGTTTTCCTATACCATCCAGTGCTTTGGTTGGTAAACTTCTTGTCCTCCCTCCACCATGAGGCCATCACTTGGCTGGTGTCGTGGTGTTCATAGAATTTCAGGATGAATTCTATGTTTAGCTGCTCCTCTGGGTCCTTAAGTTTGTAATACTTCTGAACTTCTACCGGAAGGAAAACCCCGAAAAACCCACCATTGTCATAATTTATTAGGCACTTCTATGTGTCTTTGTGGTCGATGAGCCATTTAAGAACCTCTATGCAAGAAAAAATGAGGGTTCTTCTTGCTACCATATGTAGATACGACCATCGAATGTTCAAGAACACCTATTTGTCAAGCTCTCTTACATATGGATCACTATGTGGGACATATTCCGGGTACTCTTGGATAATCTTGTTAAAGAGATCCCCCCAATGTGGGAGTGCCATATTGGAACCTATGATTTCCTCTATATCACCAAAGGTCAGAAGCTAGATGAAAACCTTCTTCGTTGTTGTCTTAATGATAGGCTCCGACCTTGGGGTGTGTTCTAATTGTTTTTCAATCCTTGGAAAAGATCCTTTTCCTACCTTTGGTTCTTTCAGATTCGGTGCTCTAGGTGATCGTATGGTGGTTGGATTTCTTGGCGACATTGTTCCTACAACTTAAAAAAAATATTTAGAGACCGTGTAAAAACAAAAACTAGATAAAAACATATAAATTATAGCCATGCAAAATTTACAAACTTGGATACATACCTCTGAAGCTTGTTAAAACCTGGTTACTTTGATAATCACAGAGTTGATACAACCTTTGAGTATTTCATCTTTCTCTTTTAGATGCTCCATAATTCTCTTATGCACAGAATGATTTTTTTTACAATGACTCAAGAGAATTTAAATAGGGAATAACTTACTGTGTCGCATCACCCATTCAATTCGGGTTATGAGTGAAATTTTAAGAAATCTTCCGCCAAACCTCTATAATTTAAATTAATCGTGGGTTGATGGTGGAGGCATGGGTGGTGATGTGGTCTATCAGTGATTTTAAACATCTGTTTTGGTTGGCGCACGAGGTAGAAACTAATGTGGGATTGGGTATTAATTAGCTCCTTAAATGCTCAAAATTTGATCATATCTAATGCTAAAATGTCCCATCGTGTTTCTCTCTCAGTGGGTGGATCAAGGATTGGGGGTGTACTATGAATGTTTTCATTGATAACCTCCTACAAAAATTTTCGACGTCGATTGATTTTACTGTACATTGCTGACGTGACAATGCTTCATCAGAGGTGTGACTTAGACTTAGGGGGCCAAGGATAAATCAGGATAGCACTAGACAATATGAACCTCTTACTTGGTGAAGACATGTAGCATTGAATACTAGTGACTTAATTCACATGTATTAATCAGAGTCGAGACTTTCCTTAAGTTATTCGTTCTACAATAAGCCTTAGCTTGTTGATGCCAAAAAGTATCTAGGGTCAGCGATCGACGACAAACATATGAATTTTTTTTTTGTTTTTTTTGGATTAGCTCCCTTGAAAAAGTCACGATGCCAAAAAAAAGTTGGGGATCGATGATCGAGAATAACGTTTAGCACGGTCAGAATGTTTTTTGCGATCCTTTTAGGTTTTCCCTGATTCCAATAAACGCGTCAGGCATTAGCTATTGACGATGTATTTTCGTTCTTTTTTAAAGCATGTCCCATACAGTCTTTTACCGATGCTGAAGGGGATCTACTATCAGCGATATATTCATGCGTAAAATAGAAATTCCTTTTGTCAATTCCGATGGATATCGACGTTCGATGACTATGGTTTTCCAAGTGGTTCTTTTTCCTTCTTTGAATTATTTCTGATGCCAACCCTGAGTGCATTTGGTGGAGTGTTTGGTTGTTGATTCTTTATTCAGTTGTTTAAGGTATTTTTAGTTATGGGGTTTCACAAGTTTAAGAAAACATGAATGGGTGATGAGAAACAAGAAAATAAGTAGGGACAAAACATTCTCAAAATTGAAATGACTATTAGACACTGCAAAAGATCTAGTGGTACCCAAAAAAGTAAAAATTTGATAGAGGATTTTTTAGGGTGTGTTGAGTGCTCAACAGTACCCTGTTGGAAGCTACGAGGACCAGTACACCAGATGGACCACCCTACTTCAAGAAAGGGACCAGGCCGTACCATATTTCACCAATATTTTCCATACCCTATGCACCAAATTGGGTATCAAATACTCTGAGCACCATCTGGTGCTCAAATACCGCGGTTGTTTGCATATATACTTTAAAAAAAAAATGGAGTTCTTGGACATTTCCTCATTGGGCACGACTTATAGATACACTTTCAATATCGAGCAAAAATTTAAGCAAAAACAACGAGAGTTTGGATCTGCAAACCCCTCATAGCCCAAGTAGGGTAAAGGTAACTTCAGCCCACACAACAAGGGACCAAATTGAGATGACCTCCCTCAGGAAAACCAGTCCAAGCTGCAACACAAGAAGGGCAATGAGAAGATGAAGAAGGAAATGAGAAAATGGTGTGAGTACCATAAAATTCCTTGGCACAACACCGAAGAATGTCGCTCCAATCAATCCCTCATGGCTGAGTTGAAGGCTTCTGAGTCAGAGGTCGATTCTGATTCCGAGTCAAATCCTGAAGGAGGGAAGTGAATTATCGATGCTGAACTTAGTGCCACTGTTTCTACCACCAAATTTTGGCCAAGAGAAATAGAAGAACCAAAGGAAGGGGAATGCCTCTTTCACTCACATATGTACCGAAGTGACGGGAATGTATCTGTGTTACTACAAGTGAGCATGCAAAGATGATTTGGGAATCCCACTACAATCGGGTAGTAGGACATTTTGGCATGCAAAAAACTGTGGTCGTTCTTCAGAAACATTTTTATTGGCCAAAACTTTGACAGGACGTCAATAAGTATATAAGATCTTGCACTTCCTGATCCATTTCCAAGCCAACCATCAAGAAGAAAGGATTATATACCCATCTTCCTATTCCCGAGAAGACTTGGGAATCCATCTCAATGGATCACATGTCTGGCTTGTCCTCCACCAAGAAAGGAAATGATTGTGTGTTTGTGGTTGTTGATCGGTTTTCCAAGATGGCCATCCTCTAAGCCTATAAGAAGAATATCACAACAACATATACTGCTAAGATCTTCTTCGAACGAGTGTGGGTCCAATTTTGGATATGACAGACCATCATCTCTGACCAAGACAACAGGTTCCTCATCACCGTTTGGTCGAGTCTCTGGTCTCTGTTGGACACCAATCTCACAAAATCCACTTCTTTCCACCCCCAAACCAATGGCCAAACAAAGGTCGTCAATCCGATGATTGTGCACATCTTGTTCATGTACAATTCTAAGCATCCACGTACATGGGAGGAGAGTCTGCCATATGTCCAACACAATTACAAAAGGGCTCTCCATAGTTCCACCGGCCATAACCCATTTTAGGTGGGTCTGGGATTCCAACCCTTGGGACCCATTGATGTTGCACTTTCTCTTACCACCGCACAAACAGACTCTTCCCCTCATCAGTCCATGATCGACAAAGCCACCAAATTCATTGAGCGGATTCAACACATCTTCCAATAGGTCCAGGAGATTTTACAGAAAACCAATGTGAAGTACAAGTAGTGCCATGATCAACATAGGGTACCACACCAGTTTCAACATAGGCTACAAAGTTTGGTTACATTTGCAAAAGGAGCATCTCACCAGGCCCCATCAAAATCTTCACCCACTTCATTATGGGCCTTACACCATGTTGGAAACCACCAATAATTTTTTATTCTTGTTACAATCAAAGTTCCCACAAAGATATTATTTATTTTTGTAGCTACCATCACCTTTCATTTGTAAATTTTTATGTTTCTAAGTATCAAAGCGATGGTTGGGTTAAGATTACCTTATTGAGTTTTTCATTTATCTTGTTTTAAATTCATGACTGTAAGAATGAATTTAAATATAAAACTTGGGGCTTGGTTTGATATATTTTACCTTAGAAATATCATTTTAAAGGAACCCATATATGGTTAAAACTCAAGTCTTATGAACTTATTAATTAATCCACCATCAAAATATTTATGTATTATAGATATCATGACTGCATTGGTTCTATATTTGATCATTGAATTAATTTGTGAAATGTTTGAGCCCACTAAAACGTTGGTTTAACATTTCATATAGTTCTCATGAGTTCAACTACTATATCAACATTCATGTCAATTAGTACAGGCATGATGTACGTATGTTTTCAATTCACTTTGTTGGATTAAGAATTAGTGAGATCATTCATTATGTGAATTGGGGTTTTGTACTATGGAGGGTTTTTCATTCATCTTGGGTAGTGGATCATAGTTTTACGAGATCTCCATTTTTTTTGGTTTCCCCAACTCTTGTTTCCAAGTTATGACAGTCCCCAAACTTTTCAATATTCGTGCCATTAAATTTCTCATAGACCTCTCTCTGCTCCTCGTCTTCTAGAAGATGAAACCTACACCTTATGGTAGTTGTTGTATCCTTTTTGCAGTGCCAATGGAACCTGTAGTTTGTATCAATCTGAATGGTTTCCAAGCTCTTTTGTCCCATGATGAAGCCATAGATGACCTGAAGGCTCATGCGTGGGATGTGTTCCTCAAGAAGTTTGAAGGCTACAACCTCCTGGTTGCACATGATTTTGAACATACTTTTGATGGTTTTAGGGCGAAGATCAGGGATGTACAATTATAAATAACAAATAATTTCATAAGTAGGGTGACATGACTCCCATTGAAAGGTGAAAAGTGGTTTAAGAACACTAAAATGGATGACATTCCATGTATTTTATTCATGGTTTCCCGTAAATCCACTTGTTGTCCAAACAATATTCCCATTTCTTTTCTCAAACCTATATGGCACAATCTCCTTTTATTTTTGAAACAGTTTATCACATGTGAAGGCTGGTATGGGTTGGGTTTTCTGTACCACATTCGATCGCTTATGATTTTCATAGGGTTTGAGTTAGATATTCCTTTTTACCTGTTAATGATCCTTTACAAAATGTCTAAGCACTATAAGTGACATAGAACAAATTCTCTGTCGAGTATGTTTCATCATGGACTCATTAAGATCCTATTGGTTTCCCACCTGTCGCAAAACGGTGATAATTGGGAGGGTTCCTGATCTAAAATGGCTTCGCCCAGGTTGAAGATATGGTCAACCCATTGTAAACCCTAGTTTGGATAGACTAGTGATCGAAAGCTAGGTCTTCAATTTGTTTGGTGGCTCTGAATTCAATGAAATAGCTTCTATTGTTGATGAAACCCCTATGGATAAAGAATTACCATGTATATTTTCACCTAGAAGATATTTGGAACATGTAATTACCAAATTAAAAGAGAAACATCACCCTGTGCCTATGAATGAATCTAATGTGAACAATAACGATAAACATGTTGTGAAGAATTTCCTTAAGGGAAAGAAATAACAGAGCTTGTATTTAAATTTTAAGAATAAGAAGGTTTGTCGTTTGATTTCTATAAAATTAAGAAATCAAAAAAGTGATCATCTGATCTCAATCGTTATGATCGAGGTCGAAAATCAATGCTCAGACCGAGAGATAAACGATTTCTTGGCTCATGAACACCCATAAAATCAATGTCTCAAGGAAGAGGTTGTTACCCCGGTTGAACAGTATGATTTCGTGACTAAGCTACCCTTGTGTCTCAAGGAAAAAGAAGGTTTTGCAGGTATTAGTCACGACTTGGAACAAGCCACATGTAAAAATGAAGTACCCATTGTCAACTGTATTCCACGTCGGTTTTCCCCACTGTGACAACTGCCTAGACTGGATAGAGCATTATTATAGAGATGTTCTTCTCTTACAGGCTCAAGTAAAATACTTGGCTTCTTGGAATGACCTATTGGAATGAGATAACTTTGACTCTAAGGAACACACATAGAGGGAAAACAAAATATCCAAGAAGTTTGGGAATATCATAATAAAAAACACAACCAGTTTCAAATCCATTATAAATTCCGAACTGTCAGATCCTTCTTTTGCTAATTTCTAATGGTAAAATGATTTTGTTTTCATTTTATTCCATTCTGTTATAAAAAATAAGATAGGGAGATTTCATTTGATTTCATTTGCTAATAATAAGACTAGCTACAAAATCTATGATTCTGTAGCCAATCTCTTTTGAATAATAATTAGTATTGTTATCTGAATATCAAATCGTTTTTTCTATCTATAGGAAATGGATATTATGATGTTGATTACATGGAGAAAACACCTTGAATCATACTCTCTATTATTCAATAGTTTTTTCCTCTTTATGTTTATAAACATTTGGTTTATTTTTGACAAAACCAACTCATGCATGAGTGGTTTCTAGTTTCACTATTTTTGTAATATTATCTGATTTTTGTGGATTCAACTCTATATTGTATGATAATAACATTTGAATCCTGAAATAGTTTAAATACTGGTCACTCTTAGTAGTGAGGACATCTTTGTTTTGGACACATTATGGATATATGAATTTCAAGATTGATATGGAGAAGATGTTCACTCCTTGGCTTTAGAACAACATGGCTCTTACCCATTATGTTTTGTCTTTATCTTATGAAATGTTGTTACATTTATACAGCTTTAGTCTGATCACCGTATGATATTTCATATTATTTCAGCACTTTAATTATGTCCATAATTTACTGTCCTATATTACATATGTGATCCATATTTCATTTAAATATCGTGGATTTATGTTGGATATTAGATGATGTATTACATGAATTCATTGTATTAAGTTTCTTTTATTATAAGTGTTCATCATTACAAGATCACCAAATCTGTATATTTATTTGTTTATTGTTATATTTTTTTTCCAAAACACCCTTGAGTTTGTTTTGGGAATGATGGCACCATTCTATTACAGGTTTTCCTCATAGGAAGGACAACTAGGAGCTTGAATTGCGCAGGGACATAAACTCATTTTAATTAATTAATTAAAGGTTAGTTTACTCACATTATTTTTTTAGTTAGACTATTTGTAAATGAAATAGGAATAGTTTGAATTAGCTTTGACTGTTTACCCGTTCTCATTTCAATCAGATTCGATTAGTATTCTTTAGTGCTTGTTTTAGATTTTAAATATTAAAAAGAAAAATAAAAAGTGTATGTGCTTTCTTTATCTACTTTATAAACACTTTCAAAAACATCTATTTCATAAGATATCCTGTAAATCTTGCAAGTTGTATGCACATTGTTCATAACCATATGCACATATCCATATTTCTTTTTTGACATTCATAAATTGTTAAATTTATATCTTTAGTATCATAGCTTCATAGATTAGTTTCATTTATTTTATTATTTTTAGGACTTTAGGGTGCCAATGGAACCATTAAACCCATTAGGTCATTTCATTCCAAACAACTTGGGTTATTTAGACAACCTTGGTCCGGATTTGACCTTACACTTGATGGTCATTTAAGCTCGCGAATAAATGTAGCTAGAAGGAGGGCCTGAATTAAATTGATGGTATGTGGAGGTCAAAATACTACTCCCCCACACACTCACACTCATGTCGTAACACATATTCTCTTAGAAAATAACGTTACACTTTAAACAAAAACTGCCTCAAACGATAACCCCGATATTCCCGTTGAACCAGTGACACCAGTTCCTCAAGGGGTTGATGTCCAATAAATTGTTCATCTATCACTCATAAGAAAGCATAGTGCCTTAGCCCATATCAGACAACCTGACAGGCCACTTAATCAAGCCCTTTACTTCATGAATATCCAACAACATCTTCAAGTCACTAGTCTACCTGAAAACCCTTTAGGTGGTAATACCACCAATCCTACTGAAACACACATTCTTGGAGTTGGAGGATCTGGTATTCCACCTACCCAACCTAGTTCATCTCCATCCTCTTATGGAGGAGAGTATTCAAATGAAGGCAGTTCTTCATCAGAACCATCACAACCTTCAACACCACCAACTCCCATGGAAAACCAAAAAAATCCTTCCAGACCTTGGCTCGATCAAGATGTTGTGGCTATACCCGGACCCCAATACCCATTACTGAAATATCTGAAGAAATGATTGCCTAAATTCAATCCATATTCAAATCAATCCACTGAAGATCACATCAAAATTTTTATGGTGGCCATTGGAATCCAGAGTGTTGAACACGAGGATGTATTATGCAGATTATCTCCTTATACTTTTGAGGGAAATTCCTCCACATGGTATTTTGCTCAATAGATCTAGACCATCGTCTCTTAGGACAAGTTTGAAACTTGTTTTCTTGAAAAATTTGGAGATGATGAATCTTCAGAAGTCTTGGTTATCAAACTCTCAAGATTAAAAATGAACCTTAAAGAAAAAGTGAAAGACTTTAACCAAAAATTTCTTACTTTAAAGAAAAAAGTCCCTGTAGCTTCGATGCTCGGAGAAATTTTAATCATTGCATATTATGCTAAACCCTTGCACAATAATATAGCCATATGGGTCAAAAGGTGTAACAACCCTAGTTGAATAAATGTTTAAGGTTTATTAAGTAAAAAATTATTTAGGGGATTAATTGTCTTAACATGGTATTAATTAAACAAAGATTGATCTAACGATATTAATTAAGTAGTTATTAATTAATTAAAGGTTATAATTTTGATTAATTAATTAATTAATTAACTACTTATTACATTTAATAACATGAATATTAAATTTAATAGATTAATAAGTTATATTGTTTAAATTAAAAGGTTACGTACACGGAAAGAGATAACATATTAATTGTGAGAGGATAAAATAATAAAGGAAAGGATAAGGGGCATTAACTAGGAGTAGGTAAGGAAGTAAATGCATGAGGCGGTGAAGGAAGGATATGGAGGTGGAGGAGATTTACGAAGGGCATTATCATTTTGATGAGAGATTTTTGAGGGGCTCTGGAATTTGCAGAGAGGGGAGTTGAGTTTTTGACTCGGATTGGATCAGTACAGGCACCAGTTTTCTAGAGGTTTTGGGCATGGGGGGCCAGGATATCCATATGATATCCTAGAGCTAGGAAGTTGACCTAGTTGGCAGGGTGGAACAAGGTTTTGGGAACTGTTTACATAGTGCAGCAGCAGTCAACAAGGCAAGCGAAAAAACAGAGGGTAGCATCAGACCCAGGTAATTGAAATTGTGTATTGTTTTATTTTGCTATAAAATTTTATTAATTGTGGATAAATCTATATGTGAATGTGCTCAATTAAAGATTTTTTTTTGAATTTTACTAGTATGCTCAATATAGAGGAATTATTGAACTTTATTGTTATGTTAGTAGAATCAATGGACGTTAAATTATATGGCTACTACACATGGTATCAGAGTGTCTTAGTTCGAAATATGGGCCTATGGGCCAAGTTCCCACAACTCCAAGCGCTAACTCCAGCCACGCTTAACCTGCAGACAAAACATAGAAATTTTAATAAAAATAAATAAAATATATATAAATACAATACGAATTTTAACACAAATTTTAACTACTAGGGTTGTTGCATAAGATAATAGATTGTTTCAAGAAACTCTTACTTGATGTTAATACTTACAAAGCAGAAACATGTCAAAAACTCTTTTTTTTATTTATCTTTTTTTAAATGCATAATATATTTCTTCATAATATATATGTATATCAAGATTGTCACATTCAAGAGACACAGAGAAGTTACACAAAATCCCCCTTCCTACATAAGGAAGGACAACTAGCATGTCAGTCGAAGAGTATCTATATATTCCCTGAAAATGGCATTACTGGCTGAAATCTCGATAGCCAGATCTATCTAAATGCAGAAACTTCTACAAGGTGGAACAAAGTAGTCACCTT
>ML789182.1:65727-86846 GCA_009831015.1 Picea engelmannii
ATATTCCCTGAAAATGGCATTACTGGCTGAAATCTCGATAGCCAGATCTATCTAAATGCAGAAACTTCTACAAGGTGGAACAAAGTAGTCACCTTAAGGCCGCTATGCACAGACCCAAAGAGTAAAGTAAATTCCATTACCTATTTTATTTAAAATAACGAACCAAATACTTCAAAAACATATGAAAACCAACCAAGTAGATTACAAATTATTTGGATTTAGAAGAATCTCCTGATATTTAACACAGTATTGTGGACAAGAAAATGAGTCGAACACTAATTGATTATAGTTTAATTAAGGCTATTTTTCCCTGGAAGTGGAAGATTGATAAGCAACAAATCTGTTAATTTGATATTTCATGCTGCAGAATGTTAAGGAATTCTAGTAAGTCAAGATAATTTTAAATAGATCGAATCAATTTTTTCCCTACTCTGGTCAAGTGATTAAATGATAACACTTTCAGTGCCCAAGCCCTCTAAGATGTGTTGCCATATAAATGCACCCAATCAATTTGATTCTATGAAGAGTGGTCTTATAAACAGGGACGGTAAGAGATTTTATTATTATTACTATTATTGTTATTATGCCAAACTTTTTAAAAATGTATTTAAATGGCTTACCGGTTTTGTAGCCTCAGCTGCAATATTTGCCAAGCGTTTGGGATGGCATGCGACATGTACCTTCTGTAACAGCACCAGACTCGTGCTCACTCCTTAACATAACAGAACATGACGGAAAGAAGTTCACGAACAGAGAAATTTGAATGAAAATCCATAAATGTAGAACAACACAGAGCATTAAAACTGTAGTCTGAAAATGTACTGGGAATAAGAGAATCGAATACTTGTTTTCCACGTTCATTAAAAAATAGAGCCGAATTTTCTATACAGAGGCGGACAACAAAATAAAACGAATTTTCAATAATTGAGGAAAAAGGCGAACCTTGAGCAATAATTTTTAATAAAACAATTCCGATCTTAGACCCTAATTTCCAGAACAGAGACGAAAAATGAAAAGCCCTTACCTTTTCTTCTCGCTTGAGCTCTCAAGTAGACACGTTGAAATAACCCATAAGTTCCTGTGTCTGTCTAACGAGGTCCGCCGGAGTACGCGGCTTCGACTTGAACAAGCCCTTCATCTTTCAAATTATCTCATCCAGGCCCTAATTTACACAATTCAGGTGATAAAATTGCCGCAAACCTACCGCGAAGAGATATAAATTACACCGACATTTCAATCTAGTGGTACTGTAAACTATGGAAAGAACGACACAGTAAAAGAGCCAGGAAATCCAACTTGTCTCCCCCAATCTTGTGGATGGCGGGCACGGGACCATACATTGTCGTACGCACGACCATCATAGTCCACCGAAAGGTATACTCCAGGGATCGAACCCGAGCAGGCTTGGTTCCATAAAGCCAAGACCATAAGTCAACAATACCCCGACAAAACAGACTTGTCCTGTTTTGCTCAAGCAAGGGAACGCAATGGAGCCCTAATCACACCATAAATTTGTGGCTAGAAACTGCGAATCGGCCATGGATAATTGTAACGTGCCAAAATGTTTTTTCTCTTGGGACACTTCTCATCATCAGACTCAAATAAACGCTTAATTTTGGTATTTGATGAAGGTGGTTGAAGGCTTTTGGATTCGGTGTTTGGGGTGGAAGGAGTTCTTCTTTTCAGACACTCTGAATGGCGAATGGGAGTGTATTCAAGGAATGATTTCTGGGTAGAGATGATTTTGTATTTGTGCGGGGATTTGGTGACCTTAAAGAATGCTTTCAGATCTCCTGCCTAGTTTCAGACTCCCAACTCTGCCATGCGATCCTGGTTCTCAACAATCCTGGCCATGCACAGAGATTCATAAGCATTGTTAGGGAAGAGGAGGTAGGAAGGCAGAGGTTGGCCATGGCCACACTCCTGGATGAATATCATGGCCAAAAGAAAGGTCAGTCGGTGAGGGAGTTAGCTGAGCAAGTGGTAACAAAAAAAAGAGAGGTGAAAACAAAGTAACTTCGAACGAAACCCTAAAAAAATAGAAATCTGTGTTTTTTTTTTTTTTTTATCATTAATGTGCATGGAGTAGTGGATGCAGGCACGTGGGCCTCATGCCAGGTCCCACGTTGCCTATTCTATGGTTTCTACATTCCATGGCGGTGGTGCATTGGTAATTGTAGTTTTTATGGGGGAAAAGTCTCGGGGTCAAACCCGCAGACTTCCCCTCCTTGGTGTGATTTGATATATGTTTTTTATATCACATTATTTTGTTAAATTATTTTGATTTTTTTTATGTGTGTTAGTTTATTTTATTTATTTTATTATTTTAAGTGTAAAAATAATATAGTGTAAAGAAAAATATCTAATAAAGAAAACAAAAAACAATGGTTTAAAATATATGTTATTAAATGTTTAAAGGTTATATATGTTTTAGATCTTTAAAATAAATAAATAATAAATAATGTTATAAAGATTTAAAGATTATTAAATCTTAAAGATTATTTAAAGATTTTATTAGTTAAAAAAGATTTAAAATTGTTTTGGAGTCTATGGGTTTTGAACCCAAGACCACCCACTACCTAAGCCTTAAGGAACAACCAAACACCGACGCACCATGTATGTACCTTAAAAAAAACCCAGTAATAATAATATAATATACACAACAAATTAAAACTAAGTATATTAATTAATTAAAAGTAATTATGATTAATTAATTAAATTAAAATGTTTTGGGGTCCACGGGTTTTGAACCCAAGACCCCCACCAAGCAAAGCGCCTTAAGAATAACACTAACGCCGAAAGGTACACAGCGCTGGTGAACACCGAAATGTGGCTGACAGTTGTGGACAATTATTTAGATGCCACGGTTTAATCCTATTTAATCATTTAAACGTGGTAATTATATATCCTTACAACAAATATTTTTTTAATGTGATTAGGTAAATGTTAAAAATTAAACATGTTAACGGATGCCTTGATAAATGCAAGAAAGTTATGAACGATAAATCTGACCCATTGATTTTGGAGGATGACTAAAAATATGCCAACACCTTCAATGCATAGCCATCAGATAATGGTTTAAGGTTAAATAAGATTAAAATACCATTAATTGTGCCCATTGTCAATAGGTGTATGCCTTTCAGTGTAAATTAATAAACACAAGGTCGGAAGTCACTTTAATCAAGTTGTAAGCGAAAAGTTAAAACGGCTTAGACTAAGACCAGCGGGAAGGAGGCGGCATATGCACTAGGAGAGTAAGCATATGAAGTGGCCAGTATGGCACAAGGCTAGCATAGCTACAGGGCAAGGGAACCAACAATTTTTTTCATAGGGGCGAAGAAATCAAGCTTAGACACTTAATCCTAACCCTAACCTAGCCAATCCCCTAAAGGAGTAATGTATGTTTATAGACAAGTAAAGAAAACGTACGCCTAACCCTGTTTCTAGTTTGAGTAGCACCAATTTGAAACATCCTGGAACTCACTCTGACAACTTTGGTTGATGCAGGTCAAAGAATACAAGATGGTCAGGACTCGAGGGAATCGAGGCAGGGGAGCGTCGTCGCAAGCACCGCCAACACCGCCAGCACCACCACCACCATCGCCAGAACTAGCCCTCATACTGCGCTCGTTGGAAGCCATTAACAAGAATTTAAAGGGGTGACAATTGGCAGGGACTGAAGTGGAACCCCCATCATCTAGAACAGGTAATCCAGAAGCGTCAAGGGATTCAGGGGGAGGACCTCCACCTGAAGACATCACACAAGAATTGCAGAAGATCAAACTTCCGGAGTTTTTCGGGGGTCGTGCCAGTGAACGTGCGGAAGCATGGTTGGAAGGCATGACAAGGTGTTTTTCCTTAAGGGACTATGCATCCAACTCAAAGGAAAAGATCACAATTTTTCAGTTAAGAGACAACACCTTGAACTGGTGGGGAAACTTGGAAAGACAACTGCACCTTACCCTAGACACAGTATCTTGGGAAATTTTTGAGGAGAGGTTTCGAAGGAAATATCTACCAGCATACTACGAGGAAGAATAGGTAGGGGCATTTCATTCCTTAGTACATGGAAACAGAACTATAGAAGAATATGAGATCAGATTTATGGAGCTGGTCAAATATGTTTCATATATGGATAATGACCAACGACAGGCAGAGCGCTTCATCTATGGATTGAACCCTAAGATAAGAGCTATGGTGCAGATGTGGAAACCATCCTCTGTAGCGGAAGTGGTGGAAAATGCATGTTATGTGGAAGAACACATGAACTTGACCAGGGGTACAAGAGTGACATTTCTGCATCGTCCTAGATTCGTAGGGAAGGCCCCAAGGATATTTCCTAGGGGAGGGGGATCAAGGCCACCGCCATATGGTAACAGAGTCACGCCAAGGACAGTAGCTGCAGGGATTTTGATGGCAGCGAGTGCAACATCTCATCCATCACCAACGGTATAGACAGGTCCACGACCATCTCAGGGAACAACGAGTAGGGGCAAAGGTTCCAGGGGAAGGAACTCATTTCAGAGACAGTCACATAACAGTGCACAAGTTCAATCTCGTGTTACCTGTTGGGGGTGTGGAGGACCCCATTACCAGCGTGACTGCCCAGAATTACAATCAAGGTTTGTGCATAGAGAAGGAAAGGCACCGATGGGGAGAGCAAGTAGCAGCCACCAGATTTATGCAAGGGTTAATAATCGCCAGGCCGAACATCAATCCACAGTGGTGGAGTCATCAGGTACGCTAAATCATATCAATGTCAAGATTTTGTTTGATTCTGCTGCGACAGATAGTTTCATTTCAGCATCTGCATTAGAAAAGAGTGGGTTGGTAGCCTACGAGCATGATGACTTTAAACAAGTCAAGATGTCTTCGGGGGAAAAAAAAGCGGTAGGACCTAGCGTCGATAATTTTATAGTAGACCTGGGAGTGTGTACTACTAGGTTGAAGGTATACGTCACTTCTCTTGGGGCATATGACCTAATCATTGGAATGGATTGGTTAGCAGCTCATCGAGCTTTGGTAGATTGTTTCACAAAGAGGGTGCTTTGTGTCGATGATAAAGGAAGACCAATAGAGATCCAGGGTGTACAGAGAAAAGTTTCATTATGCTTTATATCAACTATGAAGGTTAAGCGATTCTTGAGACAAGGGTGTCGATTGTATGTAGTGGAAGTAGTAAATGAAAAGAAGGGACCCTCATTGGATCAGTACCCGATATTGTCAGAATTTCAGGATGTTTTTCTGAACGAGTTACCAGGGTTACCTCCTGAAAGGGAGGTTGATTTTACTATTGAGCTAAAACCTAGAGCAAAACCAATCTCCAAGACTCTGTATCGGATGACAGCACTGGCACTTTGTGAATTGCAAATGCAGTTGAAATATTTACTGGACTTAGGGCTAATAAGGCCCAGTGTCTCACCTTGAAGCACACCGGTAATTTTTGTAAAGAAGAAGGATGGATCCTTACAATTGTGTATAGACTATAGGGACTTGAACTGTGCTACAGTGAAAAATAGGTACCCAATGCCGTGAATAGATGACCTCTTCGATCAGATGAAAGGAGCAACGATATTCTTAAAGATAGATTTGCGATCAGGGTATCATCAATTAAGGATTAAGGAAGGTGATATCCCAAAAAATGCCTTTCGAAATCGGTTTGGACATTATGAGTTTGTTGTAGTACCTTTCGTATTGACCAATGCGCCAACAGTATTCATGAGCCTCATGAATGGCGTATTCAGGAAGTACTTAGATCGTTTTGTACAACTCTTTTTAGATGACATCCTCATCTATTCCAAGAATGAAAGTGAACATGAGGAACACTTGCGAATAGTGTTGTCCTACCTTAGAGAGAACAAATTGTATGGGAAGTTTTCGAAGTGTTCCTTCTTCCAGAAAGAGATCCACTATTTAGGTCATATCATTTCTGGTGAAGGAATCTCTATCGACCCAGAAATGGTAAAGGCCATTATGGAGTGGCTAGTGCCGAAAAATGCCCATGAGGTGAGAAGCTTCATGGGGATAGCGGGTTATTACCGGATATTTGTGGAAGGATTCTCAAAAATAGCAAAACCCATCACCACCTTGTAGCGTAAGGGGGTCAGGTATGAATGGACAAAAGAGTGTGATAGTGCATTCATTGAACTTAAGAGGTTACTAAATAGTGCACCAATTCTACGAGTGTCGAATATGGAAAAGGACTTCACGATCTGCATGGATGCCTCAAAGAAAGGGTTGGGGGCCGTGCTAATGCAGGATGGAGGAGTGATAGCTTATGCGTCAAGGAAGTTGAAGAAGAACGAAGAGTTATACGTGACTCATGATTTAGAGTTGGCAGTTGTAATGCTAGCTCTGAAAATTTGGAGGCATTATCTTGTTGGGTGAAACTTTGAGATCAAAACGGACCATCAAAGTTTAAAACATCTCTTCACTCAAAGAGATCTGAATTCTAGGCAAAGGTGATGGAGTGATTTTATGAGTGAGTATGATTTTGGTATTTCGTACATCAAGGGAAAGGAAAATGTGGTCACAGATGCCTTGAGTAGGAGACCACGTATCTTCTCCTTGGTAACCTTAAAGTTCAATCTAAGGGAACATGTGTTGACACAACTCCCAAGAGACAATTGGTATTTAAAGGTTACTTCAAACCTCCAGAGCAGGAGGCAGTTAGACCCAAAGTATGAAGGATATAGTCTGGAAACAGACAGACTATTAAGATATCGAGGAAGGATGTACATCCCTGAGAATGGGGATATTTGAAGCATCATATTGAAGGAATCCCACAGAGCACTTTATTGTGCCCATCCGGGTGTGAAGAAGATGTACACAGATATGAGGAAGATCTTCTTCTGGGTAGGCATGAAGCATGATGTAGTCCATTTCGTCGCCAAATGCCTAGAGTTTCAACAAGTGAAAGCCGACCACCATCACCCGACAGGCCTCCTACAACCACATGATGTTCCTATGTCCAAATGGGAAGTCATCTCTATGGATTTTGTTGTGGGGTTGCCGCTCACATCTCATAGACACAATGCCATTCTTATGATAGTGGATAAGTTAACCAAGAGTGCTCATTTTATTCCGGTTAGAGACACTTACGATGTCACTGATGTGGCACGTGTGTTTGTAAGCGAGGTCATCCGTTTGCATGGGATACCTAAGAAGATCATCTCAGAAAGGGACTCCAGATTCACTTCTAGGTTTTGGACAAGTTTACAGTCAGCATTGGGGACTCAGTTGAACTTAAGAACATCTTATCATCCTAAAAAAGATGGGCAAACTAAGAGAGTAAATCAAGTCATGGAAGACATGCTTAGGATGTATGTAATGGATAATCAAACCGAGTGGGAGAAGTACCTACCTTTAGTAGAGTTTGCCTACAATAACAGTTATCATAGTTCCATTGGAATGCCACCCTACGAAGATTTGTATGGAAGGCCATGTAGAACGCCATTGAGATGGGATAGACTAGAAGACCAAGTAACAGTTGGGCCAGAATTGATTCAAGAAATGGAGGAACAAGTGATTCAGATTAGGCAGAGATTAAAGGAAGCATAGGATAGGCAGAAAAGCTATGCAGATGCACATAGGACCAACCAAAGTTATGAAGTGGGAGACCAGGTTTTCATTCGTATCAAGCCTAATAAGAGTACCATAGGGTTCGGGAAGGGGACAAAGTTGTCACCTCAGTTTATAGGACCATTCAGGATCCAAGAGAAAATTGGACCCATTGCCTATCGTCTCGTACTGCCACCCCACTTACATAAAACTCATAATGTATTTCATGTATTTGTTTTACGTCATTATGTTGTTGATGAATCACATAAAATAAATTAGAATGAATTGTAGGTATCGAACGTGGGAACCCTCACGGTAGAACCGTTATGCATATTGGACCGTTGAGTCTGACAGCTTAGGAACCATCTGGTAGACCAAGTTAAGGTCCAGTGGGACAAGTATAGTCCAGGATCTGCTACTTGGGAAGACTCCGAGACACTACGGTGATACTATCCCTCACTATTTTGACCACCTCGAGAACATGTTTCTCGAAGGTGGGGTGTATGTAACACCACCTTTTGACTTAGATAGCTAGGATTACCTGAGGCCTATATACTTTATTTTCTAGTCACAGTGAAACTATTAAGTGATACACTTAAACTTTAAAATTTATGAAATTTTATGAATGTTTAAATGTTATTGATGATGATGTATGTAATTCGATCTATTATGTGAATGCAAAGTTTATAAATTTTTAAATGTGATGCAGGAGCATCGCCAACACATCAAGCGATCCAGTGTGGAAGAGGAGGACAGCTAGACAAGCCAGCACAAATTTTGAAAACACTTTGGAATTGTTGCACAAATCTTAAATGAGCCATTAAGATGAGGCGCACTTGTATATTGTAAATGGACCTTGAGTGGATAGCTCTCGTCCTTAGTAGGTAGCTGGCATTTAAAATAGATAATGTAAAGTAGATAGAATTTAATTCTAGACTATATAGTTGTAGAGCACAAGAGGGAAATGGGATATAGACACCCTCATTGTGCATTGTAACATTATTCAAAAGAATTTGGAGCAAGAAGAAGTAGAGAGCTATGTAAAAACACCCATGTACATACATTTGAATTAATAGAAAGCTTTGATTCAAATTCATGGTTTGTGTTGTTCTCTATGTATTGGTGCTGAATGATAGGCTCATGAACGTTTGATTCCTGTTATACATTTGATTTTATATGCTGTGTATGTGATTTCATGTATGAATTGAAGTCTGAGAGGGAGATGGAATGAGTTTCAATTGTTTCTCTATTTGAGCCAGAGAATTCCTGCAAGGAGTGCAGTTGAAGTGTCCGCAAGGAGTGCGTTGATAGAGGGTTCAGATAGAGATAGTTTTTGTTCTCATTCATCCAAAAGTGAAGTTGGGCTCAGGAGCCATGCAAGGAGTGAGCAGGCTGGGTAAAAGTCTCAGGGTTGCGAACCTGAGTGAAGCATTTGACAGACTATTGTTGCAGGTGTGCGCAGATTCAAGTGACTTCAAGACTTCGACGTTGTTGAAGGTTTTCCGCAAGGAATGCGTGCAAGAGTTTTCTTGAAAGACTTGAGGTCATGGGGAAAATATCAGGAGGGATAGAACCTTCAAATTTGTTGAAGGACAATGTAGAAAAGTTGTGCCTTGAAGGTTGGCAAGAAGTGTCACAAGTTTGCACGCAGGTGGATAATTTCTGTGGAAGAACACTTAGTCATTCCGTGGATTGCATAAGGAAGAATGGACGGTCGATATCTTCCAGGGAAAATTAGCGAATCACCGTGAGTTGCTGGATCTCACGGGGGTGTAGGGGGATATTGCAAATATTCCCATAGTGTTTAAAGATCAGAAGAGGCATAGTTGTTGATCCAAGCTAGCCAGGGGCGTTGGATTATTCGCGAAATCGCCTATCGAGATTTCGTAAGAAAGGAATCGAAGATTTGGTAACAGGAGTCGTGAAATCATGATACACGATATCCCGACGGCTACAAGTACAGTGTGGGGCCATAGGAATTGGTGGTGGATAGGTAGCACACTGTATCGGGGTTCGGGAAAAGTAAAGTCTCGAAACATTGGACATCAGGATTTGCGATCCCACGAAGTCCGAAATCCCGACGAGGTGACGAGACCATTGAAAAGTCAAAGCCCCGAGCTCATTAGAGTTTTTGCATATTAGGACTCGGGAGTCGAAGAACCAAGTTGCTCGACACCATGAGTGTCGTGATCCCGATAGAGAAAGTACCGACAAAGGAACAGAAGGGTCAGTGTTGACTCATATTGGGTCTCGGAGATTTGAGAGTCCTACGCTCGATCACTGACCTCGCAAAGTTGTGAAGTCCGATTCCCTGATAAGTAAAGAGAGGGGGAGTCACGTAAAGAGATCTGTGGGTGTAGATTTCTCGATAGGGAAATAGAAGGACTGGTTAGTGTTCTTCGGGCCATGGAAAGAGAAGATCCTGTGAGTAGGCATTCCTGCGGGTGCGACACTGCGTCAGTTTGGTATCAGAGCTTCAGATTTTTTTCTGTATATTTCAGGCGAGGAAGGCATAAAAGGTAAGGAGTACTCTGATACACAATGTCAAGTGGTATCAAAGCTAAGACAGATTGTTCTTTTCTTTCTGTAGCAGAGAAGAGGAGAATTCGCCATGCCACCAAGGAGAGATAGGCAGTCACCTGATCCAGAGGATAGGGAAGTGTAGAGAAGAAGAGGCAGGAAGATAACTGATCCAGCCATAGAGAGACAGATGAGAGACCTCCGAGTGAGACTCAAGGACATGGAGACAGTGCAAAGATGCACAGCTAGTGGAGGGGATCTGAGTGATTCTGATAGTGAAATAGAGGTTGAACGAGAGGAGGAAGTTACAGCCAGAGATGCATCAAACGAGCGTTTGATCAAAGCTATTGCCAGGATGGGTGCAAGAGCAAAGATGTACATTCCAATTTACAAGGGAAAATTGGATGCAAAGGAGCTACTAGATTGGATTAGAGCTCTGGATACTTACTTCAAATACGAAGATGTCAAAGAGGACAAGAAATTCAAGCATGATATTACATGCTTAAAAGGACATGTAGCATTGTGGTGGGATGAACTACAAGCTGACAGGTGCTGCAAGGGCAAGCAGAAGATCAAGAGCTGGGATAGGATGATCGCAAAGATGAAGGCGAAATTCATCCCCAGGGATTATCAAATTACTCTGTTCAGGACAATGTAGAACTTTAGACAGAAGTTGATGACAGTGAAAGAATACACTAAGGAATTCTATCGACTGAACATCAAGGCAGGTCATCGGGAGAGCAATGATGAAAAAGTTGTCAGATACATGAATGGCCTGAGATATGATATCTAGGATGAGATGAGCATGGTAACCATCCGAATGGTGGAAGATGCTTATCAGATGGCTCTGAAAGTTAAAGAGAAGCTGAGCCGAAAATAGAGTCAGAGGGGCCAAGGAAAAAGTCATCCCAGAGGCAAAGCAGTTGCCCAAGAAAAATACCAGAAGCCCAAGGAGGAATGGAAGAAACCTCAGACTCGTGCAGAGAGAGGTGGAACCTCACGGCGGGGGCCATATGTTGAAAAGAGAGGGAAACATAATGAACAGAGAGGAGATTATGCTGACAACAACACTTTCCCTCGTACTAGAGGCAGAGGCAGAGGAAGAGGTGGAGTAATCACATTCTTCACATGCAAAAAGAATGGGCACAAGTCTTACGAGTGTCTAGAGAAAAATAAGGACATTGGAGAAGCTCACATCACTAAAGCACAGAGGTGGGATGTTGAGGCCGAAGACGCTGAAGGAAGAAGATCGCTCATGATGTGAAAAGTCCTTTTGACACTCGAGAAGGAGGTGGAAAGTTCAGTCCAAAGGACCAGACTCTTTAGGACTACTTGCAAGACCAAGGATAGGGTATGCAAGGTCATTGTAGATAGTGGTAGCACGAATAATCTTGTATCTACGGAGATGGTAGAGAAGTTGGAGCAGGAGACGACTGATCATCCAAGCCCATACAAAGTTTTGTGGCTACAGAAAGGACACCAGGTAACTATTACTAAACAATGCTTGGTTGAATTCAAGATAGGTGGATATAATGATAAGATCTTATGTGATGTTATTCCCATGGATGTTTGTCATCTATTGTTGGGTAGACCATGGCAATATGACAGAAATGTGATTCATGATGGGAGAATGAACACATACACCCTAGAGAAAAATGGGAGGACACACATGTTTCTTCCAATAAAGGATAAGGAGGTGAAGCCAGAAGTAAGCAACATAGTACTTCTCATGAGTGGAAAGGAACTTCTTACCGAGGTTAAGAAGAAGGAGGATCCACAATTCTTTGTGGTCAAGAAGTCGCAGATTGTTCTGACCAGTACAAGAGTGGATGATTTACCAGATGAAGTTCAGGAACTGCTGGAAGAGTTCACTGACATTATAGTGGATGAACTACCTTGTTCATTGCCACTAGTCAGGAGTGTGAGTCATCATATTGATCTCATACCAGGAGCCAATTTTCCAAATAAAGCCACATACAGATTGATGCCGCAGGAGAATGAGGAGGTTAAAAGGAAATTCTAGGAGTTGTTGGACAAAGGGTTAGTCAGGGAAAGCTTTAGTCTGTGTGTTGTTCCAACAATACTCAGTCCGAAGAAAGATGGAGGTTGGACGATGTGTACCGACTCAAGGCTGATCAATAAGATAACCATCAGGTCACTGACATTATAGTGGATGAACTACCTCGTTCATTGCCACCAGTCAGGAGTGTGAGTCATCATATTGATCTCATACCAGGAGCCAATTTTCCAAATAAAGCCACATACAGATTGACGCCGCAGGAGAATGAGGAGGTTAAAAGGAAATTCCAGGAGTTGTTGGACAAAGGGTTAGTCAGGGAAAGCTTGAGTCTGTGTGTTGTTCCAACAGTACTCAGTCCAAAGAAAGACGGAGGCTGGAGGATGTGTACCGACTCGAGGCTGATCAATAAGATAACCATCAGGTACAGGTTTCCATTGCCAAGAATGGATGATCTGATGGATTGCTTGAGCAAAGCAAGGTACTTTTCAAAGATTGATTTGAAAATAAGATATCATCAGATTCGCATGAGAGAAGGCGATGAATGGAAGACAGCATTCAAAACAATCGAGGGTTTGTATGAATGGCTTGTTATGCCATTTGGATTAACAAATGCGCCAAGTATCTTTATGAGGTTGATGAACGAAGTCCTGAGGGAGTTCATCGGGAAATTTTTCATCGTACACTTGGATGACATACTGGTTTATAGTAAATCAATGGCAGAGCACTTGAAGCATTTGGCTACACTGATGCAAAAACTAGAGCAGGAGAAGTTGTTGATTAATATGAAGAAGTCCTCATTCATGAAGACAAAACTCATTTATTTGGGATTTGTTATTTAGGCAAATGAGTTGAGGATGGATCCAGATAAGGTGGAAGTGATCAAGAATTGGCCATCACCGAGGAATGTATTCGAGGTGAGAAGTTTTCATGGTTTGGCTAGTTTCTACCGAAAATTCATCAGGAATTTCAGTGGAATTAGCGCAGCGATGATGGATATAGTGAAGAAGCGGCATAAGTATTTTCACTGGATAGAAGAATATGAAAATATTTTCAATCTGTTGAAAAGGAAGATCACGAAACAACCAGTTTTGGTGTTGCCGAATTTCTAGAAAACATTTCAGGTGAAATGCGATGCAAGAGGATTTGCAATCGGGGCAGTCTTGAGTCAAGAAGACAGGTTGATAGCATATTTTAGTGAGAAGATGAATGAAGCGAAATTGAAATACTCCATGTATGATAAGGATTTTTATGCTATCATACATGCATTAAAGAAATGGAGGCATTACTTGATACCCAAATAATTTGTATTGTACAGTGACAATCATGCACTGCAGTTTGTGACTCAACAGGAGAAGTTGAATGAGAAACATGTAAAATGGGTTGAGTATATGCAGAATTTCACATTTGTGATTAAACATATTTCTGGTACTGCTAACAAAGTTGTTGATGCTTTGAGCAGGAAGTGTTTGCTTTTGCAGGAGTTCAGAGTCTGCACTTTAGGTTTTGATGATCTCAGGAATATGTATGCAGATGATCCAGATTTTCAGGAAGCGTATGAAGTAGCTGAGAATCCAGTTCTCAGAGACAAAAGCCCGTGGATAGAATACATGCTCCAGGAAGGATTTTTGTTCAGAGGCAATCAACTGTGTATTCCAAAATGCTCCATGAGGGAGAATCTGTTGAAGGAGAAACACAGTGGTGGATTGGCAGGACATTTCGGTCATGACAAAACATTTGCGAAATTGAATGAGTCATATTTTTGGCCGGGAATGTGAGCGGATGTCAAAATATTTGTAGATAGATGCAAAATTTTCCATCATTCGAAGGGAAGAAAGCAGAATGCGGGTTTTTATCAACCGTTGCCCATACTAGAAAGGTTGTGGGATGCGATAAGCATGGATTTTTTTTTGGGGTTTCCAAGGACACAAAGAGGTGTTGATTCAATCTTTGTGGTAGTGGATAGGTTTTCCAAGATGGAACACTTCATCCCATGTCAGAAGACCATTGATGCAACTCACATTGAAAATATGTTCTTCAAAGAGGTCATTCGACTTCATGGGTTACCGAAAAGTATAGTTTCGGATAGAGACATGAAATTCATAGGGCATTTTTGGAGGACCTTATGGAAGAAGATAGGGACTAATTTGATGTTTAGTTCAGCTTATCATCCTCAGACAGATGGAAAGATAGAAGTGGTCAACAGAAGTATGGGAGACTTGCTGATAAGCTTGGTGACAGAGCACCACAGCAGTTGGGACAATATATTACCACAGGCAAAATTTGTGTACAATGACTCAGTGAATTGGAGCACAGGCCAGAGTCCATTTTAGGTTGCTTATGGCATGCAAATGAGGGGAATTCTAAACTGAGATATTTAGGACAGACTTCTACTAGGAGCACTAGTGCAGAGGAATTCGCTGAGGCGATGAAGGAACTTCATAGCCAGGTAAAGGAGCGGTTGTAGAATTCAAGTCAGGAATACAAGCACAGAGAAGATCAACATCGGAGACAACTTCAGTTTGAGGTTGGTGATCTATTTCTAGAACATTTGAGGAAAGAAAGGTTCCCGAGAGGAGCATACAATAAGCTGAAGATGAAGAAAATTGGGCCATGCAAGGTCTTGACAAAATTTGGGGACAATGCTTATGAGATTGAACTACCCGATGGGATCAGAATTTCTCCGATATTCAATGTCTCAGATTTGTACCCATACAGAGCTGGAGAAGCAGAGATTGTAGATGACAAGCCAACGATCCAGTGGATGAAGAAAATGCCAGTTGAAGAGAAGCCACAGATGGAATGCATACTGGAAAAGAGAGTGAGTAAGAGGACCAGGTGAAAACAATATTTTGAGTATCTGGTCAAGTAGAAGAACCATCCAGTTGAAGATGCCAGCTAAGAGACTGAAGCTGAGATACAGAGGCATGGACAGACCGTGCAAGAGCTAATGGACAATGGCCCATGAAAGTTTTCAAGCGAGGGAGTATGATGCAGGAGCATTGCCAACACATCAAGCGAGCCAGCACGGAAGCGGAGGACAACTAGACAAGCCAGCACAAATTTTGAAAACACTTTGGAATTGTTGCGCAAATCTTAAATGAGCCATTAAGATGAGGTGCACTTGTATATTTTAAATGGACCTTGAGAGGATAGCTCTCGTCCTTAGTAGGTAGACGACATTTAAAATAGTTAATGTAAAGTAGATAGAATTTAATTCTAGACTATACAGTTGTAGAGCGCGAGAGGGAAACGAGATATAGACACACTCATTGTGCATTGTAAAATTATTCAGAAGCATTTGGAGCAAGAAGAAGCAGAGAGTTGTGTAAAAACACCCATGTACAGACATTTGAATTAATAGAAAGCTTTGATTCAAATTCATGGTTTGTGTTGTTCTCTGTGTATTGGTGTTGAATGATAGTCTCATGAACGTTTGCTTCCTATTATACATTTGCTTTTATATGCTGTGTATGTGATTTCATGTATGAATTGAATTCTGAGAGGGAGATGGAATGAGTTTCAATTGTTTCTCTATTTGAGCCAGAGAATTCCTGCAAGGAGTGCAGTTGAAGTGTCCGCAAGGAGTGCGTTGACAAAGGGTTCAGATAGAGATAGTTTTTGTTCTCATTCATCAAGAAGTGTAGTTGGGCACATGAGCTATGCAAGGAGTGAGCAGGCCGAGTAAAAGTCTCAGGGTTGCAAACCTAAGTGAAGAATTTGACAAACTGTTGTTGTAGGTGTGCGCAGAGTTAAGTGACTTCAACACTTCGATGTTGTTGAAGGTTTGCCGCAAGGAGTGCGTGCAAGAGTTTTCTTGAAGGACTTGAGGTCATGGGGAAAATCTCAGGAGGGATAGGACCTTCGAATTTTTTGAAGGACAACGTAGAAAATTTGTGCCTTGAAGGTTGGCAAGAAGCGTCGCAAGTTTGCACACAGGTGGATAAGTTCTGTGGAAGAACACTTAGTCATTTCGTGGATTGCATAAGGAAGAACGGATGATTGATATCTTCCAGGGAAAATCAGCGAATCGCCGTGAGTTGTTGGATCTCACGGGGGTGCAAGGGGATACTGTAGATATTCCCATAGTGTTTAAAGCTCAGAAAGGGCAGAGCCATTGATCCAAGCCATCCAGGGGCGTTGGATTATTCGCGAAATCGCCTATCGGGATTTCGTAAGAAAGGAATCAAAGATTTGGTAATGGGAGTTGCGAAATCGTGATACACGATATCTCGACGGCTACAAGTATAGTGTGGGGCCACAGAAGTTGGTGGTGGATAGGTATCACACTGTATCGGGGTTCGTGAAAAGTAAATTCCTGAAACATTGGACATTAGGATTCATGATCCCGCGAAGTTTGAAATCCCGACGAGGTGAAGGGACCGTTGAAAATTCAAAGCCACGAGCTCATCATAGTTTCGGCATATTGGGACTCGGGAGTCACATAACCGAGTTGCTCAACACCGTGAGTGCCTAGATCTCGATAGAGAAAGTCCTGACAAAGGAACGGAAGGGTTAGCGTTGACTCATATCGGATCTCGGAGATTTGAGAGTCCTACGCTCGATCACTGACCTCGCAAGGTTGTGAAGTACGATTCCCTGATAAGTAAAGAGAGGGGGATTCACGCAAAGATATTTGTGGGTGCAAATTTCTCGATAGGGAAATAGAAGGACCGGTTAGTGTTCTTCGGGCCATGGAAAGAGAAGATCCTATGAGCAAGCGTGCCTGCGGGTGCGACACTGCATCAAAATGTTATTGATGATGATGTATATGATGCGACATATTGTGAGAATGTGAATTTAATGAATGTTTAAATACTATTAGAATGATGTTGGATATGATGCAATCTATTTTGGGAAAATGATAATCTTGTGAATGGGTATCGAAATTGAATTATGGGATATTATGAGATCTATTTCTAATTGGAAAACATTGATGTTAATTTATCGGTACGAGGATACCAAATTGAAATGATGTTAGTATGCAATTGCATGATGATAATGCATAGATATGTATGAGTTTGTGTTACAGACTAATCTGCAGGTTATGGGCTATGAAATAGCGAAGGGATAATGATGATGAAAGTGGATATTAGGACCACTAACCGAGAAACATTATGGTATGAATATCGTATGTGAAATTTATATTGGTTTGGATGCATCGCTATGATATGTGAATCAGTGAATGATTTTAGGTGACGAAACTGCCCAAAACCGAATAAATGATGACAAAACCTCCAGCAACATGGTGCCACTGTGTATCCTCCATTGTAGGGTGTGGACCCTAGTCCTGTTAGAAGGGGTGGAGGCATTTTCCACGGTGTATCCTTCATTGTAGGGTGTGGACCCTAGTCTTGTTAGGAGGGGTGGAGGCATTTCCCACCGTGTATCCTCCGAAACCTAAAGTCATGGGAGGACAGTGTTAGTTCACGCTCCCCAAGAAATGTGATGATGACTGTCAGATGCCTGCTAGGGAAGCTTGGTCGAGATAGAGACACTTCCGCTTACGGGTTCTATTTGGAGTTAGGTCAATATAGTTGACGCTCCAAGATAGTCTAGCAGAGGAAGGATAGGAATGGAGATGGAAGTAGGTTAGGGAGGAAGGATGAGTAGTGATAGTTGAGACAGTATAGAGATCTATCTTGTGGTGGAATTTAATGTTTTCCCTTTAAAAAAAAAAGAGAAATGTGTATATATAAATATTCATTATTATGTAACTTAACAACAATTGTTTAAAATAAAATTGTTGAACCAGATAATAGTAATTAAAGGATTTCCCAAACAATTGATTGGTTGTTGTCTTTTATAAAAGACTAGTCTTGCTCACTGGATTGGATGCATACATAAATTACTAAAGGATGACAATTTGATTATTAGTACATGCACGAGAATTGTATGTACTAGCTACACATGCATTTCTTGTACATATACACTAGTATGTATGAGTTTTCTTGACTTACTTACTGATAATGTTGGTTAATTGTTATGAATGTGTGAACCGTGTTTCTTTTCCTGGTTCCATAATATACCTTAAATTCGGGACGAAGTTTCCTGAAGGGTGGGTGTATGTAACAACCCTAGTTGAATAAATGTTTAAGGTTTATTAAGTAAAAATCTATTTAGGGGATTAATTGTCTTAACATGGTATTAATTAAACAAAGATTGATCTAATGATATTAATTAAGTAGTTATTAATTAATTAAAGGTTATAATTTTGATTACTTAATTAATTAATTAACTACCTATTACATTTAATAACACAAGTATTAAATTTAATAGATTAATAAGTTATATTGTTTAAATTAAAAGGTTACGTACACAGAAAGGGATAACATATTAATTGCAAGAGAATAAAATAATAAAGGAAAGGATAAGGGGCATTAACGAGGAGTAGGTAAGGAAATAAATGCATGAGGAGGTGAAGGAAGGATATGGAGGTAGAGGAGATTTACGAAGGGCATTATCATTTTGACGGGAGATTTTTGAGGGGCTCTGGAATTTGCAGAGAGGGGAGTTGAGTTTTGGACTTGGATTGGATCAGTACAGGCACCGGTTTTCTGGAGGTTTTGGGCATGGGGGGGCAAGATATCATTCAAAGAGGAATCCACAATAAAAGGAAGTTTTAAACCTCCTTTCAGAAAACCTTTTCCTCCTAACCGACCAAACCCAACCACAGAAGGTATAAATTTTGAAAGTTTACAATATTCTTTGCAAACCATCTTAGAAGCACATCATAATTCTACTTCTGTTCCTCCTAAAAATTATGACGATACAGTTGAGGAAGAGGTACCAAAAGTGGAGGATTCATCTCCCCCTATTTTCGGTCACTTGTCAGACAATATCTTCCAAGCGGATTTTGAAACTGTCCACCCCTACAACACAAGAAGGAAAATACAAAATAAACCTCCTTCTAAGGTAAGTAACAATGTGCTTCTGAAACAGTTAAAACAAAATGAAATTAAAAAAATCTTAGCAGCCCTAGTTTTAGAATATGATTTAATTGAAGATCTAAAAAAATTGAGGGCTGATATTTGTGTTTTTGAACTGCTAAAATTTCCCCTTATTTTGCAGAAAATGCTTCTACGCATCGTTGAAAATAGTAAAAAGAACGATCCTAGCAGCAAAAATTCAACATAAATTGATTCAAATATAGCTAAAAATGTCCCAACTAAAAAGACATTTGAACCTCCAGGAAAAAGGGACCTAGGAGAAAAAACTGTAGCAAATGTAGATAAAACTGTTTTAGGGACAATAGAAAAAATTCAACAGAATTTTGTTGTTAACACTGGGAAAAAATGTCCCTCCTTTTCTGTTAACCTTTGAAAATTTTAATAGGAATGTACATAATTGTATGGTCGATTCTGGTGCATCATCAAATGTGATGCCTCTATCTGTATGCCAAAAAATTAATGCAAAAATTAAACCTTTTAATCTCAAAATCATTCAACTAGATTGAACAAACGTCAAAGTAATTGGTGAGCTTAAGAATGTGATGATTAGACTATCACCCAATCCTGAAGTTCATCAGATAATTGATATCATCGTTGTTGATATACCTGAATTTTATGGCCTATTTTTAAGAAGGGATTGGTCAGAATAGCTGCACGATTACTTTGCCACAGATTGGTCTCATTTGTGGCTGCCTGAAAATGGACAACCCAACAAAATCAGGATAAAAAGAGAACGTTATCTTAAGCATAATGTTATGGATCTGAATGATACAAATGAACCTTTCGTTACATATGCAAATTCATTTGAAACACAAGGGGTGAATACCTTCTTCGGTAATTTTATGACCAAAATTTCTTCCAACACTGATCCTGGGCAACAATCTAAAGTTACAACCTATACTCATACACCATCTTTTCCAAGTGTTCCAAGTACTGATGACGACGCATAGATATGGTCCTTATACTTTGACGGATCCAAATCCAAAGAAAAATTAGGTGTTGGTTGTTTACTCATCGATCCCAAAGGTAATAAGTCTTTTATTGCTTGTCGGTTAGAGTTCGAATGTACTAATAACACGACCGAGTACAAAGCACTTCTACAAGGACTTAGGAAAGCATTGGATATGGACTTGCAAAACTTGATAGTATTTGTTGATTCATAAATCGTGGTCAAGCAGGTAAGAAATGCCATACACTATTTGTCACCACATCTGAAAAGATACCAAACCATGGTATGGAGTTTGATGCATAAATTTTCAGCATTTAACATAAATTCCATTCCTAGATTGAGTAATTCAGAAGTTTATTTATTGGCCAATGTTTCTTCTAAACTATTGCCCGCTAAAGGTCTCTCCCCTAATGTGTTTTCAATAGAACTGTTGTTCAAGCCATCGATCCCGAATAACATTACAAATTGGAGAGTATTCGATGATGACCAGTAGATCATCAACTTTCTGCATATGGAAGACACCTTCCAAGGTGCAGTCATTAATGAAGGCACTCATGATGAGAGCCTCTGAAACTTTATGGTAATATCTGATCCTCGATCTCTTGAATTTACATCCGATATGGTAAAATCTTGTTAAGGTCCTAACCTACACATAGTTATATCAATGTATTTAGATGTAATACAGGTCAATATTAATAAGGCCTTTCAATAAAATAGAATAAGGTGGATGTAAGAAGACCTAATAGAAGCTTCCTCTTCTAGAAGGATCTTCCTCTAGATGCTTCTATTAATAGACATATTTAGTATAAATAAGGGGCGAGGGTATGAGAAACCTAGCTTGAATATTATTGTAACAGAGCACTACTCGACTAGAGTTTGCCCCCTCGAACAGGCCTGTGAACAATTCTTTCTGAATCAAAGTTCTTTTTCTATCGCTATTTCGTATATCATTTATGTGTATTGTGAAGATTATGATGGATATTTTGTTGATACTGAGAGGGGGGTGAATCAGTATCAAGTACAATTTAAAAACCTTTTCCAACTTATACTTAAACCATTCAATTATATCCAATGAGCAATGAACAATAGTATAAGAGTTACACCAATACACCACAATACACCA
>ML789182.1:100640-116557 GCA_009831015.1 Picea engelmannii
TAAGGATGAAGTATTATTGAGTGCCACATGTTTAGGGGGAGCAGCCCCAAAGAAGAAGGTTACCTTTTTCCATTAAACTCAGGGGGAGAAGCCATACCCTTTGCCATTGATGTAAAAGGGGGAGAGAAATTGGGATCATGATGTGTTCTAAGTATCAACAACTAACTGCAAAGATATTTTTCCTGGTTAGGCACACACAATGGGTGTCTAATTTAGTCCCTGTAAGGAAGAAAAGTGGTGAAATTCGACTCTATGTCAATTTTCAGAACTTAAATCGAGTGTTTGATAAAGAAAACTACCATATTCCTCCAATGGAACAAATTATACAACAGGTATCTAGTTCTGAAAGACTATATCTACTAGATGGTTTTTCTAGATACAACCAGGTCCTTATGTCTCTCTCAGACCAGCTTAAAACCACCTTTAGTACCCCATGGGGAACTTACGCCTACAGGAAAATTCCCTTTGGACTAATAAATGTTGGTGCCACATTCCAGAGAGCAATGGATATTGCTTTCCATGGCCTCATTAACCAGTCAGTCATGGTCTATCTTGATGATGTCACCATCTTCTCTAAAAACAAGAAATATCACTTGTCTCACCTTAGGGCTATCCTAGAACAATGCCGCAAGTTCGACATATCTCTCAACCCTAAGAAATTAGTCTTTGTAGTAGAGAAAGGATAAATTCTTGGATTTATAGTTTCTAAGGATGGACTGATTATTGACCCCAAAAGAACCCAAACTATTGCTAAACTCCCCCCTCCTTCTTCCAAAAAATCCATGCAGTCCTTTTTGGGAAAGATTAATTTTGTCAGAAGGTTTGTCCCAAGCTTCTCAGAAATGGTTAGATCGTTAAAAAATTTAATTAAAAAATATTTTTTGTATCATTGGGAATCACAAGAAAGTCGGGCTTTTGATTCAATTAGAAAAGAAATAATAGAGGCCCCTTCCTTGATGAGTCCCAATTTTTCTCAGGATTTCACTCTTTACACCTTTGCTTCTGATTGATATTATGTTGTTCTTCTTACATGGAAAAACGCTGAAAGAAATGAGATACCCATTGCCTTCATGAGCTCATCTTTTAAATGAGAAGAGCTTAATTACCCAGCAGTAGACCAACAAGCATATGTTGTTTTCAAAGAAGTGAAACACTTCTGGTCTTACCTATTGAAATCCATAACTAAGGTTATTGTTCCTTACCCAGCTATAAGAAATTTGTTAGTGCAAAAATAACTAGGTGAGAAAAGGGAAAATTGGATGATGTCACTACAGGAATATGACCTTGAAATAACCCCTGCACAAATTATTAGAGGTCAAGGCCTATGTAAACTAGTGGTTGATTCAGTTGAAGAACAAGAAAGTCAAATAAATACCTCAACTCTGAATCAACATAAAGAAAAACGGATCAACTGTGCACAAGATACTGCTAATTCTTGGTGTGAGAACACTAAATTTTATTTAACACATGGATATTCTCCTCACAATCTCGATCCTAAAAACATAAGAGAACTTAGGCTTAAATATGCATATTTCCAATTAATAAATGATGTATTATTTCGAAGGAACTTTGATGGTGTTTTCTTGCGTTGTTTGGAAAAGGAAGAGTCAGAAAAAGTGCTATTTGAACTTCATGCAGGTGAAGCCAGTGGTCACTTCCGTGGAGATACCATTGCTCACAAATTGCTAAGGGATGGGTACTATTGGCCTACCTTTTTTAAATATTCCCATATGTTGTCCCGCAAATTCATAATCTGCCAAAAGGCTGTAGGACGGGTGAAAAAGGAAACATTCCCTTTACAACCGGTTACTATAGATACACCTTTTCAGCAATGGGGCCTAGACATCATAGGACCAATTAATCCCTCTTCTTAGCAACATCACAAGTATATCCTTACAAAAATAGACTATTTTACAAGATGGTTTGAAGATGTACCTTTAAAAGTGGTAAACACAAGTCAAGTAATATCTTTTCTAAACTCTCATATAATCACTCGATTCAACATTCCCGAATGTCTGGTTTTTGATAATGCCTCTTACTTTTTTTCCCTTGATATGAATGTTTTTGGTATCGAAAAAGAGATTAAACTAAAGTATTATGTAAGCTACTACCCTCAAGGAAATGTCTTAGAAGAATCAACGAATAAACATTTAATCAAGATTATTAAAAGGACAGTTTCATAAAATCACAAGAACTGGCACAATGCCTTGTATAATGCACTTTGGGCTGATAGGGTAACCCCAAAAGACTTTATTGGTAATTCCCCTTTCTTCCTCCTCTACGGAAGAGAAGCAATTCTCCCCCCGCTTGTCTTACTTCCTTCCCTGCAATTGTCATAGAAAGTTCAAGAAGAGGAGTGTACTCCTCTATAAAATCGAATAAATGCCTTATTAAAACTAGAGGAAGTGAGAACATAGGCAAAGAAGAAACTAGATCAGTACCAGCAAATTGTAAAAATATGGCTTGATTCAAGTTCATCTTCAGACATGAATTTTGATGTCAGAGATTTGGTTCGCAAGTGGTACAAAGCCCACAAGGGTAAGGGGGAACATACCAAGTTCCAAAACCTATGGTTGGGACCATTTGTAATTTCTGAAAAATTGGGCCCCAACTCTTTCTGTCTGGACAATTTGGAGGGAAAACTAGACGCTTTCCCAGTGAATGGCCAAGCCCTCAAGAGGTATTTCACCTTATAATTTCTGTTCCACCCTTCTGTAAATATTTTGATGTTTTCATTTTGTTTTTATTTGAGTTCTTTTCATTTTTCTTAATTATGATTTGTTTTCTAAAATATTTATGTCCGAGTCACCATTACATTTTTGGAAGGGAATCAGAATTCTCATTCATTAGCAGTAGTTGATAACTCCCCAAGCACTTGAGCAGTAAATGCTAAAACTCAAATCAATAAAAGTAAGTTTCTGTTCAAATCAATGTTTCTGGTTTCTCATTGAAATTACAAGAAGATGTGATTATCATTAACAAACTTCTAACGTTGTCCCTATTTTAAGGAAAACAACTCAACTGTACCTTCCCTTCCTCGGTATTGTTTCCTAATAGAAATTTGAGTGTCCAAATCATGATGAAGGTCATCAAAACAGAAGAATAATTTGTAAATGATCAAAATTTTCATTCCAAACTATGAGATTTTCAGCATCACCCCGCCCTCTTGATTATTATGAAGTTTTGGAAATTATAAACCAATTTTAGAGGGTTGAAAACACTATAATGTGTGGGAAGTGTTTGTAAACCCACTGAGACACTAAAAAGGTCTGCTGGCAGTGGGTAAATGCATGCATGATACCAAGGCAACTTTGTTGGGGTACTTAACAGGCCTGCTGGTAGCGAAGCAATGACGGGTTAAGAAGATCCTCATGTATGTATTTTAATTTGATCAAGTGTAAATATGTTCTGTATCGTGAATGGATGACTCTTGGACAGGATAGAGGTACTAGAGTGGATTAAAAGACATCCTTGTCGAGGCTATGGATGTCTGCTGGCAGTAGTGGCCCTATCAACACTATCAAAGTCAATTGCATAAACATCGCTACACTCGTAATCTAAGTTAGATGTCGGATTACATTTATTTTTAGACAGAAATACATCTGATGCTAAACTGCATTATTTATGAGTTATGATCTGAATGCTTGACCTATTGTTAACTATTTCTAAAAATTCATTTCATCTCACTCACCCTAACATGAATTTTTTGGTGATGCAGAGATAACTGCTTCACCCAGTATGTCTCCATTGTTAGCAACCACCAATAATTTTCGATTCTTGTTACAATCAAAGTTCCCACAAAGAGATTATTTCTTTATGTAGTTGCCATCACCTTTCATTTGTAAATGATTATGTTTCCGAGTTTCAAAGCAATGATTGGGTTGAGTTTACCTTATTGAGTTTTCATTTGCATTTTCGTTTGTCTTGTTTTAAATTCATGACTGTAAGCATAAATTTAAATATAAAACTTGGGGCTTGGTTTCATATCTTTTACCTTAGAAATATCATTTGAAAGGCACCCTATATGGTTAAAACTCAAGTCTTATGAACTTATTGATTAATCCACCATCGAAATATTTATGTATTATAGATATCGTGACTGCATTGGTTCTATACTTGATCATTGAATGAATTTGTGAAATGTTCGAGCCCACTAAAACGTTGGTTTAACGTTTCATATAGTTCTCATGAGTTCAACTATTATATCAAAATTCATGTCAATTGGTATAGGCATGTTGTACCTACGTTTTCAATTTACTTTGTTGGCTTAAGAATTAATGAGATCATTCATTATGTGAATTGGGGTTTTGTACTATGGAGGGCTTGTCATTCATCATGGGTAGTGGCTCGTAGTTTTACGAGATCTCTCTTTTTTTCATTTTCCCCAACTCTTATTTCCAAGTTATGATAGTCCCAAAACTTTAAAATTTTAGTGCCATTACATTTCGCATAGACCTCTCTCTGCTCCTCGTCTTCTGGAAGACAAAACCTACACCCTGTGGTAGATGTTGTATCCTTATCACAATGACAATGGCACCTGTAGTTCATATCGAGCCGAACGGTTTCCAATCTCTTCTATCCCATGATGACACCATAGATGACCTGAAGGCTCATGCGTGGGATGTGTTCCTTGAGAAGTTCAAAGGCTACAACCTCACGGTTGCACAGACTTTTGATGGTTTTAGGGCCAAGGTCGGGGATGTATAGTTGGAAATAACAAAAGATTTCATAAGCAGGGCGACAAGACTCCCATTGAAAGGTGAAAAGTGGTTTAAGAATGCTCAAATGGATGATGTTCCATGGATTTTATTAATGGTTTCCCGTAAATCCACTGGTTGTCCAAAAGGTATTCCCATTACTTTTCTCAAACCTAGATGGTACAGTCTCCTTTTAATTTTGAAATAGTTTATCACATGTGAAGGCTGCTATGGGTTGGTCTTTCTATACCAAATTCAGTTTCTTATGATTTTCATAGTGTTTGAGTTGGATATGAATTTTTACCCGTTAATGATCCTTTACAAAATTTCTAAGTGCTATAATATACAAAGCACGAATTCTCTGTCGAGTCTGTTTCATCACGGACTCGTTAAGATACTGTTGGTTTCCCACCTATCACAGAATGGTGATAATTGGGATGGTTTCCTGATCTGAAATGGCTTCGCTCATCTTAATGATACAATCAACCCTCATTTAATTGTAAACCCCAGTTTGGACAGACCAGTGATTGAAATCTAGGTCTTCAATTTATTTGGTGGCTCCGAATTCAATGAAGCAACTTCTATTATTGATGAAACCCCTGTGGATAAGGAATTACCATGCATATTTTCACCTAGAAGATCTTTGGAACAGGTAATTATTGAATTAAAAGATAAATATCACTCTGTGCCTATGAATGAATCTAATGTGAACAATAACGATAAACCAGTTGTGAATAATTTCCTTAAGGGAAAGAAACAACAGAGCTTAGATTTGAATTTTAGGAATAAGAAGGTTGGTTGTTTGATTTCTAGAAAATTAAGAAATCGAAAAAGTGATCATCTGAGTTCGATCGTTATGATCTAGGTCTTCGATCAATATTCAGACTAAGAGATAAACGATTTCTTGGTTCATGAAGACCCAAAAAATCAATGTCCCATGAAAGAGGTTTTTACCCCGGTTGAACAGTATGATTTCATGACTAAGATACCCCCATGTCTCAAAGGAAAAGAAGGTTTTGCAGGTATTAGTCACGACCTAGAACAAGCCACAGGTAAAAATGAAGTACCCATTGTTGTCTGTATTCCATGTCGGTCTTCCCTAGTGTATTATGACAACTGCCTAGACTAGATAGAGCATTATTATAGAGATATTCCGCTCTTACGAGCTCTAGTAAAATGTTTGGCTACCTGGAATGCCCTATTGGAACGAGAGAACTTTGACTTGAAGGAACACACAGAGAGGGAAAACAAAATATTCAAGAAGTCTGGGAATATCGTAATAAAAAACACAAACAGTTTCAAAGCCATTATAAATTCCGAACTGTCAGATCCTTCTTTTGCTAATTTCTAATGGAAAAAAATAATTATTTTCATTTTATTCCAATATGTTATAAAAAATAAAATAGGGAGATTTAATATGATTTCATTTGCTAATAATAAGACTAGCTAGAGAATCTATGATTCTGTAGCCAGTCTTTTATGAATAATATTTAGTATTGTTATATGAATATCAAATCGGTTTTTCTATCTACAAGAAATGGATGATTATGATGTTGACTGCATGGAGAAAACACCTTGAATCATACGCTCAATTATTCAATAGTTTCTTCCTCTTTATGTTTATAAAATGTTGGTTTATTTTTGACAAAACCAACTCATGCATGAGTGGTTTCTAGTTTAACTATTTTTGTAATATTATCTGATTTTTTTGGATTCAACTCTATCTTGTATGATAAGATCATTTGAATCCTAAACTAGTTTAAATACTGGTCATTCTTAGTAGCGAGGGAATATTTGTTTTAGACACATTATGGATATATGAATTTGAATACCGATATGGAGAAGATGTTCACTCCTTGGCTTTATACCAGCGTGGCTCTTGCCCATTATGTTTTTCCTTTATCTTATAAAATGTTATTACGTTTATACATATTTAGTCTGATCACCGTATGATATTTCATATTATTTAAACACTTTAATTATGTCAATAATTTTCTATCCTATATTACATCTGTGATCAATATTTCATTTAAATATCGTGGATTTATGTTGGATATTGGATGATGTATTACATGAATGCTTTGTATTAAGCTTATTTTATTATAAGTGTTCATCATTATAAGATCACCAGATCTGTATATTTATTTGTTTGCTGCTATATTCTTGTTCCAAAACACCTTTGAGTTTGTTTTGGGAATGCTAGCACCATTCTATTAAAGGGTTTCCTCGTAGGAAGGACAACTAGGAGCTTGAATTGTGCAGGGACATAAGCTCATTTTAATTAATTAATTACAGGTTAGTTTACTCACATTTTTTTTTTTAGTTAGACTATTTATAAATGAAATAGGAACAATTTGAATTGCTTTGATTGTTTATCTGTTCTCATTTCAATCACATTTGATTAGTATTATTTAGTGTTTGTTTTATATTTTAAATATTAAAAAGAAAAAGAAAAAATCTATGTTCTTTCTTTATCTACTTTACAAACACTTTCAAAAACATCTATTTCGCAAGATATCTTGTAAATCTTGCAAGTTGTATATACATTGTTCATAACCATATGCACATATCCATATTTCTCTTTTGACGTTCATAAATTGTTAAATTTATATCTTTAGTATCATAGCTTCATAGATTAGTTTCATTTCTTTTATTATTTTTAGGACTTTAGTTGCCCAACGGAGCCATTAAACCCATCAGGTCATTTCATTCCAAACGGCTTGGGTTATTTAGACAACCTCAGTTTGGATTTGAACTTCCCTTTGACAGTGTGTCATTTACGCTCACTAACACACCATCACCAAGGTTGTGGGTAGAAATTATTTTGAGCTCAACACTCCACCATTCCCTGGTCTGCATCCAGTATTCAATGTGGACCTCCTTCAACCATATTTTCCCCCATTATTGTACACCTCTGAGATCGTAGAACAACTGAAAACAAAAAATATCAACCCTGAATACATGGAACAAGCATCTACTGATCAGATAGTCGACACATAGGTCAAAGACACTCACCAACAATGGATCAAGATTTATCGGGTCGTCAAGGCAGGGCAACACCTACAGCAAGGCAATTGGTTCACTCGAGGCCAAATCCAACAGAAATCTCCTTACCTGATGGGGGAACTCAAAGAAATGGCTACCACTACTTCCTAAGGGGGGAGGATTGATCCAGGTGGATATTGGTGGCCACCCACCTATTCTAACTGGATCCTTGTATTTGTTTTTTTTCCAACATGTTCTTCTGTACTGCTTTGTAATTGTGGGTTCTACACTTGTAGGGATGTCTGAAGCCCCACACATCCTTTAGGTGGATACGGGTGGCCTCTCACCTAATCCAATTGGCTCATTTTGTATTTTTTCATGTCAACACATCTTGTTGTACTTCCAAGGCCATTTTGGGGCCCTAAACATTATTTTTTTGGCTTGCTATAGTCAAACTATAGATGGAGTCAGATTTTTATGGCGAAATGTGTAGTTCTCTGAAAGACCTTTTCAATGGGATATCCCACACCTAAAACAGAGGTCATATGAAAAATTTATGACCCTTGGAAGTTGAAGTACCAAATTACACCAACTTACCCATAGGGCCCACATGAATTTTGGTGTTTCACCTTCTAGGGTTTAGTTTTTGGATGTCTAGGGTTTTGGAATTCATGAGTAATATCAAAAAGGCCTCTGGAGCCTCATTGTAATCCATTATTATCAGATGGATGTGCGTAGCATCCACATCTCTTCTCAGAGATAGCTACCACCATTTGAGCAAGTGTTTCAGTTCTGTAGTTTTACAGTTTCAACCTATTTCTTTATTTAATTGAAGATATTTTTCACTAGATATTTGTGTTATTCTTTATATCTCTATGTTTATTGTATTCAATCTATTAATTAGTTCTTTCCACTCCTAAACCCAGATCACCTTTTCTAGGCAATGATATTGGATTCATTTCATTCATAGGAACAAGCAGTTGAGGCTCCATGTTCTTGGTTTGATTGATCAAATTGTTAAGTTTCAATTTGCACATATCAAGTTTGATAGTTTCTATAGTTGTGATAACAATATTTGAAAGGTTATATTATTGCTAGGTATACTTGGTTTCATATAAGTACTATTGATATATATGCTTATTGCACTTGTTTTCAAAATGAACTAACATCTCCTCTAGGATATATTTCTTGTTCTCAGGAAGGTCACCTTGGTAATCCTATGATGACTATCATCCTTGTTACCATAGATATGTTCTTATGAAATTCTATTGGAAATAATTTTTCTCTTGTTGTTCTTGTTCTAGGTAGGTCACGAAAGATAGCTCTGAGAAGGAGCTAGAGTGGAAATTGAAAAACATGGAGTAGATCAATCCATAAAGTGGCGAGGTAGGTGATCTCACCTAGTACCAATTCTAAAGGAAGTGTGTAAAGAAAAAACAAAATTGGACATCGTTCACTCATATGTGTGTGGAACATTGTCAACCTCCTCACTAAATGGGACAATACACCTCAGATTATTTCAATACATTATACATAGAGATCAATATTAGGAGGGAGATCACTACTCCCTACAGTCCTCAACAGAATGGTGTAGCAGAAAGAAAGAACCGATCCATTGAATAATATATCCAGGAAATGATGAATGACTATAATCTATCCATGTTTCTATGGGGAGAAGCATCTATGACAGTCACATATGTCCATAATAGAATTCCTCATCATATATTGAAGAACATGACTCCAAAAGAAGATTTCTTCGGAAAGAATCCAAGTTTTGAACACTTGAGGATCTTTGGTCATTAGTCAAGAAGAAAGAATTGAAGTAAGCTATGATGGAAGAATATCAATCCATCATGAAAAATGATGATGTATGGGAAATGATACCTAGACCTGAAGGAAAGTATATAGTCACTTCAAAATGGGTTTACAAGATAAAGCATGTTGTAGATGGAAGTATCAATAGATACAAGGAAATATTTGTGGCTATAGGGTTCTCCCAGCAGGAAGGATAAGACTATGATTAGACGTTTGATCCAATTACCAAATACACCTCTATTAGAGCCATCATAAGTTTTGTAGAATCCATGGGTTGGAGTTTACATCAGATGGATGTAAAGACCACTTTTCTGAATGGAGTAATTGAGGAAGAAGTATACATAGAGAAATCTCAAGGTTTTGAGGTACATCCAAGAGAAACCCATGTATGAAGAAGGCCTTGTATGGACTCAAGCAATCTCCAAGAACTTGGTATGCATGAATTGAAAATTACTTGATGAGAATTGGATTTTCCAGGAGCTATGTTGATCCATATCCTTATTATAAGGTTGTGACTAATGCACCTATGATCCAACTACTATATGTTGATGATTTTGTTTTTGACAGGTGCAGAGCCTCTCATTATTCAATGTAGGAGGGAGTCAACCTCTAAATTCGATATGAAGTACCTTGGTCTCATGCATTATTATTTGGGACTAGAAGAATAGCAGAAGCGTGGAGAAATATTCCTGGGGCAAGGGAAGTATGTTGTAAATATTCTTCAAAATTTTGGGATGATGGATGATTGAAAATCCATGGAAAATCCCATGGTGACAGATCTAAAGAAGCTGAGAGATTATGATCCAATAGACTCATCCCTGTACCGAAAATTGATTGTCTCATTGATGTATTTGGTGAATACCCGACTGGACATTTGGTTTGCTTTGAATGCGTTGATCCAGTTCCATGTGGAACCTATACATGAGAATTAGATAGCTTCAATACATATTTTGAGATATCTTTGTGGGACGATAAATTATGGTTTGAGATATGCCTCAAACAGTGATTCATAGTTGCAAGGATTTACTGATTCAGATTAGGTAGGGAGCGCAGATGAAAGAAATAATACTTCTGGTATATGTTTCACTTTGGGATCTTCTATGATATCATAAGCTAGCAGGAAACAAAAGTATGTTTCACTCAACACTGCAAAAGAAGAATATATTGTAGCTTGTAATGCTTGTATGAAAGCATTATGGCTCTGCGAGCTTATTTATGGACTATTTGATCAGGTGTTGGATTCGACTGTGATATATTGTGATAATCAGATTTGTGTGAAGCTTTCATAGAAACCCTTATTCCATGAAAGATCGAAGAACATTGAGATCAAGTACTATTTTATTCATTATAAAGTCCATAAGGGAGAAATGATTCTCCAGTATATCTCCATTGATGAGAAGACAATTGATATTTTGACGAAGCCTCTATCCAAGATAAAGTTTGCATACTTGAGGGAAAAGCTAGGAATCATGGAGATTACTCACTTGGTTTAAAGGGAGGAGATGAATTCCTCAGTTGAGAGGGAGTGGTGATATGACATCATAGATAGTCAGTGTGCTGCTAGACAAACATTCTCCCTATGGAGAATGGTCCAGGTTGAAAAATTTCTAGTCTGTAGCATGCTAGTACAACTTAGATATGATGATTCAATATCATGCTAGTACAAATTAGATATGATGCATTGCCATCATTCTAGTACATCTTAGAGACGATTCTTATTCCTGAGTCACAACATGTTAGATATGATCATGCTAGTATAGCTTAGATATGATGCAAAGCATCATGCTAGTACAACTTATATATGATCATACAACTTAGAGAGGATGTAGATGGATCACATCATGCTAGATATGATCATTCTAGTACAACTTAGATATGATGCAGAGAATCATGCTAGTACAACTTAGATAAGATCATACAACTTAGAGATGATGCAGAGTAATTGAACTACATCACGCCAGTACAACTTAGATATGATGCATTCACATCATGCTAGTACGACTTAGAGATGATGTAGATGATACTCCACATCATGTCAATACAACTTAGATATGACACATTCACATCATTCTAGTATGGCTTAGAGATGATACAGTGGAGAGATTCAACATTTGTTGGGACAACTATTCTTCTAGGATGTATGTCTGGATTAAAGGAATGGTCCTTGCATCACTTTGTTGAGTGAGTGACTTATGCGAGACACTATGTTGAGTGTGTTGAGTTCAACACATGAATTATTCAACATCATTCCCAATTAATCAGATGAGGTATGGCCTCGAGAGATTATGTAGACAATGGTATGATTTGATGCCAGGAGACTATTGTACTACATGGTGATAGCTTGTGTAGCTATTAATTGATTGTAGTGGAGACTTTGTGTCTCTGAACAATAGCTATGCACTACTGTGGTGGATGTGTTCCACTGGTAGTGATTGTATGTCACTAGATAGTAGTTGTTCTCTACTAGGATTGGTTGTGTACCACTCAATAGTAGTTTTGCACTACTATGGATTGACATTGTTGTGATATATTGGATGGAATTGCAGTAACTATGTACTAATACTAGATTTCCATGGAGACTACTAGTAGTGTTGAAGGTGTATCCTAGGATGGTGTGCAAACCAATAGTGTTGGAGGTGATTTATAACTAGATGGACAATGATGATGATGCTCGCGACTTGATCTACATGATCATGAGATAACCTATGTTGTTATGATGATGCTACCTGTAGAATGGTTTGCAAGACTATGTGAGCCTTTCCCATGCCATGTAAAATGGATGGATGTGCTTGAAACCATTACAGTTAATATTACCCTAGCTAGGAGGGAGTGTTGATATTGTGGTAGCTACGAGAGGTAATAACCTCCATGTGTAACCTTTGACTAGATCATAATATTCTAATAAAGAGAAACCCTAAACATATGTGTAAAAACCCTAGAAGACAAGTCATCTTAGTAAAATAATTATTATTAAAGCATTAGCTTCTAAAAGGACAAGTCGACCCAGAAAAGTGACAAGAACCACTATAAATAAGAGATGATCTAGCTCATTTGTACACACTCACCTCAATCACTCTCTCAAGGATAGCACAAGTTTGGAGTTGCAGCTGCAAGATAGGAAGGTGGATACTTTAGGGTGTTTCTTTGTCTCTCTCTCTCTAGTGCCATCTAGTTTAAGATATGCCCTACCTTATATTATCTCTTGGTGGTATTCTTGGTGACACTCTTGGTGCTATTTTGATATTCTTGGTGGTATTCTTGGTAAGTGAAATTGCAACTGTTGCAGTTGAGTATTGTTCTTGTTATGTGGCTTTCAGGATTTTTGTCTAGTGATCTATCTTTGGAGAAAGATGTGTTATCTTGTTTATTTGTTGGTTCTAGTGTTCCTTCTGGAATCATTCTATCTAGAAAATGTTATGGTGCTCAAGGGTGGTTTCATTCCTATGTTTGGGTGATAATAGTGATATTGTCTATGGTAAAATGAGCACATCAAATATTTTAACACACTGCGCTTATACATGATAATCCATTTCTACCCAATATTCCCTTATCATTTGTGCATAGAGTGCACACTTAGCTCAAAACTCACTCATTCATACCATACTCTCCAAAAATTACTTTATACCCAAATCCCATACATACTTATACATTTACAATAGGGCTTAGCTCATTACAAAATGAACACAAATTTCTAAGTACTTCTAACTAACTTCCTCCTTTTTCGTGCGCTACTCCTGAAAATGCGTTAATTGTCTTCCTTTATTCAGATGCACTACTACTTAGATGACTTTTCACGTGGTTTTCTCTTGCACGATTCCCAAAATTGGTCCCAAATTTTCCTACTCCAACAGGCCCCAAACTCCCACCTATGGCTCATCCTGAGCCACTTTAGTTCTTCTTCCAGTCGCGATGAACTTCTAAAAGAAATTTTCTCTTGCAATCACAACCTTTTATTTTACTTGTGTTTCCTGGTACAAAATTTCCTATGTTGTCTTTACAATAATGAAGGCCTTCAAATTCTTCGCATTTTCTTTCACTTCGCGCTTCACTATTCCTTGCAAAAATACAAGTTCCTCTGTTACCCAAAACAATTCCTCTTACCTTTGGTGGTTCCATTTCTCTCTGCAACTAACTCACGTCTGCAACATACTTGCTCTGCTCTATTAAAATCCGTCAAATCATTTTGTCTCTCTGAATGGTCGAACAATAATAAACTTTTCCTTTCGACCCCTTGCCTTCTTTTACATCCTATCACTAGCTACTTCCATTCTTCTTCACACCTAGTTTTGTGGTCTAATCCACCTAACTCTTCATTAACTTGGTATCCTCTGAAAAATCATACGATAGATTTTCCATCCTGTCAAAATCCTCTTGTCATTTTTCCTTTATGACTACGTATCTCCACTACCTCGTTGTCATGTTTGATTTTTAATGCTTTTCCTATCATCTATGTTCTTTAATGCTTTTCCTTCCCTCTATGCAGATATTTTTCTCACTTTGATCCTCCTTCCTATGCACACTTCCTTCCTCTTTCTACATCTCTATGACATTTCCAGGTTTATTACCTTATGCATGACTTCAATATTTTGTCTCTTGCCTCAAACTCTTTTATTTATTTTCTTTATTTATTTATTTTTCTATGATACACTATAATATAGATCCTATGGTACACATAATGTGTGATTAGACTAGTGTGCGAAAGAATGACTCTCCTTATACAATTTCAGCTGAGTACCGTTTACCAATCCTTCCATGGGTTCCCCATTCAATTTATCCAATTGAACAACACCTGCCTTTGTCACAAACCTGATCACATATGGACCTAACTAATGCATTTGGAACTTCCCAAGGTGCTGCAAAAACCTATTGTCATAAAGAAAAACTAAGTATCATGTCTGGAACTTCTTTTATTTGATGTGTATGTCATGCCATACTTTATCATGCACTTTTTGAACTTGTTGATGGAATCCCATGACAAACCGGTCTTCTTCCAACTCTACTAGATCCAATAGTTTTCTTTCTACTGCACCTAAATCAATAAGCGTTGTCAATGCAACAATGCACAAAATTGGCATAGTGAATTTCATAGGCATGACTGCCTCTTCACCATACACTAATATGAATGTTGTATGTCCTATCAACTTCTTACTTGTAGTCCGCTACGCCCCAACACTATTGGAATCTTGAAGTCCCATTCATCTCGTCTTACATTGAATACCTTAGTCAGTGCATGCTCTAGGATCTTATTGAATGCTTCCATTATTCCATTTTACTGACAATGGTAAGGTGTACTTTTATGGTGGTGAACCTGGAATTCCCATGTCAACAAATCAATCGTATTAGTCAAACAATGAGTTCCCTGATCACTCATAGGGATTCTCGGACATCCAAACCTTGTCACCACATTTTTTAATAAAAACTGTGCAACATTCTCTGCGTTGCAATATCTAACAAGTTCTACTTCATCCCATCTACTCAAGTAATCTGTCACAGTAATGATGTATCTTTCTCTTGACCTTTTCACTAGTGGATTGATCAGTCCAACAAAATTGACACCTATTTATCAAATTTTTGTAACATCACTTTTGGTACTAAAGACATTTCCTCTCTCTTGGAAGGCTTCCTGATTCTCTGATAGACATCACATATCTGACATAACTCCTTAGCATCTTTATGAAGGGTGGGCCACCGTAGTCTTGCACACAAAATATTTTGAGTTGTAACTTTTCCTACATAGTGACCTCTCGCAACTCCTTCATGTACCTCTGACAATATCATATGTATTTCATGCTCCAATACACATCATCGGATAATACCATCGATGGCTAACTTATACAAATTTCCTACTATTAGTTGATATTTTTCCACCTTCAGTACTAATTGCTTCTTATGTGCAACTGTAAACTCAGGTGGGGTTACTATTGTACTTAATAACTGGACTTTATCTACAAAATAGTCATCATCCATATGTACTACGAATAAGTATGCATATGACAAACTCTCATCCAAATTTCCTACATCTCGGCCTGATAATATGCACGACAAATGATCCTGTAATGAGTTTAACTTTTCCATATTTACAATTACTTCAAAGTCATATTCCTAAAATAGTAGTAGCCATTTTCATATCTTCCCCCAAACATTAGCGTATTAACCAAGTATCTCAGCTCATAATGATACGTGTACATTTTAAAGTGTGAACCCAACAAATCATGTCTAAATTTCTACAGTGCATATATAATTTCCAATCCTTCATGTTCTGTAGTAGTATAATTTTGTTCTGTAGTTGAAAGTTTCCTTTGTTAGGAACCAAATATCAATATAGCATAGAAAAACCTCAGAAAAAGTACTCAACGCCTTGAAAAAGAGATAATTTCAGATAATAAGCCTCTTCGAGGGGGCAACCTCCTTTTACCCCAC